>CM075977.1:312470821-312636884 GCA_038087875.1 Malacoraja senta
ACCACAGGCTTAGCAGATTTTAGCTTCTGCCTGTAAGTCACAATAAGGTGAACTGGACAATGATAAGAGAGACCCAGTTCCGCCCGGGGAACAGAGCGATTTGCGTTCTTGATTGACGTATAACAGTGGTCAAGTGTTCTCTCCCCTTTGCTGGGGCAGGTAACATGAAGTCTGTACTTTGGAAGGTCACGGCTGAGGTTAGCTTTGTTAAAGTCCCCCAAAACAATGACCATGGAGTCCGGGAAGTCACTAACACAGACCTTCCTATTCAATCTCCATTCATAATTTGCAGAAACAAGGAACTGCAGATGCTTGTTTTTGTACCAAAGATAGACACTAAGTGCTGGGTAACTCAGTGGGTCAGGCAACATCTCTGGAGGGAAAAGATTATTTGCACGTAATCACGATGTTCACAGATAGATTCTTTTTTTTTTAATATGTTCAGGACAATCCTGTGAAGTCTACACTCTGCCAGTCTATTTGTGAATTAGATTACAGTTTCTGAAAATTGTTGGTTTTATTCTACACACATAGCAAGGAAATTGAAAACGGATTAAATCTGTCTGGTTATCATTTTAACCTTTTGTTAACTCATTCCAAATTTCTGTTTTGGGACAGGGAGTTGCTCATCCACCTGGCATTTGTAGATAACTGACAACAAACCTATTTTATGCCTATGTTGCCAAAGTTCCTGGAATTTTCCATCTTCGGGAATGAAGTAATTGTTGCTGAGCCGAAATCCTAAAATGGGGATAAATGTTCGCGGTTCAGCACATGAACACCCCAGCGAGTCTGGCTCATTAAATCTGCATTTGTTAGCCCCACGTCCTCTTTAATTAGTGTAGAGATAAAGAACTGCAGATTTTGATAAATATACAAAATTACACAAAGTGGTGGAGTAACTCAGCGGGTCAGTCAGCATCCATGGAGAACATGGATAGGTGACGTTTTGGGTGTCGACAGGGATTCTGAAGAAGGGTCCACCCAAAGCATCACCTGTCCATGTTCTCCAGGGATGCTGCCTGACCCATTGAGTTACTCTATGACTTTGTGTCTATCTTTGGCATAAACCAGCATCTGCAGTTCTGTCCGACAGCATTAGAAGATCTTTGGGTAAATAATTAAAAAATACTTAACTATAGACAATAGACAATAGACAATAGGTGCAGGAGTAGGCCATTCGGCCCTTCGAGCCAGCACCACCATTCAATGTGATCATGGCTGATCATCCCCAATCAGTACCCCGTTCCTGTCTTCTGCTGATATCCCCTGACTCCGCTATCTTTAAGAGCCCTATCTAGCTCTCTCTTGAAAGTATCCAGAGAACTGGCCTCCACCGCCCTCTGAGGCAGAGAATTCCACACTCACAACTCTCTGTGAGAAAAAGGGTTTCCTCGTCTCCATTCTAAATGGCTTACCCCTTATTCTTAAACAGTGGCCCCTGGTTCTGGACTCCCCCATGTTTCCTGCCTCTAGCGTGTCCAAACCCTTAACAAACTTATATGTTTCAATCAGATCCCCTCACATCCTTCTAAATTCCAGAGTGTACAAGCCCAGCCGCTCCTTTCTCTCAGCATATGACAGTCCCGCCATCCTGGGACTTAACCTTGTAAACCTACGCTGCACTCCCTCAATAGCAAGAATGACCTTCCTCAAATTAGGGGAGCAAAACTGCACACAATACTCCAGGTGTGGTCTCACTAGGGCCCTGTACAACTGCAGAAGGTCCTCTTTGCTCATATACTCGACTCCTCTTGTTAAAAAGGCCAACATGCCATTCGCTTTCTTCACTGCCTGCTGTACCTGCATGCTTACTTTCATAGACTGATGAACAAAGACCCTCAGATCCCATTGTACTTCCCCTTTTGCCAACTTGACGCCATTTAGATAGTAATCTGCCTTCCTGTTTTTTATACCAAAGTGGATAATCTCACATTTATTCACATCAAACTTCATTTGCCATGCGTCTGTCCACTCCCCCAACCTGTCCAAGTCACCCTGCATTCTTATAGCATCCTCCTCACAGTTCACACTGCCACCCAGCTTTGTGTCATCTACAAATTCGCTAATGTTACTTTGAATCCCTTCATCCAAATCATTGATGTATATTGTAAATAGCTGCGGTCCCAGCACCGAGCCTTGCGGTACCCCACTAGTCACTGCCTGCCATTCTGAAAGGGACCCGTTAATCCCTACTCTTTGTTTCCTGTCTGCCAACCAATTTTTTATCCATGTCAGCACTCTACCCCCAATACTATGTGCCCTAATTTTCCACACCAATCTCCTATGTGGGACCTTATCAAATGCTTTCTGAAAGTCCAGGTACACTACATCCTCTGGCTCTCCCTTGTCCATTTTCCTTGCTACATCCTCAAAAAATTCCAGAAGATTAGTCAAGCATGATTTCCCCTTCGTAAATCCATGCTGACTCGGACTGATCCTGTTACTGCAATCCAAATGTGCGGCTATTTCATCTTTTATAATTGACTCCAGCATCTTCCCCACCACCGATTTCAGGCTGGTCTATAATTCCCTGTTTTCTCTCTCCCGCCTTTCTTAAAAAGTGGGATAACGTTAGCTACCCTCCAATCCACAGGAACTGATCCTGAGTCTCTAGAACATTGGAAAATTATCACCAATGCATCCACGATTTCTAGAGCCACTTCCTTAAGTGCCCTGGGATGCAGACCACCAGGCCCTGGGGATTTATCAGCCTTCAGTCCCATCAGTCTACCCAACACCATTTCCTGCCTAATATGGATTTTCTTCAGTTCCTCCGTCACCCCAGATCCGCTGGCCATTACTATATCAGGAATATTGTTATTAGTATTTAAAAGTAGTATTCAATAGTATTAGTATTAAAAAAGTAGTAACTAGTATTAAAAAATACTAACTGGTGTGCACAGAACTAATACGAGGAGTAAAACATAAACTTAAATGTTAAGCAAATGGAAAAAAAGAAAATCTAATGATAATAAGGATAGACACAGTGTACGTTTAAACTTGGACATAAATGTGGAGAATCCTTGAGTAATAGTATTCATGAAGATCAAATACTTACTGGCTGAAATTGTTCAAGAAATTATTGCAGAACAGGAATAAGATATATCTTTTTGCAGCTTTGACCTGGTTTACTGCTTTTGCAATATCCTCTTCTAACATCCCCAAAAGAAGTTGGTGTAACAAGTAAGAACAAGGAATTGCAGATGCTGGTTATAGATAGACACAAAGTGCTGGAGTAACTCAGTGGGTCAGGCAGCTTCTCTGGAGAAAATGGATAGGTGACTTTTTGGGTCAGGACTCTTCTTCAGACTTTGTGTAACATGGATGGGGCAGGGGATGGTGGCTACATTGATTTTTGTGAGGCATTTTTTGGGCTGATTCAGAAATTGAAGATACATTAAGATTTTACTTCGGAGTCACGTGAGTGACTACGTGAAGACCCCGCCAGCCCGCATGCGTATCATTATGTCGATGCATGGAGCAGCGACCGGCTGGGCAGGCGTGCTGCTCCTCCAACGGTATGTTAAAAGCCTACAGGTAAGTTTTAAACTTACTTTTTAGGTTGTCCTTCGTTCCAGGAAACTCTTCTCACATACGGTAACTTGGTCGGACCGCGGGGAAACCAATTGGACCGCAGGGTTGCTGGCTACGGACCGCGGTATGCGGGTAGCGGATGGCCGTTGAGGTTGGTGCTCGAGTCGCTGACAGTGCGGTCAGCGACTCCCGAGGAATTTTAATTCAGGCCGCGGGGTTCTTAAGTGGTGCCGGCTACGGTCGCGGTAGAGTCAGTAGCCGGTGGCTGTCGGGTCCACATCCCGACTCGCTGACAGTAGGGTCAGCAACTCCCGAGGATTTTTAATTTGGGCTGCGGGGTAATTAGACCGTGGGCAATACCGGCTACGGTCCGCGGTAGAGCGAGTAGCCGGTGGCCGTCGTGTTTACTACCCGACTCGCTGACAGTACGGTCAGCAAACCCCGACTTCGGCAGCCCAAAAGGAGGGCAACTATACGGAGTCAGAGAGGCCTGGGCTGGACGAGGCCGGCCAGGAGGGTCCCCCTCTGTCGTTACGGTACGTTCTCGGACGTTCTACACATCCTGATATGGTCCATGGATCAGGGCCATATCAGCGCAGGTCCACGGGGGACTACGGCAGCGCCTGTTTTCAGGGCTGCTTACTAATCTCCCCTCAGTGGAAAGGAATAGGGGTCAGTGGTGTGTCTGAGCCCCAAGCCCTGGAAGTGTGTCCCGAGGAATTTTAATTTCAGGGCACATTCTACATTAGATTCCAATATACCCCGGCGGGGGGGGGGGACCAGAGTTCCCCTCACGTTACTAACGACTACATCACCCTTACTTCTCCTATGGCAGTAGTTTTTTCTAAAGCTGGTAGCAGCCAGGGAACTGATTCTGTGGGCAGAGGTCTTCAGGCCTAGGCCCAAGCTGGCCTTCAGGGGAAATATACTATCCACGCACCTCGGCAGTTCTACCCTCCAAATCAAGGACAGTAATGGGACCTACATCAGGGGCCTTTGGGCTTACCTTAAGACCACCGGTATCTACGCAGGTACGTGAGTCTGGGTTTCCGTAACATGGGTTGTGTGGTCTAGTTATAGTGTATTCTTTTAAAGTATGGTTTTACAGGGTGGTCAATTATTTAGTTGCCACTAGGTCCCGTTGTGACTATCATAACCAAGAGAGAATTTTATTTTCACTTACATCAACAAATTGTGTAGTAGAATCGGACCTGCCATGGCGGTCTAGATCACTGGCTTGGAAAGCCTTGTTGAGCTATACCTAGCAGTCACCTGTGCGAGCTGTACATGGTGGCATCATGGTAATTCCGCTCATTAAGGGACTGTGGAAGGTTCTTCCCCAAAACGCCGATTATTCATAACAATAAAGTAATCAAATCTCTGATTTAACTGGGATGGGCGTCTTCATTCATGTAAACGTCTTTGCCCATGACAAATAACTGGCAGGTTTTTGTTCCAGCATTTCTCCCACTATGTCTGACGTACGGGGTTCCAGAGGCGCTCCAGTCCTTCCCTGTATACTGCACAGGCATTGGAAAGGAGCAGGATTCGGAGTCACTAGCACGTGCAGCCTGTTTGGGGAATGAGGATACCAACAGAGCATCGATTTGCACAGCTAGTCCTGGCGGCTGCTGAAGGAAGCAACCTGACAACCCCAACTCAGAGTGAGTGCCAAGTCTTGGGCATCTATGTCAGACAAGATTGCGATTTGTCGCAGTCAAAGAACGCTCCATCTAAAGGCAAGTCAGGCAGCAGCTCCTGGTTCAGGGTTGCAAATTTCCTCCCACTCAAATTACGGAGTGGTGGAGAGAGTGCTACAGGAGTATGCACATGTGCCTGAAGGAACGCCTGGTTCAGGGTTGCCATTCCTCCCACTCGGTTGAGCGCAGTGTTGGAGATGGTGCTAAAATACATGCACACATGCCTGAGGCAGCCCCTGGTTCAGGGCATAAGTCTTCCCATTCGGATGTATAAAGGATGAAGATGGAGCCATATATATTATAAGACCATGGGAGATGGAGTCGCAAAACATGCTTGGTACAGGCATGCACAGACAAATTGAGGAGACGGATGGTGGCACCTGGTTCAGGTGCATTTACTCCCACTCTAAAAGAGTGTCTAAGGTTAGTATGGATTGACTCCAAACAGGAACCCAAATATGACTGTGCCGGGGTCCCATGCTTAACGCATAATGCACGACAATCGCATGAGGGAAAACGGTGCTTTGCCTCTAAAATTGCTGCTCCGTCGGTGACGGGCTAGCCACTACAAGAGAAGTTGGCCAGCAACATCAGTGATCTAATGGAAATGACAACCTGGACAGAGTCTGCGAATGAAATTTCGCTGGAACTCCAGCAAAGGTAAGGGGCCTGGAGTTAGAGACGCTGGTAAGTAGGTCTCGTTATTTACCTCCATGAAAGTCACTAGGGTGGACAAACAGTATTCAGCATTGCTCCACTAACTTTTCGTCAGTAAATCTTCAGTTATATTACAAACTGATGCGAGGGCTTAAAGATGTGAAATTACTAATACCATCTCTACCGGGACGACAGATGGCGCAATGGGCTCAGTGTTCGGCTGGCAACCGGAAGGTAGCCGGTTCGAATCCCGCTCGGAGTGCATACTGTCGTTGTGTCCTTGGGCAAGACACTTCACCCACCTTTGCCTGCGTGTGAATGTGTGTGAATGTGTGTGAGTGATTGGTGGTGGTCGGAGGGGCCGTAGGCGCAGATTAGCAGCCACGCTTCCGTCAGTCTGCCCCAGGGCAGCTGTGGCTACAGAAGTAGCTCACCACCACCGAGTGTGACTGAGGAGTGAATGAATAATGCGATGTAAAGCGCCTTGAGTATTAGAAAGGCGCTATATAAATCCAATCCATTATTATCATTATTATTATCTCTAATTACGGAGGTGATGGGATTTGCATGAGTTACATATTCTTCAGTTCTATGGTATCAACAACCTTTAGACACTAGGTGCATTCTATTGGTTAAGGGTTGGGCTAATATGCATAATCAGCATGTTCAAGTCCAAGTTGATACACTTTGGTGGTGTCATATGTTAATCACATGGGTGCAATCAAGTGAAAGTATCCGGGGATGGTTTACCTAACCTCATTTGGCACTGGTGTATCATCATGTAAAATCAATGTCAAAACAGAATGGATGTTGGATCACTAAGTATTTAATGGCTTGGTGACTCATGGAACACTAAGATCGAGATGTTGCATCCAGGCTCAATCACCAGTAGAAATATATATATATATCAAGGTATGTTCAGGGCAAATTTTGACCCCCTACTTAATAAACTGAATACATTAATTAAATTTTGGAAAACGCTCCCGATGTCTTTAATAGGCCGAATAAACGCAATAAAAATGATCTTTTTACCACAAATTTTATACCTATTTCAATCAATTCCTATATACTTACCTAAGAAGTTTTTTAAAAAACTCGACTCAGATATCACTAATTTTATATGGGACTATAAATCACATAGAATACAAAAAACCCATCTGAATAAATCTAAAGTATTGGGGGGTCTAGCACTACCTAATTTTATGTATTATTATTGGTCAGTAAATATTAAAAACATGATTCAACTGATGGATAACTCCGCCCAGCAAGTAGACTGGATTGTAATGGAGAAAGAGGATTGCTCCTCTAGAAACATTGGAGCGATCCTCCTCTCTCCAATGAAATTGAATAACATAAACTATAATAAGAACCCAATTATTCATAGTACAATCCGTATTTGGAAACAAATAAAACAAAATTTAAAATTAAGAAACTTATCACTTTTATTACCTATAGTCAATAACCCTTCGTTTAGTCCTTCTATTATAGATAAAGCTTATACACAATGGGATAGACTAGGAATTAAAACGCTTGGTGACTTGTATGAAACTGGAAAATTACTTTCATTTCAACAATTACAAATAAAATATAAACTCGGAAATAATCAATATTTTAAATACTTTCAAATATGCGACTATTTGAAAAAATATACAAAAGATCATCATAATAACCCAGCAGATGTACTGGACGAGGCAATGCAGATAAAAGCGGAATCAGCAAACTTAATATCATATTTGTACAATATTATCTTAAATGCACAAATACCATCTATCAGAAGAGACTGGGAACAAGAGTTAGCTATTAAAATTTCAAAGGAAAGTTGGAATGAATACTTATTAAAAGTGCATAAATGCTCGATTAATGTAAGACACACTTTAATACAATTTAAAATTTTACATAGATTATATTATTCGAAAACTAAAATTCATAAAATTTTCCCAAACGTATCATCTATTTGTGATAAATGTCAATCCCAAGAAGCAACTATAGCGCACTCATTTGTCTTCTGTACAAAAATTCAAAAATTTTGGAATGAAATTTTTGAAATCTTTACAAAGTTATTTAAAACAAGACTGATACCCAAAGCAGAATGGATTATCTTCGGAATAACGGAAGATGATCCAGAACTAAATGTGTTTCAAAAGAAATTAATGGATTCTAAAATTTTGGAAGAAGGCTCCAATACCAACTATAAATATGTGGATTTCAAATATGTTTGAAACATTACACCTTGAAGAGATAAGACTCCTCCTAGCAGGTAAACCAGATCACTTCCACCTGACGTGGTCTGCATTTATAGAATTATTACAAACATAGGGTGCAAAAGTACTTTAAAAAAATAAAAAATTGAGGTCGGGTAAGGGGGGATGATAGTTGAAGAGTTGGTATGTCCTATTTACGTGATGCTCAAAAAAAAAAAACATTTGTTTCTCTTTTTTTCTCTTTCTCTTTTCTTTTCTTAGGGCCTATTTCTTAACTCTTTTTCTTTTTGTTTTTAATTTCGCTCTTATAGGGTCTTCGTCCTTTTTTGTTGTTACATTTTCTACACTTTTCTACACTTGCACTTTTTGCTTCACTTTCTTCTCTCTTTCAATCTTTTCTTTCTCTAGTGTAAATAAATAAATAAAGGGAGTACATTAATTGTAAGAAGATATAAATGACGAGTATTAATGTATGTGGTTGTAATGTAATGTACTTCTAATAAATAAAAATTAAAAAAAAATATATATATATATATATATATATATATATATATATATAGGTGGCATGGCAGTGGCGATAGATGCACTCTCGCTACACTGGGGAGCTTTGTCTTCATCCATTTTGCCTCATCAGTCGGGCCTTGCAAATATTCAGTATTCCCACTTCAGGCATTTTTTGTAGTGACTGTCCTATGCAGCCATGGTTCCCGCTGATGTTGGGAATGATATAGAACCTAATATGGTTAATTCTAACTAGTATTGCTGGTTCAGCCCGTGACTCGGGCAACCATCCAATGCATGATAAATCAATTCATTGACATATATGCGGCACGGATACTGACGACTGGGAGTTCATTTTCGAATGGGTCTTTGACATAAAATTAGTTATAGTACCATTAACTGTGCCAAACGTGCCTTCTCATCATATTTCTGCAAGGAGCAGGACCCACTCTGTTGGGTCTCACCCTCAGATATCCAGATTTATGAAGGGTATCTTCAACTCAAACATCCCAGGCCCAGGTACGTAGAAATATGGGATGTTAACATTGTGCTGACGCCACTTCGCCGGTGTGCTCCGGAGTCATCCCTGTCCTTGGTCAAACTCACTTACAAGTGGTTATGCTCATGGCACTGGTTCAGCGCAACGGGTCCAGTCATTGCATAGCGCGACTGGACAGCATGGTTACATCTGCAGGCAAATAACAATTTATGTTCATGGCTTAGTCAAGCAGAGCAGACCAGGGGCATCAGGTCTCTAACTGTAATTTGGGCATACCCCATGGACCTTCGGTTATGTGTGGTCATCTACTACTATACGTTAGGTCACTTAGAACCTTAGGGGCACTGATCTAGCAATGTTTGTTAGTTACATAAACCTCATAAGAAGGTATCAGTACAGACCATCTCCAGGTGGTTAAACGGGTTCTGGCTTGTGCAGGAGTGACTCTGACTTTTAAAATCTCACTCCACCAGGGCTGCAACAGTTTCAGCGGCAGGGGTATGGACGTTCCGCTGTACCACATCCTAGCGTCTGCAGGGTGGTCAAACGAACGATCTTTCCATACATTTATACAAACCCATTGCCAGGCCGGGGGTATTTGCCAACTCTATTTTAAGTTCTGTCTATAGTTTCCTCCCGGATGACAGGGGTTACTATTGTTATTATTTGTTCATAAAAAACATCAGCATGTCTATATCTATGTCATGTCTGAATGCATGATTTATGTTCACTCATCCTTGGTCAATTGATGCAGTGAGTGACGCATGGACTCGTGTCCACGGCATGAAATCTCAGAGCTTTGAAATCTTCACGTAGTCACTCACGTGACTCCGAAGTAAAATAGTAAGTTTAAATGAGAACTTACCAGTTTGAAGTTTGATCTTAATTTTATGAGGAGTTACGTGCCCTCCGCTCCCAACCCTCTCTCATAAGGATCAGCTGGTAGTTCTACTTTTTCGAATCTTACTATACTCAGTTCATCAACTGTTATTTGTGATTTCACACCGCTGCTTTGAAGATTGATGCGCATGCGGGCTGGCGGGGTCTACACGTAATCCCTCATCGTAACTCCTCTTAAAATTCAAACTTCAAACTGGTAAGTTCTCGTTTAATCTTACTATTAACAGAGCATTAGCAGCGACTTGGTTGTTTGTGTTCAGAACAGGCTTATTGATAGAAGACAGAAGGTTGTTATGTAAGGGCAATACTGTGGCAGTTCTGTGACCAGTGGAGTTACGCAGGGATCTGTGTTAAGACTTTTGCTATTTATGATATATATAAATGACATGGATATAAACATGGTTAGGTTAGTTAGTAAGTTTGCAGATGACACCAACATTTCTGGGGTCATGGACTGTGAGGACTGTAAGCGCAGCGGTAGAGTTGCTGCTTTATGGTGCTTACAGCACCGGTGATCCGGGTTCGAACCCGACTACGGATGCTGTCTGTATGGAGTTCGTACGTTAGAGTAAAGAAGTCATATGGTAGAGTTGTAAAGAAGGCATATGGTATGCTTGCCTTCATTGATCAAATACTAGAGGGCATAGATTGAGAAGAGCAAAGTTTTAAAGAAATGTGTGGGGCAGGTTTTTTACACAGAGGGTGGTGAATGCCTTGAATGTGCTGCTGCTAGTGATGGAGGCAGATACAATAATGGTATTTAAGAGATTCTAGGATAGGCACATGGATATTCAGACAATGAAGGGATATGGGTAGGAAAGAACTGCAGATGCTGGTTTACACCAAAGAGACACAAAATGCTGGAATAACTCAGCAGGAGAGGCAGCATCTCTGGAGAGAAGGAATGATATGGGTTACATGCAGGCAGGTAAGAGTTGGTCTTGTCATCATGTTTGGCATTGAAATTGTGGAACAATGGACGTGCTCCTGTGCTGTACTATTCAATGTTCTATGTTTTCTGAAAGTGGAGGCGATTTAGCACCTCGATGCTATTCCACCATTTGCTGTCATGGCTGACCTGTGACCTACATCCATAATCATAAAAATCACAATCACAATCACAATCTCAATAATACTTTATTAGCCAAGTATGTTTTACATCATACGAGGAATTTCATTTGCCAAGTCAGTCATACAAATAAAAAACAACGGGACACACAAAACACATTTTAACATAAACATCCATCACAGTGACTCCTCCACATTCCTCACTGTGACGATCGAACCCCAGGTCAGGGCTGGTCGAAACTTCCGCGACGTTGGAGCTCCCGACATCCACGGCCTCTCCCGATGGTAAAGTCCACAGTGACCCCAGGCAAGGGATCAACACCGATGTTGTCCACGCCTCCGCGATGTAGCCCAAGGTCAGTCCGAGGAGGCCTCCGGCTCCATCGATGGTAGGCCGCAGAGCGGCCGGTGAATGCGAATCCGAAAATTAATCGCAACTCCGGTAAGGTAATAAGAAACTGGGGGGGAAATTCCCCTCCCCCTCCCCCTCCCACTCCCCGTCCCCCTCCCCCTCCCCCCTCCCTCTCCCCCCTCCCCCCCCCTCCCCCCACATAAAACAAACTGGAGAACATTTACGCAGTCTTTTAACACACACTAAAAAAAAAAAAAAAGACAAAAAAACAAACAGACTGTTGGCGTATGTATGTATATGTTATTAGCGTCAGAATGTATATGTTATTAGATCGAGTAGGAGAATTATTTTATCTTAACTCTATTGGATTTGTTTCATTAAAGACTGTTCCCATTTAATATTTCTCCAATTTGCTCTTTTTTAATCTCCCCAAGCTGCGCACTGAACTCACACCCTATTATTATAGCTTTTAACCCTGCACAATGCAGATAAGAAAGTGCAGGCTTGTTCTGCGAACAAAACTACGTGGGAGTAAGTTTAGACAGAGTTTGATTTTCCTTTGCCTGTTCTTAATTTCTGGAAGAATTACATGATCACAATTCCCCTCTCCACATGTTTCCTGACCTTGGCATCCTCTTACGAGAAGCATTGCCACCTGCAAGTTGGTCCCATTAACATTATGATATCCTGTTGGTGACCACAGCAGACTGTTTTACAACAAATGATCATTTGAAAGGCATAGCTCCTCATTAAGCATGAAAGTAATAACATCCTATTTCTCAAGGGATGTAGTAATTACAAAACTGCCTAATTAGTAATGACTGAAAACAGGTTTTGAGAAGTGTAGAATTATCAGGACATAGTAAACATTGGTCTAAGTCACAGCATATTATTGTCTAGGCTTTACTGTGGTGTGGTATCTTACAACATGCCGTATTGGTTAATTTCGATCCTCCATGTTCAGTTTAATAATTTCTCTCCTTCAAGCTTATGGAAGTGGAAGCTGACAATAGTGTCGGAAGTCAACTCGAGTGAGGAAAAAAAATCAGCTCCTTAATGAAATGAATAACTGAGAAGGAGAGTAAATAGAAGAAGATACATTTTCAATGTCAATTTAGGTACAGAATAATAGGGAAAAAATTTAGGGAGGGAGAGAAATAAGATATTGAAAAAAGGACTTCTAGAGTCAAAGATAATTGGTGAAACCAAAGCCCTGACGTGAAGGGAAAATCTCTCTGGTAGCCAGAATCACGCAGAATAAAAAGCAAAATGCAAAGTGCTGGAAGAACTCAATGGATCAGGCAGCATCTGAGGAGGGAAATGGACAGATGACCTTTCAGGTCTGGACTCTTCTTCAGACTGACAAAGGTTCCATCCGAAATGTCATCCATCCATTTCCCTCAACAGATGCTGCCTGACCCATTGAGTTTCCCTCGTACTTAAGAAGATGGGGTTGTTTTGAGGCTGATTATCTCAATCCCAGATAATATTATTTCTGAGAGCAGATTACTAGCTTCAGTTCTGTTTAGTTAATTCAGGAGCTCACAAGTGGAGTGGTTTGCTGATGATTGCACCTTGTCAATTTCCATTGTTCATTTCCATTCACTGTTTCTCTGATAAAGAAGAAGTCCATGATCAGCAATTAACTAAATCTACACAACATCCAGATTTGAGCTAGATAACTACAAAACTCGTGATATGCAAGTGATAAGCAACAACCTTCTACAAACAAGAATGCATTTAGCCAACTCCATTTGCCTTCTTCCCAGACTAAATACTAGAGGGTCTAACTTTAAGGTGAGAGGTAGAAAATATAGAGATGTATGCAGACTTTTTTTTAACACCGAGAGTGTTGGGTGCCAGGAATCTGCTACTAGGGGAGGTGGTGGAAGCAGACGTGATAGTGACATTTAAGAACCATTTCGATAGTCATACGAACATGCGGGCGATATGGATCATGTGCAGCAGAAGGGATTAATTTAACTTTGCACCATAATTGGAACAGACACTGTGGGTCGAAAGGCCTATTCCTATGCTGTACATGTTCTATATTCATCATTACCAGGTCACAGTGTTGGACCTCATCATCTAACAGCACTACAGAAAGCATCTTTACTATATGGACTGCAGTGCAACAATAAGGCACAATACTAATGTCTCAAGCACTATTTAGGACCACAGATAAATACAGGTTTACCAATGATGCCCACAACATTAAAATATATTTAATAGGAGGATGAATGGCCTTCGTTTACCCTTGTGTTATTCCAAAACTGATTGAATACTTCTTGATCAGTAAAGGTGTCAAAGGTTATGGGGAGAAGGCAGGAGAATGGGGTTGAGAAGGAAAGATAGATCAGCCACGATTGAACGGTGGAGTAGACGTGATGGACCGAGATGCCTAATTCTGCTCCTATGGCATGAACTTATGAACTATACAGTTAATAATGTGCCGTTGGATAGTCCTTTGATGTTCATCAATAAAGATGATATTAGTCACATTTCATTCTATAATGCATCCAAACTCAACAAGAGGGCTGGATAATTGGAGACACAAGAGACTGCAGATGCTGATTCTTGAGTAAAACACAAACTGATGAAAAATCTCAGCAGATAATGCAGCATCTGTGAAGGAAAATAGACAATGTTTCAGATCAGGGCCCATCTTCAGACCCAAAACATCATCTGTCCATTTCCGTCCACAGATGCTGTCTGACCCACTGAGTTCATCCGGCACTTTGGTTCTTGCTCAAGGGAGGACTAAATAATTCTGCAGATTTAGCAGAATACAAGACACACCTTTTTTCATGTGCACTGTTGACTTTGACTGTCTCAGGATCTCTAGTTTTAGAACTTTCCAATACACCGATGGTACATTTTTGTTGTGTACTTTTGTAATAATGAATATTGCTAAATGATGTAGGAAGGAACTGCAGGTGCTGGTTAATACCAAAGATAGACACAGAATGCTGAAGTAACTCAACGGGTCAGACAACATCTCTGGAGGAAATGAATAGGTGATGTTTCAGGTAGGCTTGGGTTGTTAAATTATCATGTTTGCTTATTTTGGCACACTTTCACCAAATTAAAATTCAAATGCTGTTGGCATTACATTAAAAAACCTGATCATTTTCAATGTATTATCTACAAGTGAAAATCACTTGAGATGAGGAATTACTGAAAGATCTCACCATAAAGGTACACACCAAGTCATTAGTAAGAAGTCCTTCCTTACCCTTAGCAGACCTGAGCATTTCCAATCTTCTCCCACTGTTCCAAACAGATGTTCTCGGTATTCTGGACACATCTGGATGTGGTAAGTGCAGTGATTTTGTATGTTTATTTTGCTTCTCAGCTTCTGCTGCAGTATTTTGATTACTGTTGGATTCCTGTCTGTGTACAGTATAAGCACAGGAGGCGAGACTAGTCAACTTCCTAATCTTTATTCAACATTCAATATGATCACAGCTGACTTACATCTTATCAGAATTTTCCCACCTTTTGCTGAGTTCCTTAACCTGTCAGAAACCTACAAATCTCAGTTGACTTAGCTTTAACATATGATGGAGGAGAGAACTCCAGATTCCCACCACCTTCTTTCATATTACCTGATATTACCTTTGAAAAACCTATCACAACTTTGAATTTTTTTGAAATTCATCACACATTGCCTCAACAGAGAAAATTATCATGCCTTATTTATTCTATCAGGTTATTTAACTACTTTAAATTCCTCATTTATTTCAACTCTAATCATCTTCACTAAAGGGAATAAAAGGCTTGTCAATGCAAACTGCTCTCACAATTTTATCCAAATACTAGACCAAGTGCAGATCCGTTGGGTCTGCTCCCCCAACGCAAGATTCCACCACTCACCCATTCCCCCAACGCAACCCGTTCCCCCAATGCAATATTCCACCACTCACGCAAAATCCCCCAACTGCACAGGCGTGGCTCATTTCCCCTCATCCCCCTCCTCTTCACCCTCCCTCTTCTTTCCTCTCTCCTCCTCACCTCCCCCTATCCCCCCCACTATCCCTCCTGACCTCCCCCACTGCCCTCCTCTCCCTCTATTCCCCACTCCCTACCTCCCTTACTCCTCTCCCTCTCTTCCCCCCTGCACCCCCACTCTCCCTCCTCACCTTCCCCACTTTCCCCCCTCTCCCTCCCTATCCCCTCCCCTCCCTCAATCGCCCCACTATCCCTCCTCACCTCCCCAGGATCTTTCCCCTCTCCTCCTCCCCTCTCCCAATCCCTCCCTCACCTCTCCCTCCCTCTCCTTTCCCCTACCCTCAGACACTCCCTCCCTCCCTCCATAAAAAGCAGCTCATTCCTCCACAGGTCATTCATTGTTAGCTGTGGTTTAGATTCTGTTGACTTGACAATTGGACCAGTTTGCATCGTGTGTGTGTGTGTGAGTTACTCAAACTCCACGCAAACAGATCGGCGACCCTGCAACCTGACTCTCCCTCCCTCCCTCTGCCCACTCCAGCTCAGCCGCCACTTGGCCCAGTCCCATCCTGCCCGACCGCCCGCTGCTGCTGCTCATCCCGTCCCCGCCCTGCCCGCCCGCTGTTGCCGCTCGGTCCCCGCTCTGCCCACCCACCTACCTGCCTGCACGCTGCCGCCGCCGGGCTGTGTGGGGGGTGGGGAATGGAGTCGGTGTTCATCACGGTGGGCACCATGAATTTCGAGGAGCCGGCGGTGAAGATCTCCGAGAGTGCCGCGAGGGTGAGTTACCGCAGCGGCGGTGGTGGTGGAGGAGATGGACGGTCGCACCCATTCACCCGGGGGGACAGGTAGACGGAACAGCCATTGCACAGAAGGTGGGCGGGGAGAGGGGTGAGTGAGGGAGAGAGAGATGGGACCAGGGCCTCCACAGAAACCCCCCATCCCGAGGCCGCCGCCGGTGTGGGGGGGGGGGGGGGGAGACGGTAGACAAGTTACTGTGAGGAGGGGAGAGAGGAGTTTGTGAGTGAGGCGGGAGAGACAGCAGTGCAGGAAGGGATGTGGCCGTCCCGGCCGTGGTGTTGACTCACAAGAGTGGAGACCAATCTGCGTGGCGCTGACTGACAGGAGAAGAGACCAATCTGCGCATGCACGGTTTTAAAGATTTTTAAACCTTAATAACTTTTAAAACATACCATCGATCGGATCAAAACTTGTTGCACTTGCAGCACAGGAGAATGGTGATTAAGGTGGCAAAAATATGATAGATGATAGATAGATGATAGATGATAGATGATAGATGATAGATAATAGATGATAGATGATAGAATATATAGATAGATAGATAGATAGATAGATAGATAGATAGATAGATAGATAGATAGATAGATAGATAGATAGATAGATAGATAGATAGATAGATAGATAGATAGATAGATAGATAGATCTATGATGAAAAGGAGTGGTGAATCTGCGGAGTTCATTCTTACTGATGGCTGTAGAGGCCAAGTCAATGGGTAATTTTAAGGCAGAGATTGACATTCTTGATTAGTATGGATGTCAGGGGTTGTGGGGAGAAGGCAGGAGAATGGGCTTTGAGGGAAAGATAGAGCAGCCATGATTGAATGGCTGAGGAGACTTGATGGGCCGAATGGCCTAATTCTACTCCTATCTATATTACTAAAAGTAAGATCTTGACCACTTCCTGTTTTTCTGTTTCATGATATTTGAAAAAACGCTACCACTTATGGCTGTGATTTTTGGCCATCTTACTCAGAGTCCCCCTCCGCTGCGCAGGACAAGAGGATTTTTCCCATCGATGAAAAATAAAAGAGTTATTAATGTTTTAAAAATGTTGACATTCTCTCTGCTGCCCCTGCTGGTGGGAGGGGGAGGGACTATAAAACCCGGAAGTGTTGTGCCTCACTCAGTCTCTGCAAGATGGAGGAAGCAAGAGGGTCATGTCTCTTTGAGCTGTGAATAACACTGAACACATGTCTACTCAACTGTGAGTGTCCTTAATGTGGTTTGAAAATGAAAATGTGGTTGCTTTGAAATGCTGCACTGCAAATGGTTGTTGGTGGTGGTAACTGCTTTGAAATGTTGCACAGCAAATGGTTGTTGGTGGTGGTAACTGCTTTGAAATGCTGCACTGCAAATGGTTGTTGGTGGTGGTAACTGCTTTGAAATGCTGCACTGCAAATGGTTGTTGGTGGTGGTAACTGCTTTGAAATGTTGCACAGCAAATGGTTGTTGGTGGTAGTAACTGCTTTGAAATGCTGCACTGCAAATGGTTGTTGGTGGTGGTAACTGCTTTGAAATGCTATACTGCAAATGGTTGTTGGTGGTGGTAACTGCTTTGAAATGCTGCACTGCAAATGGTTGTTGTTGGTGGTAACTGCTTTGAAATGCTGCACTGCAAATGGTTGTTGGTGGTGGTAATTGCTTTGAAATGCTGCAGTGCAAATGGTTGTTGGTGGTGGTAACTGCTTTGAAATGCTGCACTGCAAATGGTTGTTGGTGGTGGTAACTGCTTTGAAATGCTGCACTGCAAATGGTTGTTGGTGGTGGTAACTGCTTTGAAATGCTGCACTGCAAATGGTTGTTGGTGGTGGTAACTGCTTTGAAATGCTGCAATGCAAACGGTTGTTGTTGGTGGTAACTGCTTTGAAATGCTGCACTGCAAATGGTTGATGGTGGTGGTAACTGGACAAATTTCTGTTTGCACTATATATTGATTTTAGATAAAACGCTACCACTTATGGCTGTGATTTTTGGCCATCTTACTCGGTCCCCCTCCACTCATCAGGTGCAGAGGATTCTTCCCATCAATGAAAAATAAAAGTGTTATTAGTGTTTAAAAAAATGTTGAGAATCTCTCTCCTGTAAATCACACCATGAAGGCCACGCCCCTTCCAGTGGGAGGGGCGAGGAATTATAAAACCCGGAAGTGTGGGTGTGGCTCAGTCTCTGCAAGATGGGGAGGGAGAGGTCTGAGCTGTGAATCAACTGAACACACTGAATGTCTACTGAACTGTGAGTGTGTTGTTTATGTGGTGCTTTGTGTGGTTTTATGGTGGTTTTATGGTGGTTTCACCCTGCTTGAAACGGTATGAAACTGCATTTGAATGTGGTGGCCTTGCACCCTGCATGAAATGGTATGAAACTGAATTTGAATTTGGTGGCCTTGCACCCTGCATGAAATGGTATGAAACTGCAATTGAATTTGGTGGCCTTGCACCCTGCTTGAAATGGTATGAAACTGCACTTCAATTTCGTTGTCTTGCACCCTGCTTAAAGTGGTATGCAACTGCACTTGAATTTGGTGGCCTTACACCCTGCTTGAAATGGCATTAGCACTAGCATTTGGTGGCCTTGCACCCTGCTTGAAGTGGCATGAAACTGCACTTGAGTTTGGTGGCCCTGCATCCTGCTTGAAGTGGTAGGAAACTGCACTTGAGTTTGGTGGCCCTGCACCCTGCTTTAAGTGGTATAAAACTGCACTTGAATTTGGTGGCCTTGCACCCTGCTTGAAGTGGTAGGAAACTGCACTTAAATTCGGTGGCCTTGCACCCTGCTTGAAGTGGTAGGAAACTGCATTTGAATTTGGTGGCCTTGCACCCTGCTTGAAATGGAATTTCAAGGAATAGCCATGAGTCAACTGCTCGCCCACCAGCCGTGAGTGAGCTGCCAGCACATCAGGATTGAGTGACTGAGCTGTCACCCCAAGGATCCATTTGGCCCACAATGTCCATACTAGCCCTCTGGAAACCAGTCCCTTCAGCCCACAATACCCATAATAGCGCTCCAGAAAGCCCCCCCCCCCTCCACTGGCCACCAATATTGGAATTGGTGGAGAGGTGGAATATTGCGTTGGGGGACCAGCCCTCCTGTGTGAACATGGGACCCAACGGGTCCCACTTAGTCTAGTTATTTATATACTTATGAAAAGCTGCAAAATTAAGATCCAGAGGGGCATCAACAGTCACACCTTTCCAACTGGAATACAAAACCATTATTCCAATTATTGTTATCTACCGGACATACTGGGCTGCTTGGGAGAGAATTTGCAGGTCGTGGCGTCGAAATATGTCTGCTGCCTCTGTGTATCTAAGTAGCAGCAAAAAAATTATGAAAAACAGCGTTCACTGGGAGGAGTTTGTAGACACAGAACAAAAAGAACCAGGGAATGGATAGAGAGAACTTTACTTTTTAGTGACTTGTTTGATTAGGACAGCCTGAAAGGTGGTGAAGCCGATTCAGTGTTAATTTTATAAAAGGTACTCTATATATATATATATATAATGGACTTGTATGGAGAAGATGGTGAAGTGGATAGCTCATTCAGCAGCCAAAACAGACACTGTGGACTGAACCACTTCCTTTTGCACTGAATGAACCTATAATTCTACGTCATTTGAATTATCACCTAGGTATCTCTGTTCATAGTTCACAAGTTCATGTTATAAGAGCAGAATTAGGCCATTTGGTCCATCAAGTCTATTCCACAATTCAATTATGGTGGATCCATCTTTCCCTCTCAACCCCATTCTCCTGCGTTCTCTGGTGCGATAAATATGAAAAAAAATCATTTATCTTAACTTTATTTTATAATATCCCTGTTTTACTTATGCATCTCATCTCACAAATTTCTTTTGTTTTGTACTTTTAACATTGAGTATTACTATCTCCATATTATCTATGATTATGATTATTTTGTACTCTGCCGCATATTGAGATGAAGTATGCTCTAATTTGTGATGAAGTATCCTCTAATTTGGCATTCATTTTTTGTTTATGTACAATGTTTTAGGATTAAAAACACATTAGCTAGAAGGTCTTGATAAGGAGAAGGCTAGTGGAACCAACAGGAAAACAATCATGGGAAATGAATTACATTTACAGTACGTCCTGTCTGAAAGAAATTGGAGAGACATCAGCAATTTTTTGCTATTAAGTAAAACTCTCCTGGGAAAAAACACCACCTGTGGGTTGGCATGAAAGGTTTGTTGAAACTGTGTTGGCCTCTTTTCAGCATGGCTTATCAATGGCTCAGCTTTACAATTAAATGCACTTCCACCTTTCTCAAGTCCAGACCATAATAGAGATGAATTTTTGTGACCGCATTCAGCAGATGGCAAAGAAGACTTCTCTTACAGAATGTAATACTGCAGACGTATGCCTGGAAATATGATTTCATCTTCTCTTTGGTTTGCTAAAACACTTGCATTTACAGAATAATACATTTTGGAATGGTTACAGCACAAAAATAGGCCGTACAACCCATGGTGTCCACACCAGCTCACAACCAGGGCAACTTTACTCCCACCCATCAGCCCTCTCTCTGCAACCTGCCCTGCCACTTTCAATGATTTGTACACACATACCCTCAGGTCTATAGAAAACTGTCCTTTATTCTATATTAGCTCTCCTCATTCTTCCCAGCAAAATGCACCACCTCACATATCCTATTTACATTCTGCTGCAATTTACCACTCTCATGGTCATTCAGCATTAAAAAAAGTCATTCAGCCTAACTTGCCCATGTCGACCAACTTCACAGTCTCCTGTTCACAGTTCAAAATACTGCTAAGATCTGTGTTCTCCACAAATGTAGCAATTAAGGCTTGCATCCCCTAGTCTAGGTCATCAATATAGATCACAAAAAGCAATGAACCCCTAACATCAGATGTCAGAGGTTATGGGAAGAAGGCAGGAGAATGGGGTTAGATGGGAGAGATAGATCAGCCATGATTGAATGGCAGAGTAGATGACGGGCCGAATGGACTAATTCTAATCCTATCACATGATCTTATGATCTTGTGATCAGTCCAGATGAATACCTCTATTCATTTGCTTTCAGTCTGAGAAACAACTAATCACCATGTCCCTCTACAGTCTAATACCTGGCCGCCTTCATAGCTTTGCAGCCAATGTCCTTTTCAACGTCCCAGCCCAGCGTAACCTGCTTGCATCTCATGCCCTAAATCCACAAGAAGGATTGCCCTGGCAGACCACTGCTTCATCCTGCTCCAGCCCTTTTGAACATACTTCGTCCTTCCTTGACTCCTCTGGTCCAGTCCCTTCCCACTGACACATCCCTTTTTATTCTACCTTGCACAGCACCAAACTGGGGCACCATCAAAGAATTACAAAATTAGTCATAAGCAAGTATGCAGTTTACTCTGAGAGTGAAATAATCCGGATTATGGATCAATATGTATTCCAGATCCAGACAGCAGCAACATACGTATATTGTGGCTGCAGAAAATAAAGATACTGTAGATCTCCATACATTAAAGAGAGGCAGAAAGAAGTGTGTAACAGTGCGATACACTCCTAAATGGAAGTTAGGTGCATTAGGTGGATCCAAGGCCATAAGAAGAGCAATCTGTCTCAAGGTGGCTTGAAGTGAGAATGTCCTGCTGAACAGAACACTCTCATAAGATGAGTTATAGTTCTCTTAAATGCACTGCGAAAGCATGCATGCGCACATACTCACACACACGCGCACACGCATGCACATATGCGGCACACTCACATGCAAGCACACACACACGCATGCACACACGCATGCACACGCACACAAACATACTCATGCGCCCAGTTAACCACGACAACTATCACTCTAGGGGACTGTATATTGGTATGAGGCGCAGAACGTGATAGGAACATGGGTCAGAGGTTGGCCTTCCATACTGCCCCACAGAGAACTCAGCTGATGACCATGATTGGGATACTTTGATGATAAAGCTAACACACACACACTCATGCAGCTTGATGAAACAGTTATGAGTTTCATATTTTCACTGAGCCAGAAATCTTCATGATTTCAAGAAATCTTTCAGCAAGCCGCATTAAAGCCATCACTTGACTATGCATTTTGTTTTCTCAAGATATCCCAAGTGCTTCACATATATTGAAGGACTGTTGAAGAGTGAATATTGAGGAAATGGAACATGTAATTTGCATATAATGAGGTAGGGAAATGGAACATCTAATCTGCTTCTCTTATGCTGATTCAGGGAATTCCCTTGTTCTTCTTTGTAAGAATGCCAGAAGACCTTTCACCTCAATGTACAAGGTGATGATTCATCTGAAAGGCAGCACCTCAGACCGTTTAGTATTTCCTCGATACTTCACTAAAACATTAGCCTAGATTTTTGTGCTACATTCCCATGGTGGAGGGTGGTTGAAAACACAATCCTCTGAATCAGGTGCGCTAGATACCATATACTACAAGTAAGATCGGCATGAAGGTGGGGGGGGGGGCAATGAGAAATGCTCCTGAAGGAAACAAGAAGCTGTGCCACAAAAGATGCTGTTGATGAGGGAAATTCAGTGAAAGACTGTGGGATGCAACAAAGTGGCAAAAAATAGTTTAAATCAAGATGGGCAGCGATACAAACTTCCAGGTAAGTCAGAAAGCACTTTTTCTGAAGCACTTGGGTGATGATAAAAAGGAATAGGAACTCCCAAATATCAGTTGAGAAATAACAATTATAACCAGAGTTTATGAAAAGACTGTCATTTTACAATCTCCATCCCATTGATCTAAAATATTCAAGCTGGATTTAGTTTTTAGTTTTAGTTTTAGAGATATAGCGTGGAAACAAGCCCTTCAGCCTACCAAGTCAACCATCGATCACCCGTATATTAATTCTAGTGTACATACTAGGGACAGTTTTCAGAAACCAATTAACCTACAAACCTGCTCGTCTTTGGAATGTGGGAGGAAACCAGAGCACCCGGAGAAAACCTGTGCAGTCACAGTGAGAACGTACAAACTACGTACAGACAACACCCATATTCAGATGCTATTTTGGTCTTAGGTATCAATAGCATTTGTAGTTTTGCATTGAAGTCCAGGAAAGTTGCCATTATTACTCCTGAACAAGTGACATGGACTGAATGCTCCTCTTATTAAGTGGGATACTCAGGAAAAACATCTGTCTCTCATCTCAGGTAGACATCAATGCTGGAGAAACTCAGCGGGTGAGGTAGCATCTATGGAGCGAAGGAAATAGGCGACGTTTTGGGTCAAGACCTGTCTTCAGACTGATGTGGGGGTGGGGGGAGCGGGAAGAAGAAAGGAATAGGAACTCCGTGTGGGGGGCACTGCAGGCCGGCAGCCCTGTCAGCAGCGTGTCCGTTGTTTCAACTTTTGGGGTTTTTTTTGTATGTTTTAATGTATGTTTTTAATGTTTCTTTGTGTGTCTTGTGTGGGGGGGTAAGGGGGAAACCGCTTCGGTCGCCTCCTCCACGGAGAGGCAACTTTTTCCATGTCGCCTCCCCCGTGGCCTAACAACGAGGATCGGGCGGCCTTTCCCGGAGACGCGCCCGGTGCTTCAGCCGCGGGCGCAGCACGGACTCTCGGCGTGGAGCGGGCGAGCCCTCACCGGGGCTCGCCGCAGGGGAGCGCTCCGTTTCGCTGGCTCTCAGCAGCCGGCAGCCTGAAGCCGCAGTCTGCAGAGCTCCAGCTGGCGCGGCGTCCACAGCCTGGGATCCCTCGTGGGGGACCCGGGGGAAGAAGAGCTCCAACTACCGGCCCGCGCCCAACTTCTACCGCGGGCACGGCGGGGACTTACTTAACATCAGGAGCGGGGTCCCTCGCCAGGGATCCCTGGAGAGGAGCTCCAGACCGCCGGCCCTGCAGTCTGCGGTGCTTCTGGCTGCGGCGCGAACTTTAAATCTCCGACCGCCAGCCTGCGGCCTACACCAGCTTGAAGCCATGGTCTCCGGTGGGGAGGCACCGATTCAGGACTTACCTGGACTTTTTACCTTGTCTGCACATCTGGACGCCCGCAGCGACAGCTGCGGAGGGTTGAGGTCCCGACCACGGGGGAAAATGGAGGAGGACTGGCCAATTTTTGTGCCTTCCACCGCAGTGATGAATGCTGTGGTGGATGCTTGTGTTAAATTTTTTGTGTGTTTTTGTGTGTTCTTTATCATTGTACCGCTGCTGGCAAATTCATTTCACTTGCACTTTATGTGCAATGTGATGACTAAAACTGATTGATTGATTGTATTGATTGTATTGGAAGAGGCGGAGACAGTGGGCTGTGGGAGAGCTGGGAAGGGGAGGGGAAAGAAGGAGAAAGCAGGGACTATTTAAAATTGGAGAAACAAAATATTAGGTGCTGCTCCTCCAATTTACGGTGGGCCTCACTCTGGCCATGGAGGAGGCCCAGGGCAGAAAGGTCGGATTCGGTCTCTCATCTAAAGTGCTTGCAACCTAGAAACATCTTCAATAGCTTGCAGGTACACAAAAATGCTGGAGAAACTCAGCGGGTGCAGCAGCATCTATGGAGCGAAGGAAATAGGCAACGTTTCGGGCCAAAACCCTTCTTCAGACTGATAGGGGGTGGGGAGAAGAAAGGGAAAAAGGAAAAAAGGTGGAGGAGGAGCCCAAGGGCTGGGTGATGGGAGGAGACAACCAGAGGGCTGATGAAGGGGAGGAGACAGCAAAGGCTAGCAAAATTGGGAAAATTCAATGTTCATGCCCCCAGGATGTAGACTGCCCAAGCAGAATATGAGGTGCATTTCCTCCAATTTCCGGTGTTGCTCCCTGTGGCCATGGAGGAGACCCAGGACAGAGAGGTCAGATACAGAATGGGAGGGGGAGTTGAAGTGCTGAGCCACCGGGAGGTCAGGTTGGTTATTGCGGACCGACCGAAGGTCTCACCGATGTAGAATAGCTGACATATAGAGCAGCGTATGCAATAGATGAGGTTGGATGAGATGCAGGTGAACCTCTGTCGCACCTGGAACGACTGCTTAGGTCCTTGAATGGAGTCGAGGGGGGAGGTGAAGGGACAAGTGTTGCATCTCTTGCATTGCTTGCATATAGCTTGCATTCTTGGTTCTTAATACACCATTCTCAATGCAAATTATATTATATATATTTTTTTTTTATTAGAAGTATTTTACATTACAGTAATCTGCAATAACGTAAGTTTATACTTTTCTTGTACCACTTCTTATTTTAAACTTTAATAGAAAAAAAGGATAGAAAGAGTTAGTAAAGATAGTCAGTGAGTGATTGAAAGAGTGGTCCAGGAAAACCCATATCAACCTAAACCACAAGAAATAGTTTTAAAAAAAAATAAAAAATAAAAAAACCAAAAGGAGGAAAAAGAAAAAAGAAAGTAAGATAGGACAATATGAAAGGGATGTGCCTATTTCTTATCTTTACTAACCCCTCGCCAGGTCCTAAAACCATTATTATCAATATTTTGTTGCACCTTATGTTTGTAATAAGTCGATATATGGGGACCAAATCTTTTGGAATTGGTCTTGTTTACCTGCTAGGAGGAATCTCATATCTTCTAGGTGTAACAATTCCGACATATTAGAAGTCCACATTTTTGTTGTTGGCGTGGGAGCGTTTTTCCAGATTTTTAGTATCATCTTTTTTGCCATTATTAAGCCATAATTAAGAAAACTCCTTTGAAACGAAGTCAGCTCCAAACTTGCTTCTATTGTTCCAAAAATAATCAATTCTGCATTCGGTTTCAGTTTTATTTTAAATAATTTAGTGAAAATGTCGAAAATTTCATTCCAAAATTTTTGGATTTTTATACAAAAAACAAAAGAATGTGCTATAGTTGATTCTTGGATTAGGCATTTATCACAGATAGAGGTATTTGGGTAAAATTTACTTAATTTAGATTTTGAATAGTATAATCTATGTCTTACGTTAATCGAGCATTTATGCACGTATAATAGGTGTTTATCCCAACTCTCTTTCAAGATTTTTATAGCTAGTTCCTGTAGATGATATGTGCATGTACCTTTAACATAGTGACCTCACCACTACTAACCACTCCCCACATCACCAGTATAAATACAACCTTCCCACCCAGTTCTCTCTCTCTGGTTCCAGTGACAGACCACGGACAGCTAGGGCAGAAACGTATGTGTATAATGTGTAGTATGAATAAACAGCAGTAAAGAAACAGTGTGTTATGACACATCTTTACATGGTGTCAGCCTGGTACCTATGCGCCTCCTGTTTATCGGGTTTTCTTTCTTTTGAACCGTTTTCCTATTTTGTTTTTTAATCTCCCGTGCCATGGCCACTTCTTGCCATAAGCCCGATATGCTCGTTTTCGACTCGGACATTGTCCATCGGTGGGGTGTCTTTAGACGTGACTTTCAACACTATGTCACGATCGCCCACCCTGCTGCCACTGCTGCTACTCAGGCTTCCCTGCTTCTCAACCTGGCTGGTCCTGATGCCCTGGAACGGGCTGAGCCGTTTGTCTATGCTGTTGGTGAAGATGCTCGGGACCCAGTATGTCTTATGGCTAAGTTTACCGCGATGTGCGACATCCCCACTAACTGCATCTTAGAGTGTTTAAAAATGTTCACCCGGCATCAGCTCCCAGGAGAGTCAATCGGTAGCTACATCGCTGCGCTGCGTCACCTGGCCAGGCGTTGCAGCCTGGACACGCTGACCCCCGATCAACTGACCCGGGACATTTTAGTGTATGGTCTTCAAGATGAAAAACCAAGGGCTGAACTTCTGCGGAAGCACGACCTGTCTTTAACCGATGCTCTGCACGCCTCCCGCATGGCTGAGGCTGTCGCCTCGGCGGTGTCGTCTGCTGATCATGACATTAACTTTGCCAGTGTTGCTGGTCACCGGCGAAACGCTGGCCCGCAACGACAACGGGGGTCCCCCGCATCAGGGGGTATCAGCCCACAACGGTGCCCCAACTGCAACTTTACCTCCCACCAGTCTAATGTGTGCCCTGCACTGGGGAAAACGTGTAACTTTTGCAGGAGATTAAACCATTTCTCTGCAGCCTGTCGCTCCCGTGGGAAGCCAATTCCTGCTCCTCGCCGAATGTTAAACAACCTTGCTCGAGCTGATAGCGCACTTGGTTCACAGTGTGATGAACTCCCTTTGTCTGATTCGAGTTCCTCCCAGGGGGAGACCAGCATATTTTCGGTGTTGGATGCACCTGCTCTGGAGGCGTGGGTTCGAATCCCACTTCTGACACCATGTAAAGATGTCATAACGCACTGTTTCTTTACTGGTTCCTGTTCCCATTTTCTTCTAATCCCATCCGATGATGGAATTTCTATGTTTAAAATGGAATTATATAGGTATGATATTAAATTAGCTGATTCCGCTTTTATATTCATTATCCCATCTAATAGGTCAGGAGACATATTTTGATATTCTCGTGTATACTTTTTCAAATAGTCACGTATTTGAAAATATTTGAAATATTGATTACTATTCAGGTTGAATTTAAGTTGTAGTTGGTGAAATGTTTTTAAAAAAACGTCCATTATCATACATATCTCCAAACGTTTTAATTCCTAGTCTTTCCCAATTTATAAAAGATCTATATATCATAGAAGGTTTAAATGAAGGGTTATTCATTATAGGTGAGAGAAGTGATAGATTTCTTAATTTTAACGTTAATTTTATTTGTTTCCAAATTCTAATTGTACTATGAATAATTGGATTTTTACTATATATTGTATTCTTCATTTTTGTTGGTGAGAGAAGGATCGCTCCTATGTTAAAAGGGGAACAATCCTCTCTTGCACTTTATGTGCAATGTGACGACTAAAACTGATTGATTGATTGTATTGATTGTATTGGAAGAGGCGGAGACAGTGGGCTGTGCGAGAGCTGGGAAGGGGAGGGGAAAGAAGGAGAAAGCAGGGACTATTATATTATATTATAAGAACTTTAAAATATAGTCAAGTCTATCTCAATTGGCACTTAACTAAAATACTAATCTTAGAATCAAGAAACTTCTAGCGAATAGGATGTAAATCCCAATTAAATGTCCCAAAGGACAGGAAACTCTTTTGATTGAGCAGCAGGTTTTTATTGGAACAATTACATTGTGTTGTTTCAACTTAATAAATGATTAACACAACGACAGCTAGTAAGTTCAATCATCATCAGTGGATGATGTTGATTGAAAAGTTCATGGGGAAAATGTATCATTCAGTTTGGCAATTTCAGTAATTTCTTCATCTGCACGAGTCCTGTACAGATGTATCAGGTAGAGTGTTGTAATGTATGAGGTAGATCTGTGATTTCCAATGCGGTCCCTAGTGGCTGAAATATCATTTGAGACCAAAGAAAGTCAAAATGATTGAAAGCTGTAGTTTGTTGAGAGAGGGGTAAAAATAAGGTTCTTTAGTGGTGCAATGAAAATTGGAATCTTTCAATTCTACTGAGCAATAAAATGTAATAAATGTGGCAGAGCGTCATGTATAACCCAGATTGTGGAATTGGCAAGGATCTGATTAAGCCTCAACTAGAAATAGGAAATTCAACTACCTGGAGAACCAACTTATTCATGCATGCACATCCTTCATTGGAGATTATTACAAAATCTTCCTCGCTAACTACTGATCATTTAGTCCCTTACCCAGCAAAAGATACAGAAGCTGGAAAGTGCACACCACTAAACTCAGGAACAGGTTCTTCCCCTCTATTATCAGACTTCTGAACCGTCCTCCTACAAGCTAGAATTCAGTCCCAATTCTCCAATCTATCTCATTGTGGACAAATTGACTTTTTTCTGGAACTGTTACAATTCAATGCTGATAAACTATAGTCTGCACTCTGATATAATTGGATAAGATGCAAAACAAAAACTTTTCACTGTACACGTGTGACAACAATAAATCTAAACCGAAACCAACCCCCAACTGATGTCTGATAACCTTTGGGTCTAATCTCTCTATTCAAGGAAATCTAGGGATATGGGGTTAGTAAACAGAAGTTGATAATAGGTCAGTTAATAGATCAGATGTGATCATTTGAATGGTGAGCAGCACAAAGCCCAAATGCCCTACTCCTGATCCTATTTCTTTTTTTCTAATAATCCCCAAACCCCTGCAGAGCCCCATATAATTCCAGACTAATTCCTGAATGCTACACTTTTTACAAATTCTCCGACCCTCCTCGCTCATCACTGCAATCACAGAGGCCTCCATTGTTCCCCAGACTCCCATTTATTTGTTTATCTTTACACACTCGACAATGCAATGGAATGATTTGGATTATTCAACGGCTCTTCAATAACAATATGATGCCTCATCCACCACTGCACTTTTGCAGATGAGAATGTTAAAAAATGAACTCTGTACTAGTGCAGAAACCACTATCAATACGGCCATTGGTGTACCATAGGATAACTTTGGGAAAGAGGCTTAAGTTCCGTCTGAAACTAGGACTGTTCCATACAACCCGTAAAAAGGTGGGCACAACCTGGGTCCATGCAGAGGCCCATTACTGCATGATGATCTGAGCAATGTGAATGGAGTTGAAATAGCAGCCAGGTGAATGGATGGTGGACCTCTGTTCAAGGAGTGGTGATCCCTCAGACCATCCATGTACGAGGAGAAGTCCAGGCATTGCATGTCCATGGTAAAGATGAACCATGTGTAAGAAAGAACTGCAGGTGCAGGTTTAAATTGAAGGTAAACACAAAATGCTGGAGTAACTCGGTGGGTGAGGCAGCATCTCTGGAGAGAAAGAATGGGTGTGAGAAAGAACTACAGATGCAGGTTTATATCAAAGGTACACATAAAATGCTGGAGTAACTCAGATGGGGGAGGCAGCTTTAAGAAAGAACTGCAGATTACAAAGATTAACCATTTGGAATGAGAAAATTAGAAACTGTGCCAAAATGGAAGAGGGCATCTGAGACATCGTGGATTTAAGTGGGAAGGTATTATGGGAGGAAGTAGGGAATTAGGTTTGAAGGAATAGTTTTGGTGACCTAAGAGCAGTTTGAAAGAATGAGTCTGAGTTCTACTTGTGGGATTTGACTAGGGTAAAAAGCAGGCAATGCAGAACTGGGGACTGGGGGTGCAGAGAAAAGGCCTTCTGAGGAAAGAAGGTCCTTTACTATTTGGGAGACAGCAGCCTGATCTCCATTGCTGGGGTCAAGGTCCAGAGGGAGATATGAGAAGTGTCTGAGAGCTGACATATGTCCTCTTGTCCAAGGGTAAGATTAGTTTGCCAAACCACAATAGCATCATCTTTCTTGGTGGGTTTGACGATGAATATGAGACTGGTTCTTTCTAAGCAGAGAGCTGCATATTTGGGGGGAGGGGTTGCTAGGTTAGGATGAGTAAAGAGAAAGGAAAAAATGAGGCAACCAATGCCGCATCAGAGGGAGGGGTCCTGGTGATTGGGAGTTCTGGAAACAGATAAAGGGTCCTTGGTGAAAACCTCTGAACAAATAAATGGGTATAAAGCAGGAAGTGTTGGAAGAAGGATTCAACATCATTCCAGGCTGGGAATTCATTAAGGCATGGCTGAAGAGGGATAAGGGTTGCTTCTAAGGACTGATCATTCTGTATCTGAGAGCAGATGAACAAAATGATTGTGAAAACAGTGGGTGGAACAAGGGAGACGGGGTCAGTGGAAAGTGAAGGGGGAGAAAGTCTGGTGAGTATTGGAATGCAAACGCAGTTAAATTTTGTGAGCTTAGACATCTCCAAGAACTTTGCAGGACTGAAACCTCAGACAAAATATAATTGTCCGGCCAGTTATTTAAAGTTATTTATCATAACTTTGCAACTTTCACGTGGCCCGCCCTGTTTCGACTAATGCAATCAACCCGACATGCACAATCAAATATGATCCAATAGAACAAGTTGTCCTACAACTTTAGGCTGTGCACGCCACACGCAAGAAGAACAAGAAGAAGATGATTTTAACAATGCCATTCAATTTTTAAGCCATTGAGTCAGCAGATGGGCAAAATGATATATAATGTGGAGAAATATATGGATATTCACTTCGGTAAGAAAACAAAATTAACATCAATGCCCATAAATTTAATCTTGTGGCACTGGATAACAAATGTTAGAAAGTCTTCTTAACTTTAAATAAGCATCTGTTGCAATGATCTGTATGAAAATGTGTGTGATTCTGGTCTCTAAAAAAATATAAATTACCTTTGAAGCATTAGTGTAGATTCTTTCAATTGAATCCTGTTGATGGAATTGATGAAAAATAAATCCATACCCACTAGAATTTAGAGGAACGAGAGTTGTTTTGATTGAAACATAGCTAAGATTTTCTGGGGGATTGATATGGTTGATGTTGAGGGGTTGTCTACTCTGGCCAAGAGCATTCAAATACTAAGTATTTTGTGAGTATGTGACAGTCATCCATTGGTGACTGAGCTAAGGAAGTATTTCTTGCTCAGATGATCATTAACTTTCAGAGCAATGTACCATAGAGGGCTAAAGGAATAGTACGATATGGAAATTATTAGAGCAATGAATTTTAGGTAGAACATCAGCCATAGTTTTACTGAATGGATAACCTGTCTGAGGCACCTAATGCAACTCCATAATCCCAAATGAGTTCTTGTGTTTTTCTATCATTTGTATTATCTCGGATATCAACAGGATCCATTTGTAGGCATGACAGAATGATTGAAGCTAATTAGTTCAAGCAGGTCCTAGTGGGGGTTAGAACTGTAGAAACAAAGAACTGCAGATGCTGGTTTATACCAAAGATAGACACAAAGTGCTGGAGCAACTCAGTAGGTCAGGCAGCATTTCTGGAAAAAATGGATGGGTGATGTTTTATGTTGGGAACCTCTTCAGACACTCTCAGACCTCCTTCAGACTCACTGACCATAGTCTGAAGAAGGATCCTGACCCTAAACGTCACCCATTCTTTTTCTCCAGAGATGCTGCCTGACCTGCTAAGTTACTCCAACACTTTGTGTCTATCTAGTGCAAGGGTTCCCAACCTGGGGTAAATTTACCCCCCAGAGGGTAAATTTCACCTACCCATGGGGGTAAATTTGTGGATTCTGGATTTTTACATATTTTTTCTCATTGACTGACTGTGTTTGGTCGGGTATCTGTTCATCATTAGTTGTTCATAAATAAGTCAAATAACATTGTTATGTGTTATTAAAGTTGCCAGGGGTAAACGGAACAAAAAAGGTTGGGAACCCCTGATCTAGGGAATAGAACTAACCATGTATTTAAATTAATTTCACATCTCCATGTAATTTAATTACCAGAAAAGCATGAGTAAACCTGAAAGCATTTAACAATATGATCCTGAGTTGGAGCTCTCAGTGAGAGCAAAGTATTTTGCGTAAAGTATTTGGAGAGAAATCAAAGCTCACTGACTATAGTCTGTAGAAGGGTCTCGACTGGAACGGTCACCTATCCATGTTCTCCAGGGATGCTGCTTGACCCGTTGAGTCACTCCAGCACTTTGTGTCCTCACTAGATTTCCTATCCATACAAGGTGCTGGTTGCAGTAACTGAGATTTGGGTCTTTGATCTGGGCACAGACTATGATTCCTGCAGGTATTGACACTTCTTAGTAACAATCAATAAGGAAGTTAGAACCCTCAACAAAGCTTGACAATTATGAGAGATTCTGAAGAAAAAATAAGTTATGCATATGGACTAGGGGAAATTGCATATTTGATCACTGATGTTAAACACATTGATATATAAAAAGGTCAGATATTCACAGGACTAAACTTGTTTTTCTTAAACTTACAGCTAGGAAGAATTAACTTCCATGTAACTGCCATTTATGTTATATCCATTAACTCTAAAAACAAGTTTAACACAAGGAACTGCAGGTGCTAGTTGGAAAAAAACACACAATGTGCTGGAGTGATTCATCAGGTTAGGCAGCATCTCTGGAGAACATAGGTAGGTGATGTTTCTAGTCGGCACCCTTCTTCAGATCAGTCTGAAGAAAGACCCCAAACCGAAACGTCACCTATGTTTTCCAGAGATGCTGCCTGACCCACTAACTCCAGTACATTGAGTCCTTTTTTGGGTAAATAATAGTTACTCTTAATGATATTCTATTATTACATGTTATCAGTTTTACCTTTCAACATCAATCTAACATATTTAATTCAAATAAAATGCCCTGAAACTCAAGACTAAAGAAGCTGGAACTTAACCTGAAGGGAAAACAACTGATCTTGGTGATTTCTTCTTTCTTGGTCTGCCACCTCCATGATCAACTTGCTTCCCAACTTCAGATGGTATAAAGGAAATAATCGTAATCTTGGTGACCCAGGTCAGACCTCCGGTCAACTGGGAAGAGACAGTAGGGGGGTTATTTATTTCCTGTCTTATCCTTGTTTTCCTTTATAAACCTGTTTTCTTCTTGTTCCCCATTTCTTACGTCAACCAAGCACTTGGGTGGTGCAATTTGTAAATAAAGTCCCATGGAGCTGTCACAATTACTAAAAGCTTGATTGTGCACTGTTTTTCAGATTTAGCAACAAAAAAAAAATCACAGGTTACAAGTGCAAGTGACAAACTTAATAATTTTGGATCTCGCTCTGAAAGATATAAGATCAGAATAGTACTTTAGAATAGAATCAGAATAGTACTTTATTTGCCAAGTATGTTTTGCAACATACGAGGAATTTCATTTGCCAAGTCAGTCATACAAATAAAAAGCAACAGATCACCCAAAACACATTTTAACATCAACATCCACCATAGTGACTCCTACACATTCCTCACTGTGATGGAAGGCAAAATAAAGTTCAAGTCCCTTCCCTTTATTCTCCTGCGGTCGGGGGCCTCGAGCCCTCCGTTGACGGGACGATCTTGACTCCCGTAGCGGCGTTTGGGCCCTCCGCATCGAGGCGATCAGCTCCTGCATCAGGGGGAAGTCAGCTCCCCCGTGCTGGATGATCGAACCTCGCGTCGGGGCTGGTCGAACCGTCCGCGATGTTGGAGCTCCCGACTCGGCCTCTCCCGAGACTGCGAGCTCTTGATGGTAAAGTCCGCAGGCCGCGGTTGGAGCGATCCCAGGCAAGGGATCAGCTCCAATGTTAAGTCCCTCGATGGGGCTCACGACAGTCCGAGGTGGCCTCCAGCTCCATCGATGGAAGGCCGCAGAGCGCCCGGAGAATGCGATCCGAAAATTAATCACATCTCCGGCAAGGTAAGAACCTGAAAAAAAGTTTCCCCCAACCCCCTCCTCCTCCCCCCACATAAGACAAACCGGAGAACATTAACACAAACTTTTAACAAATACTAAAAATATAAAAAAGATGAAAAAATGAACAGACTGCCGACAGAGCTGCCATCGTATGGCGCCCCAGGTGGTATCCTTCCACACAGTATCTTTGGCAGATAAAGGATGTGAAATCAGAGGAATTGGTAGATTAAAGGCAAATCTGAAGAGCTAATTGTCTCAGTGAGACAAAGATTTGAGTGGGTAGTGCACAAGCAAAAGATTTTCATTTACAGTACCTCTGTATATGTGACAATTATAAACCGAGACCTAAGAAGTAGCATGGTAGTGTGTTCGGAAACTAATTTCACAAACTCATGGAATTTATATGCATGATGGGAGAGGGTCGATGGAAATTTTTTATTTTCAAACCTTGAGAGCCAAAAGAGAATCCTTACAAATACATGTCCAAAGTAAAATATCTGGAACTGAGAAGAGGAGAATTATCTTGATGTGGCCAGTTGCATGACTGGATTTTATTTTCAGGGTTAGTGCTTGAGACAGAAATAATTCATGGAATTATTTTGGACAAACAATGACCTTGTGACTTCCAGAAGACTTTCCATCAATGTCACTCACAGTAAAAGGTAATGTGCAAAAAGAATTAGAGCAAATCTTACATTTCAGCAGCTTCTAGACATATACATCTAGTGCACAGATGATCGGATTTCCAGAGGCCGACCACCGCAGTCACATTTAGCAATCAGGTTGCAAGGTTCCATAAATTGTTGATTTTTTTGTATGTTACATTATTTAAAATTAGTATGGGGCACAATCTTATTATGTATGCCAATGCAATGCCAACACAATGATCAAGCATTCCCATTTGTGCTAAGCACTCCATGAATGTAGGGGATCATTCAATAGTTGTGTGAAGAGGAATAACCTAAATTGCATGGTGCAAGTGCGTAAACATGTCCACAGGGAGTGTGACAGTTACCCACCAGGAAGGCATTCAACAAAATCATTAAAAAGAAGGGGTTTCCCCAAACAAGCCCTTAGCCTGATAAAATAATCCTGCTATCTATCTGCAAATGTAGATTTAGACAAGACAGCCAGAGTGTAGAATGTAAGATTGGGAGAATGTGGTACAACTGACATGGATAGAAAATTGGTTAGCAGACAGGAAATAGTAGGGATTAGCAGGTCCCTGTCAGAATGGCAGGCAGTGACTAGTGGGATACCGCAGGCCTGGTGCTGGGACCACAGCTATTTACAATATACATCAAAGATTTAGATGAAGGGATTCAAAGTAACATTAGCAAATTTGCAGATGACACAAAGCTGGGTGGCAGTGTGAACTGTGAGGAGGATGCTATGAGAATGCAGGGTGACTTGGACAGGTTGGGTGAGTGGGCAGATGCATGGCAGATGCAGTTTAATGTGGATAAATGTGAGGTTATCCACTTTGGTAGCAAAAACAGGAAGGCAGATTATTATCTAAATGGTGTCAAGTTGGGAAAAGGGGAAGTACAACGGGATCTGGGGGTCCTAGTTCATCAGTCAATGAAAGTAAGCATGCAGGTACAGCAGGCAGTAAAGAAAGTGAATGGCATGTTGGCCTTCATAACAAGAGGAGTTGAGTATAGGAGCAAAGAGGTCCTTCTGCAGTTGTACAGGGCCCTAGTGGGACCACACCTGGAGTATTATGTGCAGTTTTGGTCTCCAAATTTGAGGAAGGACATTCTTGTTATTGAGGGAGTGCAACGTAGGTTAACAAGGTTAATTCCCGGGATGGCGGTACTGTCACATGCTAAGAGAATGGAGCGGCTGGGCTTGTATACTCTTGAATTTAGAAGGATGAGAGGCGATCTTATTGAAACATATAAGATTATTAAGGGTTTGGATTCGCTAGAGGCAGGAAACATGTTCCCGATGTTGGGGGAGACCAGAACCAGGGGCCACAGTTTAAGAATAAGGGGTAAGCCACTTAGAACAGAGATGAGGAAAAACATTTTCACACAGAGAGTTGTGAGTCTGTGAAATTCTTTGCCTCAGAGGGCGGTGGAGGCCGGTTCTCTGGATACTTTCAAGAGAGAGCTAGATAGGGCTCTTAAAGATAGCGGAGTCAAGGGATATGGGGAGAAGGCAGGAACGAGGTACTGATTAAGTATGATCAACCATGATCACATTGAATGGCGGTGCTGGCTCGAAGGGCCGAATGGCCTACTCCTGCACCTATTGTCTATTGTATGATTTCCATGATGCATCGGTAACAGTATGCTTTCCTCAGTTAGCTCAGAATATAATTCTTTCGAGGTTTGTAAGATTTAGCTGTTTACAAAATATTAGCGTGTTTGCTTATATAACAATAGCATTTCAAACTATTTAGGTGTTTCCAAAGAGAATTCAAAAGAATGTAAGATCTCATCAATAAAAAGGAATGGTGTTTTGCCAAAGTTTACTCAATCGGATAAATGGGATTGACAATTTAATATACATATTAATTTAAAGAAAAGGCTGTGCGACAAAATTACAAAATAATTAGCACAGTACATCTCACTCTCAACATTTAGTGGTGAAAGCACCAACTATGCTGTCTATTACTCAAATGACTACCTCATTATTTAGGTCTTTATGCAAGACGATGCCTTTTATGTGAAACAAATGATCTCTGACATTTGCCAAATGCAGAGTGTGTCAACAAGATCATGATGGACAACACAATGTTCAGAAATGAGGGCATAAAATGGTAGCAGGTTCATAGCATTACAAAGTTGAGATTAATGTCAAGTCTGATTTTACAATGATTTGTGTGTGCCATATCAAGTTACATAATAATTTCAACTTTTTTCCTGTTATTGTTTACAGAAGGTCAAACTGCAAGAGGACATGATTCCACAAGGAATGGGATGTATCCATGGTAGGATGATCCATCAATTTGCTGCTGGATGTCAGCAGATAGGTCATGAGAGCAGGAAACAGAGTATGAATCAACACTGACATTGGCTGCACTATGATCCTCATCACTGGACAAGACCAAGGTGATTATATCCATAAAATGGTTTATCCTATTCCTATCATTCATGAACAGCAACAGACACCTCCATGAAAATATGAACTCGTGACATTTTCTTTGTATCCTGCCCCCAAACGATAGACCACTAAATTGTCCAAAGCTATTAAAAATTCACTAAATATTCTCTCTTATCCAGGAGCAAACCCTTGCCTAACATTGATCTGCATGATTCTGTTTTTTTTTTACCCAAAAGAGCAGACTGATATTGTGGTTGGATATGAATAATTGTCTTTGCATTATGTTGAATTAGTCACCTACTTGTTTATAATTCTTGCAACAAAAGAGCAGCCATGTTTAAGAAAGCATTGTCGTGCCAAGGTCGTTCAAACTGAAAATGGCAGTGTTGTGGTCTTCTTCTTCTTGCGTGTGGCATGCACAGCCTAAAGTTGTAGGACAACTTGTTCTATTTGATCTTATTTGATTGTGCACGCCAGGTTGATTGCATTCGTTGAAACAGGGCAGACAACGTGAAGGTTGCAATCTTCCACCCCAGTGTTGTGGTTAATTCGCTGAACTGGTAATGCACAGGGCTTAACTAATAATACAGGGAAGTAAGTTCAATCCTCACCATGTCAATTGGGAAATTTAACCAAACTAAATCTGGAACTTTTAACAACAAAACTGCAAGTTGGCATTAAAAATGCATTTAGTTAACACACTAACTTTAAAAATGGAAAACTGTCCAGCAGTTAAATACTTGTCTTATACAGTATCTACATTGACCTTGTAAAACTTGCCACCAGCTTCTCTATGACTGTTTTGAATGGAGAATTAGTACATAAAAAGTACCAAAACACAGATATCACAAGGAATGCTTTCTTATGTGTGACGGTCACTGTACTGTAGAAATTAAAGAAATAATGCAACTGATCCACTTCAGAGTGAAATAAATTATTTGCACCTAACCACCATCTCCCCCTTGTTATTTGAGTATATTGTCTCTTGTTGTTTGTGAAAGACCAAAAATTTCAAAGTGGATACATGTTTTAATTTGTAATTAATGTATCTCTCTACAGGGTGCTATGAATGTAAATAGATTTATAATATTCAGCATTTGGTGTATACATTTTCTAAAGGATTATAGAATTATGCTGTATTGAATTAGAGGAAAATTTCTGTATTTCTACCACTGAAGATCCAGTTTCTTACTCCCATTAAATGTATCTGCCTTGTGAAAATTTGGCAAACATCTTAATGCTGCCTTAATGAGAAGTTAATTCTTGTAAATTTGTTTTTTTGTGTAATACAGCATGGAAACAGGCCCTTCGGCCCACCGAGTCCACGCTGACCAGCGATCACCTGTACATTATTTTTGCACACTAGTGACAACTTACAGAAGCCAATTAATCTACATCTATGGAATGTGAGAGGAAACCGGATCACCCTGAGAAAACCCACGCGGTCACAGAGGAGAACGTACAAACAGACAGCATCGGTGATCAGGATCAAACCCGGGCCTCTGTCACTGTAAGGCAGCAGCAGCTCTACCGCTGCGCCACTGTGCTGCCCTAAATATGATGGTAGTAAAATTAGTGCATTACAGCTTTGTAAATTTCTCATCTTTTCTAGTCAGCATCTTAACAAATGAAATATTTTCGAATGTTTCTGTCCACAATTGTGAAAGCTGAATTCAAATCAATTCTACCTTCTTCCTCCACAGTAAGGTTTAATGTTGATCATGCGGCTTTCCTTATCTATTCATAAATGAATCAACCTTGAAACATTAACTCAATGATAACTAATGACACATTCTCTCGAAAGTGACCATGGGTTATTAAATTACTTCTGTCATTTAGCTAGGAGACAGAAAATAGAAAGATTAAACAAGAACTTACTGTTTGAAGTTTGATCTTTATTTTATGAGAAGTTGAAGTGAGGGATTACGTGAAGAAGCCCGCCAGCCCGCATGTGCATCAACCTTTAAAGCAGATGTATGAAACCACAGAATAGTTGCTGACCTAAGCTATAGGAGGATTTAACGAACTAGAACTACCGAATTATCTTTATGAGAATAGGGTTTGAGTGGAGGGCACGTAATCCCTCACTTCAACTTCTCATAAAATAAAGATCAAACTTCAAATGGTAAGTTCTCGTTTAATCTTTCTATTTTATTTCGAAGTCACGTGTGACTACGTGAAGATTTCAAAGCTCTGTGATTTCATGCAGTGAACCAAAGTCCAAGCAAACATACTGCCTCAGTTGACCAGATATGGCTGAAAAAACATACTGCATTAAAACATGATATTGACTTAAACATGTTTATGCTTTTAATGGAAATAATAATAATGGTCCCTTACATCAGGGATAAAGAATAGATTAATTAACAGAACTTAAAATTTTACTAGCAAACGAACCAGGCCTGGCAATAGGCTTATTATAAAATGCTTGAAAAGTTAGCTCATTCGACCATCCTGCTGTCGCTAGGATGCGGTCCAGTGGAACTTCCATGAATCTTGCTGCCGACGTTGCTGCAGCCCTGGTAGAGTGAGATTTAAACACATCAGTGTCCACTCCTGCGAATGCTAAAACATGCCTCAACCATCTAGAAATGGTCTGCACCGATACCCTTCCATGTGGTTTTCTGTGACTGATGAACATAGCCAATTCAGTGCTTCGAAGGTCCTTTGTAACCTTTATATATTGTTTAATATATGTGACAACACATAACCTACGATCAGGTGGATATGCCAAAAATTCCAGCTTAAGTCCTAGCATACCTGGTCTACTTTGCTTAACTAACTCATTTACATAAAAGATTACCCTATTGTTAGACATAACTGTCTTATCCAGCCTTAATTTATGCAATGACTGGACACGTTGCGCTGAAACGAGCGCCATGAGCATTATTAATTTATAGGTGAGCTGAACCAAAGATAAAGATGCGGCTGGAGCCCAACTGCGAAGCAGTGTTAACACTACGTTAACATCCCATACTTCCGTATATCTGGGCCTGGGAGGGTTTTTGTTAAAGATACCCCTCATAAATTTGGATACTAATGGGTGAGACCCGACAGAATGGTGTCCTGATCCCAGCAGCAAGTATGATGATAAAGCACTTCTAGCAGTGTTAATAGCACTGTAACTTAATTTTTTATCAAAATATAATGTTGAAAGGAATTCCAACACATCGGCTATATCTGCCGAACCGTAAGTTATATCTGAATTAACACAAAAAACTTCCCATAGTCTAATGTAAGAAGTGTACTGCTTCTTAGTGCCGTCCCGCCAAGTGATTACGTCCACCGTTCAGTCTGATAATCCGAGTCCCAAAAAAGGTCTTCTTAGGTTGATTTTGTCATGCAGAGGATGAGATTCCTGAGACACGAGATGAACAAGCAAGTATATATATTTATGAATAACCATATATGGTTCTGTTAGCATTGCTAACAGCAAAGGGAACCATGGTTGCGTCAGCCAGTCAGGCATTAATATAATACCCGAAGCGGAGTCTTGCTTGATTTTTTGCAAGCAATGACCGATGAGGCAAAATGGAGGAAAGGCATAGAAGAACATTCCTCCCCAGTCTAAAGAGAATGCATCTATAGCTTCCGCCCCTGTGTCTGGCTCCCATGCTATATATCATGGCAATTGGTGATTAAGCCTGGATGCAAACAAATCAATATCAGGTGTTCCATAGTGAGCAATAATGTCGTTAAACACTTTGTGATTTAACATCCATTCCGTGTGATCATTAAATTTACGAGATCTGGTATCTGCCACTGTGTTAAATCTACCCAGCAAGTAGGTAGCTGAGATCCAAATCCTCCTGTTTATACACCAACTCCAAATGAGATTAGCTAAATCATCACAGGATATTGATTTGATTCCACCCATATGATTAATATATGCCACCGCTGTAGTGTTATCGATTTGAAGTTGAACATGCACATTATGTAGCTTCCCACAGTAAGCCTTTAAACCATAGAATGCCCCCCAGCATTTCCAGGTAATTTATACTATATTGATGGATAAATGATAATTCGTGCATGTCCCATCTGCCACCACAACTAGAGATGGTGTTAGTAGCTCCCCATCCCAGTGCACTTGCATCAGTCTGTAGAACAATTAAAGGTTTACTAATCAAAATGTTGCTGGAGCAATGTTGAATATTGGTCGTCCACCATTGTAACTCCGCTATAGATTTAGACGACAATTGCATAGGTCTGTCAAAATGACCTAAATGGAACTTAAGTGCCTGCTCCTTTGCACGCTGCAGATTTTGATAATGCAAAGGGCCAAATCGAGTGACTGGAAAGGCAGCCACTATTTTGCCAATTACTCTAGCCACCTGGCGAATAGATGGCTGTTCTGTAATGGGAAGATTATTACAGGCTTCCATTAAATCTAATTTTTCCCCTGGGTAGGGTCACAGACATTTCCAGAGAGTTAATAGTAAACCCTAAATAATCAATAACCCTTGTTGGTATCGACCTGGATTTGACTGGATGGATGAGAAACCCCAATTTCTCAAATATAAGCTTTGTAGCTGAAACAGCTAGATTAGCCAAATGTAGTGTTTTCCCTATGATCAGGATATCATCCAAATAGCCCATAACAATATGTTTTTTAGCTCTGAGCAGACCAAGCACTGGCTTCAGCAGTTTAGTAAATAACCGAGGAGCTGAGGTTAAACCATTTGGTAATGCTTTAAATTCCCACAGCTGTCCCATCCAGCTAAATTTCCGGTGATCCTTGTGAATTGGAACCGAATAATATGCATCCTTGAGATCGATGCATGCCATAAAGCAGCCCTCAGAAATTAGTTGCTTAACAGTAAAGAAATTCTCTATTTTAAAATGTCTATACTGCACATATGAATTAAATTCTGCTAAATCAAGGATGATACGGCATCCACCAACTTTCTTCTCCCTGGAGAATATATGAGAGATGTATTGATGTTTTTCATACATTGATCTCTCAATTACACCTTTTCTGTGCAATGCATGTATTGCCGCTTGCATATCCAAAGCCTCTTGTTTGGAATAAATATACGACCGACTTGGCGTATGTTGTGTGGGTGGCAATGAGTTAGGTAAAACCTCAATTTCGAAACCCTTTATACTGTGCAATATAAATGGATCTGAGGTTATCTGCCGCCATTCATGCAAAAACAAACATAATCTACCACCAATTTGTAATTGCTCCTCACACCCTGTGTGACTGAAAGAACCAGACCCACCAACCTCAACGGTCACAGGTGTTTCGATAGCAGGCCCAGCGGACCCTAATTCTGGTTTTGTTTCCTTCCCCTTCCTCTGAAGGGTTGAGCTGCTGGGGCGTGAGGATGCCGCATCTTCCATGATGGGCGGGATGGGCCATGGCCTAAAAAAGACATATGATCAAATCTGGAGCTGCCACTGGTTTCAGCAAATCGCTTCTTGCTAGTAGAGGCGTAAGGGTGCTGACGCCGGAAGAGCGGAGACTTGCCCATAGGAGATGCTTTAATCGATCCTGCTGCTCTGGACTCGTAATGCAGGTCTTTCACCTGTTTACTCAGGTCTTCTCCGAAGAGTAGTTTGGGAGGCTGGACATTACTGGCTCTACACAGATGCGCAAATTTAGGGTTCAGTGCTGGCCTGTTGGCGTTCTTCCGGAAACAATTTATCTCGAAATGGGTGTTGCACATCAGCGCCATAGCATCTTGCTGAACATCTGATAATGGACCCCAATCTATTGATCTGGCAAAAGCCGTGATGCCTGCAGATAGCAACTTCAGGATGCGTTGGAGCTTCATCTCTTGGGTCTTGATGCTACCCCCAATATAACCCCAAATAGTATTGTTGACCAAGGGCACATTCAGAGTTGGACAATTCTCTGGAGTGGGGTATTTTGCAGTTGTTTCTACCATGGTCTCCTCTTTTAGTTGATGTGAAGTCAGGTAGCTGACGCTTGAAGCCAATTCTTCCAGAAGTGGTTTCCCTGTCTGTGAAGGCACAGCAAATCTGGAGGCAAGAGCTGGCAACTCTTGTGTATGCGACTCGTGCATATCATGCATTACAGCATGTTCCTCTGACACACATCCATATTCGGAGTCAGCCGTATAATGACCTCCGAAACTCCCCTCATCTGACGGGAGGAACTAAGCAGCCCTGTCCCAGGCGCTGCCGCAGGTGTTAGAGTAGACCTGCCTGTATATGCCTCTGTACCACGGAGCATACTGTGTGTCAGCATCCTCTCCATGAGGTGCTCCATTTCAGATAAACACCCTAAGACATCACTCATTGATGTAGGAGGGGAATCCTCCTCACCTGAATCATCAGACAATACATGTCTGATAGACTTTTGTTTGGCTTTACCCCCCTTCGGGGTTGCCAAGCTGCTCCTTGCAGGAATCAAATCTGAAGTAGCTGGGTAAACTGCCAGCGACTCTGAAGATGAAACCGACGGCCGCCGGCTTCCCGCACTCCCGCGGTTCTGTACAGCCGGTTTCCCCACGGCCCATCTAGGTTTCTTAGTCCTAGGTTCTTTCAGTACTCTAGCGACTATTGTTAAGAAAAAATACATGCACAAAAATTCCTCAGAGTAAGTTGCACACTTACCTGTGAGGTTTGTAAACTCACCGCTGGAGGAGCCGACCCTCCTCCCAGCCTGTTGTGCGCCATGCGTTAGACGTATTGACGCACATGCGGGCTGGCGGGCTTCTTCACATAGTCACTCACTTGACTTCGAAATAAAATAAATATTACAGCTATCAGCTTCCATCAGCTCCTGCAATTGATCTGATTAACTGCTGTTAACCACAAGTACATTTTCCAAACCTAACCACAGACATCATGAACATTTTGATGTACAATGATGTCTGTGCAATGTATCCCAATTATGTGTTGTATCTGAAACCCTTCTTCAGACTGATGGATTGACGACATTTTGGGTTGAGAACCTTCTTCAGACTGATGGATTCAGTCTGAAGAAGGGTCTCGACCCGAAATGTGGCCAATTCCTTCTCCCCATAGATGCTGCCTCGCCCGCTGAGTTACTCCAGCATTTTGTGCCTACCTAAGAGTCGACTTTGGGGCTACAATCGTATATTTGTGTGTAGTTTGTGTAGTTTACCGAACTGTACAATTTATCCATCAAATGAACTCACATCTTTCTCCAAATAAACTTTGTAACCACAATGTGCTTGAAATAGTGAAGTGATTTCCTCTCTGTTCCTTATCTAATCACAGATGTTTTATAGGATTTTGTTGAGTATTTTTTTAAAGTATGACAAAATGGGTGGAAAGCTGGGGGATTTATCCTAAAAGAGAGTACTGGAGTATAGACTTACTGTATATAGTGACATAGCAGCTTTGCTCTGTAGCATCAGGAGTCAAACAATGTAATAGACTGCAGTAATTGGAGAGGTCAAAATATTTCACCAGAAGTGAGCTTGTATATTGTTATTAGAACATAGAAGAATGTTTGAACCATTGCTGCCCATAGTACATCCGTGCAAAGAATATCAATGTTTATACAAATAACAAGGCAAAACATGGCAATGAGTCACCACAGGGGTAATCATTTATTGGATGATGAAGAGTCTTCTATTCTGGTAAAAATATTCTGGTAAACATTACATACCATTGTTAAAACAACGGTACACAGTCATTACATTGCCTGGGGACTATCTTTTAATGTGTATTAATTTGCAATTTTCATTAAATGTGGACTTCGGTATTTGCAAAATAAGTGCAGCACATACATATGTACAGGAGAACATATTGGTGTTCTTGCTTTTTAAAATAAACTACAATTTAAATTTCAAACAATAAACCAAAAAATGATTACAAATTTCAAAGCCATTTCAAACTACATTGAAATGCAATTGACAAATGTTATATTAGTTATTGAGATATGTAAATGTATTTGAAAGCGCATATTAATCCGCAGACTGAAACAGATGAAGCTAAATCCATGAATGAAGACAGGATGCTTTGTGTAACTCTCCTGTATCCTGTCAAAGGAAGCTTGACCTTATTTCCTCTAATGAAAACAGCCCAACACCAACATTGAGCTGTATCCAATTCACTTTGGGGATACTTATTTTGATGCCCTATTGTCGACCATTGCTATAATTTTAAAGAATTGGATCCAAACCTGTTTTGCTTGGCATCTGAGTTTTCCCCCACCCTAATCTTTGTCCTGGGTCAAGAAGAAGGTGAGGTGAATTTGTCAGGTGATTAAAGTTCAGCTTGCAGAAAAGTCACAGATATTATTATTTTAAAGCATGTGCAGTATAAGGACAAATAACATAAAAGTGGTACACAAAGTAAAATCAGGGTCTACCCTAAAAATAAATCTGTATAATAGGTTAGTTGAAACTTTGAATGCTCAACTCACTGCACTAGGGATTGTATAAAGCTCCTGTTTATTTAATTTGTAAATTTCCATCCAATAAATGTTCTTTCCTTTCGGTTTTCCTTTGTCCTTCCTCTTCTTGAGATGGTGATTCACACCAGGCTTTGATGTATTTTGAGCTGGGAACCTCCACTACCTCGTTCACAATGCTTGTATGAATGCCACACAGCCAAAATCTTAGATAATACCAACCTCCCATTAGCAAAGCCAACATAAAAGCAGTCAAAATCGCGATGCCCATGCTGGGAAATGTCAGCGTACATTTGTTCCACAACCACAAATCCATTATCCAGATGGAACGAACTGCAAGAAACCAGGGAATAAATGCTTCATCATCAACAATGGAGCAGAGAAAACAGATGCAATTTAGCATGAAGTCAGTGGGCAGAATCCACACAGGCTATCTAGGAGCCAATTACAAATTCATAGAAATACATTAGGACAAAACCAGACCGTTGGAAGAATTCAACGGGTCAAGCAGCATCTGTGGAGGCAATGGTGTAAATCGATATTTCAAGTCAAGACATAGCATCATGATCACCAGAAGTGATGGATGGTTAGATTTCAATGGAACATTAGTTGAGTGGCCTGATATATATTTAATCTGCAATCTCATTTTCCTGTTGTCATTGACCATTAAAATACGGACTAATCGTGTCCCAGGACGGCACAATGGAGCAGCATGGCAGCACTGGGGTGCAGTAGTAGAGTTATTGCATTAATGGCCAAGAAACCTGTGTTCAATCCTGACCACCAGTGCTGTCTGTACAGAGTTAGTATATTTTCCCAGAGACCGCATGAGTTTTCTCCAGCTGCTCCGGTTTCCTCCCACGTTCCAAAGACGTACAAGTTTGTGGATTAATCGCCTTCTGTAAATTGCCAATAGTGTGGAGGATGCAGAACCTGTATAACGTTCAAAACTAGTGCAGGGGTGGCCATTTGTCGGCGCGGAATTGGTGGGGTGAAGGGCCCGTTTCTACGCTGTATCACTAAAAAAAAACTAAGCTTTATCAGCTTGGGGAGATTTTGGTAAATCTTATTGCAAACCCCAGACTTTGTATTTTGAAATTATCAACAGTAATCACCAGTGACATTTTTCCTTACAGGTTGATCTGATGCAGCATTGTGATTTCAATGGAAGTCTCAAGGAGTTTATGTTGCAGTTATTGTAGTCAATAATGTAACTAGAAAACCCATAGAAAACTGTCACTTAGCGAACAAGCATAAAAATGTTGTATTCCTGTTCCAACTGCGTTAGCTCCTGTGTTCTAATGCTACTCAATTTTCATTTAAGGCAATGCCTTCCATTGCACTAATGCTATGAGCTATGAACTAATAATATATACATTTTAATACACTGGTGTAAAAAAGACACCTGTATTTTGCGACTTCGGAAACTGAACATCCTTGCATATAATGGGTCTGATCCCTGCTATTTATAGATATTGCGCAGTCAGGCCTCTTGAAATCCTCATATGAGCAAAATACTGGATGAGACAATAAAAAGTAAAACAAGCAGTGACAAGATTGAATCAGGAATTCTTCCTGAATTCTTGCACATTAAAAAGCAAAATTCTGAGACTTTCCATTAGTCCGTGAATCCAAGAATCCATCATCTATTCCAATCAATGCTACATCTGTAGATTTCTTTTTTAATTTATATTTATGGTAAACTATTTTGAGTGCTAAAGGAATTTATTCCAGGAAATATTTATTGCTTCACATAACAATGCTGAGCTTATTTAGTTGTATATTTGAACACCTGCGTATCTCTGAATACATATTTAATGGAGGGTGAATTCTGACCTTGATTTTGCTTTTCCTATTATTTTAGTTATTTCTCACATTTATTGTAGCCATGACATCACCCAAATATTGCAATATTTAATGATATCTTATAATATACCAGATTAACAACAAACAATATAGCTATTAAAAATTCTCAAATTTTCCAAGTTTTGAATAAAGGCAATCATAGAAACATAGAAAAATAGTTGCAGGAGTAGGCCATTCGGCCCTTCGAGCCAGCACAGCCATTCAATATGATCATGGCTGATCATCCAAAATCAGTACCACATCCCGGGAATTAACCTGGTGAAGCTATGCTGCACTCTCTCAATAGCAATAATGTCCTTCCTCAAATTAGGAGACCAAAATTGCACACAATACTCCAGGTGCATTCTCACCAGGGCCCTGTACAACAAACCCTTTAGGTTGCTCCTAAACCCAAATCCTCTCGCATGCCATTAGCTTTATTCACTGCCTGCTATACCTGCATGCTTACTTTCAGTGACTGACGTACAAGCACACCAAGGTCTCGTTGCACCTCCCCTTTTCCTAATCTGACACCATTCAGATAATAATCTGCCTTATTGTTCTAGCCACCAAAGTGGATAACCTCACATTTATCCACATTATACTGCATCTGCCATGCATCTGCCCACTCACCCAACCTATCCAAGTCACCCTGCAGCCTCATAGCATCCTCGGTCCCAGCACCAAGCCTTGCGGTACCCCACTAGTCACTGCCTTCCATTCTGAAAAGGACACGTTAATTCCTACTCTTTGCTTCCTGTCTGCCAACCAGTTCTCTATCCATGTCAATATCCTACCCCCAATACCAAGTGCTTAATTTTGCACACTAATCTCTTGTGTGAGACCTTGTCAAAGGCTTTTTGAAAGTCCAGATGCACCACATCCACTGGCTCCAGGTGCGGAGAGCCTACATTCTACTTGTGACTTCCTCAAAAAATTCCAGAAGATTAGTCAAGCATGATTTCCCCTTCATAAATCCATGCTGACTTTGACTGATCCTGTCACTGCTTTCCAAATGCGCTGCTATAACATCTTTAACAATCGACTCAAGCATTTTCCCCACTACCGATGTAAGGCTAACTGGTCAATAATTCCCTGTTTTCTCTCTCCCTCCTTTCTTAAAAAGTGGGGTTACATTGGCTACCCTCCAGTCCACAGGAACTGATCCAGAGTCAAGAGACCATTGGAAAATGATCACCAATTCATCCTCAATTTCTAGGGCCACCTCCTTGAGTACTCTGGGATGCATACCATCAGGCCCTGGGGATTTATCTGCCTTCATTTTTTCATTCGTTCAGTTAAAAATGCTATTTAAGCGTCTTCACCTATCTTTCAATGCAACAGTAGCTTAGTTGAGCTATTCATAATTATTTCCCCCGTTTTTCTCGTATAGGCAGTGAACTTACAAAATTATGTGCAAAACTTAGCTAACATCTGCCTTAAACACCAATATAAAGATTTTTAAAATATTTACCATTTCCTAGCATTCATAGTGTCACAGATAGAGTCACAGAGTGATACAGTGTGGAAACAGGCCCTTCGGCCCAACTTGCCCATACCAGCCAACATGTCCCAGCTACACTAGTTCCACCTGCCTGTGCTTGGTCCATATCCCTCCAAACCTGTCCTATCCATGTACCTGTCTAACTGTTTCTTATATCCTTTATCAATAACAAATGGCAACTATATAATAACAAATGGCAACTGGAAAATTTGCCCACAGCTTCTATTCCATGCTTTATCACAGCAAGATATTACGATAAGAAGAGAAGAAACAATTTAACAATATTCCCAATACAAATTTGATAAAGTATAACATCCTTACTTATGCTGGTACATGACAGTTTCAAGGTGGGTTGGCATTAAGCGCCTGTCCCACTATGACGACCTAATTTGCGAGTTTAGAAGAGTTTACGCTTGCCACAAACTCGCAGCATGGTCGACACATGGTCCTAGGAGGTCACTGTAACTCTCCTTCATGCTCGAGAGAAGTTCCCGCATACTCGTGGCCTCAGTTTGTTTGAGGAAAATTTTTCAACATGCTGAAAATTTTTCTGCGAGTAAAAATTGGTGGGCATGGTTCTTTTGAACTCGTAGTGCAGTGGTAATGGGGTCGCCATGTAGTTATAGGTAGTCGAGGTAGCCGTAGGCAATCTCCTTTGCTGACCGGGCATTTTAATTGGCTCATTGGGGGGAAAAACGTAAGCACGAGTTTTCAGATCCAAGGAAATCCGACTGGTAATGTTAAATGCCCGCGACAATTTATGAAAAAATGTCTGGCTTCTTAAAAGTGTCTCCACTCCTTCTCCCCCCCTTTTCTCCCCTTCTCCCCCCTTCTCTCCCCTTCTCCCCCCTTCTCCCCTCCCTCCCCCCCCCCCCGCTCTTTTAAAGGACTTACCGTACACAGTGCCAGCCGTCTTTTACCTTCCTGTTCATCACAGTTATCACCTTGGCTTTGCACCATGTGAATTTCAGACAGCGCTCCCCCACTTTCCCTGGCCTCTGCCTTTGCGATGTGTTTGTGTGTGTGTGTGTGTGCTTTCGGTCGATCCAGCTCGCGGTTTTATCGCTGACAGTCGATCCAGCTCACGGTTTTTCAGGCGAGTGCCCCCGAGCTTGAAGGTCGAAGACAGTTGCTGAAAAGTCGCGTAAGTGGGACCGGCCCCATAGAATCTCTCAACCAACCATTGATCAGTTCATTTTAGTTTATTATCACGTGTACCGAGGTACAGTGAAAAGCTTTTGTTGCATGCTATTCAGTCAGCAGAAAGACAATATGATTACAATCAAGCCATTTACAGCGTAGGAGTAGAGATTTAAAAGTGTGGAGCGATTGTAATATGTAATTGTTGATCTGTTTCTGTGGCTAGCATGCAAATGGTCGCCTGGGTTGGACACCATCTTGGAAGCTCGTAGAAGCCCAGCATCAATAGTGGAAGGAGCTCACCCACATCACAAACCACCCTGACCCATCAGGTGCCTTCTACCCAACCTGTGGCAGTGTCTGCAGTTCCTACATTGGCCTCATTATTCATCTCCGAACCATCAGTACATGAGTGGAAATGTCATGACTCCAGTGGACTTCATGAGAAGAAGGTATAATAAAGCCACCTTTGAGCTGGGGGGGGGGGGGGGGATTAGATTAGGGTCCCAAGCCAGGCATCCTCAACAAGTAAATGCTGGAATGCCATGCCAAGTACCAGATTGAAATAAACAGGGGCACTGGCATCTGATGGTTGCCTGTCCTCCTCTTATTACAAAAGGTAGATGGTGTTTCACCCTTGGTTGGAACTCCCCTAAAATAAAAGTCTCCAAAGGAATAAACAAACAAAAGTTAACGTGGCATCTCTGGAGAGAAGGAATGGGCGACATTTCGGGTCGAGACCCTTCTTCAGACTGGAGAAGGGTCTCGACCTGAAACGTCGCCCATTCCGTCTCTCCAGAGATGCTGCCTCACCCATTGAGTTACTCCAGTATTTTCTGTCTGCCTTCGATTTTACCAGCATCTGCATTTCTTTCCTACACAAAAAAGTTAACGAGAACAGCCCGGCTTTTCTTCGAGATTAGGTGGTTCAAAATTAATTTGTGTGTCTTCCCTTAGGATCTAGCCCAGGCCATAACACAACTAACAAAATCCATCATTATTATGATGATGATGATGATGATGATGATGATGATGATGATGATGATGATGATGATGATGATGATGATGATGATGATGATGATGATTATTATTATTATTATTATTATTATTATTATTATTATTGTCATAGTCAAACTGCATGGAAACAGGCCCTTATTATTAACAAGCCCGCCACCACCGTGCCTTTTCCTTTGGGAATAAGACCTCACCACCCAGTGATGACCCTTTCTCCTTTCTCCACCGATCCCCCTCCTCTTGGATTCCCCCGGATGGCCTTTCACCCTCTTTAGACATTTTCATTTTTAACTGCTCACATTACCGTCTCAACTTTTCCACTTTCCTTACCCACTCCAACCTCATCCCCTCTGAAGCTACAGCTCACCGCTCACTCTGCAGAAACCACAACATTATCATCAAACCCGCCGACCCACCTCTACTGCGCTGAGGCTAGGCGCCAACTCTCAGACACCTCCTCCTATTTATCTTTGGACCATGATCCCACAGATGAGCACCAGGCCATAACCTCACAGACCATTTCTGATTTCATCACATCCGGGCTGTCTGCCATCCACTGCCTCCAAACTTATCATTACACAGCCTCGAATGGCCCGGTTATATCTTCCCCCCCAAAATCCATAAGCAGAACTGCCCTGCTTGTTTCTGCTTGCTCCTGTCTTACTGAATTAATTTCCACATACCTCGACTCCATCCTATCCCCCTGGTCCAATCCCTACCCACCTATGTCCAAGACACCTCACACACCCTTCAATGCTTCAATGACTTCACTTTTCCAGGCCCCAACTCCTTCATCTTTACTATAGATATTCAGTCACTCTACACCATCCCTCAAAGCCCTCCATTTCTTCCTCGACTGCAGAACCAGCCATTTTCCATCTACCAACACTCTCCTCCGCCTAGCAGAGCTGGACCTTACTCTTACCAACTTCTCGTTTGACTCCTCCCACTTCCTCCAAATCTAAGGTAGCTATGGGCACTCGTATGGGCCCTAGCTATGCCTGCCTCTTTGTAGGGTACATTGAACAATCGCAGTTCCAGGCGTACACTGGTCCTATTAATGTATAATATTTTATGTGTCATTCTTAATTGTTACTGCATGTCTGTGTTGTTACTTGCGAGCAGAGCACCAAGGCAAATTCCTTGTATGCATACATACTTGGCCAAAAAACTTATTCATTCATTCGTTCATTCATTCAACTCTATCTCTGCTACATTGACATTGCATCGGTGCTAACTCCTGTAGCCATGCAGAACTCATGGACTTCATTAACTTCACTACTGATTACCATCCTGCACTCAAATTCACGGACCATCTCCGACATCTCCCTAACGTTTCTTGATCTCACCGTCTCCATCACAGGAGATAGACTATCGACTGACATTATTATAAACCTACTGACTCCTACAGCTATCTAGACTTCTTTCCACCCTGCCTCCTGCAAAGACTCTATCACCTACTCCCAATTCCTCTGTCTAAGCCGCATCTGCGCCCAAGATGAGGTGTTCCGTACCAGGATATCTTCTTTAGGGAAAATCGGGTTCCCCTCTTCCATCATCGATGAGGCCATCACAAGGGTCTCCTCGATACCCTGCAGCTCCGTTCTTGCTCCCCTCGTCCTCACCTTTCACCCTATCAACCGTCACATACAGCAAATAATCCTCCGACATTTTCGTTACCTCCAACGGGATCCCACCACCAGCTACATCTTCTCATCTCCACCCCTTTCCACTTTCCGCAGAGACCATTCCCTCCGCTACTCCCTGTTTAACTCGTCCCTTCCCACCCAAACCACCCCCTCCCCAGGTACTTTCCCCTGCAACCGCAGAAGATGCAACACCTGTCCCTATATCTTATCCCTCGACTCTGTCCAAGGACCCCAACAATCTTTTCAGGTGAGGCAGAGGTTTACTTGCACCTTCTCCAACCTCATCTACGGTATCCACTGTTCAAGGTGTGGACTCCTATATATTGTTTTGCTGAACACCTCCACTCAGTCCGCCTAAACCTACCTGAACTACTGGTTGCTAAACTCTTTACCTCCCCCTCCCATTTCCATACTGACCTTTTTGTCCTGAGCCTCCTCCACTGTCAGAGCGAGGCCCAGTGCAAATTAGAGGAACAGCACCTCATATTTCGCTTGGGCAGCTTACACCCCAGTGGTATGAGTTTTGACTTCTCGAACTTCGTAACCTTTGTTTTCTCTCTCTCCATCCCTCCCCCTCCCTAGTTCTCCGACCAGTCTGACTGTCCCCTTGATTCAATTTCATCTCTAAACCTTCTCCAAGCTAACTACGATCTATTCTACATTTCCTTGATTCGCATCACTTTTGATGTCTCACTGATCTCTGTCTCTTATCTTACTTCCTTATCTCTGTCGCTCCCTCTCCCCTGAATCTCAGTCTGAATAAAGGTCTCGACCCGAAAAGTCACCCAGAGATGAAGTCTGTTCCGCTGTTCCTTGAGCATTCTTCGGTGTAAACTGCAGTTTCTTCCTATACACAATTTTATTATGTCTTGCATCCCCAAATGTAGCATTCGAAAGTATTGCTACTTTCAATGGACGTATAATTTACTAAATTTTCTTGCAATCCCAATATCACTGTTTATGTTGGCTGCGTTTGGTAATTGCCCTTGGTCTATCTGTCCTTATACAACTTCCTATTTCTTACTGAAACAGAAATGAGAAATGTTATTTTTGGAGCATGCAGAATGGGACTTAGTCTTTATAGAGTTAATGAGGAGAAATACATTGCTGGCATAAAAGAATAAAAGTGAAAAATGGGGAAGATTTTAAGAATAAAATGCATGGTGACTAATTTGAGGCTAGTGGAGATTTTGACATCTGGACGTTGATTGCTGGAACCACAATGAGGTGGAACAACATGGACCAAAAGAGACAACATTTAATGTGCTCTGTCAAAGAATGCAAATAAAATCAAGGTATCAAGATTGGGTTAAAAATTTATTTGAAGGAATGCATTTTAACACAAGGAACTACAGATGCTGGTTTACTAAATAAGACACAATTTGCTGGAGTAATTCAGTGGGGTCAGGCAGCATCTATGGGGGATTTTTGGTGTGGTGATGTTTAGCCATGGTGACATTTTGGATCTGAAGAAGGGTCCCAACCCAAAATGTCACCTTTCCATGTTCTCCAGAGATGTTGTCTGTTGCTCTAGCACATTGTCTTTTTCTGAAGGAATGTCTTGCTTGTTAATAAGAATGTAAGGTGTTCTAATAAGAACTTTGAGCAGGTGCAATAATAGCAGAGAGTAATGTTTTTGTCAGAACTGTAAGATAAAAGACCAAATTTGGTCTGTTTCCTTTCCTGAAATTGCACTCTTGCAAGAGGGAGGATAAAGTTGGGATGAATTTTTATTTCAAAGATTAATTGGGAATGATAAGTAAATTAAGTTTTCCTATTCAAAACATTGTACAGGATGGGTGGAGAGCAGTGTATGGAAGGAACTGCTCAATGAGATAATATTAAGCTCCCTGATATCAGCAGAGTAGCATAACAATCTAGTTTCAGAGGTGCACAGCAAGACCAGTGCAGCGGATGTACAAATAACATGTCATGACCATGGATTAAGCCAGAATTTTCCAAGTGATGGATAAACATTTAATGGCTTCTGTTTAAATCACAATATACAGAAAGCAGCTGTGATATCATCCTGTTCCTTTTATTATCCGCAGATGCACTGCACATTCTGTCATAACTAACAATCCACAACAAATGGAAGAAATCCGACCTGTTAGAAACAATTGCAAAAGTAATTTCAGTGAAAGAATAATATAGCTCAAATTCATTCTGGCATCTTCCATCCCTGTCAATATCATTACCCTGGATTGTTGTTCCACCTGATCTACAATTTTATTAAACACCTTTATTTCTTATTTACAAACCCTTTTAAATTGCGAAAGGCAGGAAACTAAGAGCATCACCGGTAGTGTGGCTGTCCTTTGTAAAAATTCAAATGATAAATATTAAACAAGCATTAATCTTACCTGTTTGAGTAAACAAAGTCGACTTTTAACCTTTCCTGTGCAGGTGTTGAGTCAATGTTTCTGCCCTAAGCATGAGTTAAATAATAATAGCCTATACTTTCCTTTGGTTAGGCCAGATTTAACTCATCACAATGCAAGCTATTTGATCAGAAAATAGACTGAGGGAAATCATTCCATGCTCCCACTCTTTCCATCCCTTGAACGTGAATTTATGTGTCCTTTAAATGAGAAGTGCTTTACAGTTGTAACCGGGTTTAAAAATGTTTCCACAAATTTGGAATCTTGCTTAAGCCATGGCTGATCAATGACATCTTATACCAGTGTGGCTGCCCCAGCCTTGGTCAATGAGATAGTCAAGAGTCAAGAGTCAAGTCAAGAGAGTTTATTGTCATGTGTCCCAGATAGGACAATGAAATTCTTGCTTGCTGCAGCACAACAGAATATTGTCGGCATAAATACAGATCAGATCAGTGTGTCCATATACCATAGAATATATAAATACACACATAAATAAACATATAAAGTGCAATAGGCTGTTATAGTTCAGAGTTTGTTTGAAGTTGTGTTTAACAGTCTGATGGCTGTTGGGAAGAAACTGTTCATGAACCTGGATGTTGCAGATTTCAGGCTCCTGTACCTTCTACCTGATGGCAGCGGAGAGATGAGTGTGTGGCCAGGATGGTGTGGGTCCTTGATGATGCTGGCAGCCTTTTTGAGGCAGTGACTGTGATGGATCCCCTCGATGGTAGGGAGGTCAGAGCCGATGATAGACTGGGCAGTGTTTACAACTTTTTGCAGCCTGGATGCTCAGGTTGCCGTACCAAGCTACAATGCAACCGGTCAGTCAGCATGCTCTCTGCTGTGCACCTGTAGAAGTTCGAGAGAGTCCTCCTTGACATACCGACTCTCCATAGTCTTCTCAGGAAGTAGAGGGGCTGATGTGCTTTCTTTATGATTGCATCAGTGTTCTGGGGCCAGGAGAGATCTTCGGAAATTTGCACGCGCAGGAATTTGAAGTTCTTGACCCTTTCCACCATCGGCACGTAATATAAACGGGTCTGTGGGTCCCCATCCTACCCCTTCCGAAGTCCACAATCAGTTCCTTGCATTTGCTGGTGTTGAGAGCCAGGTTATTGTGTTGGTACCATTTGGTCAATCAGTCGATCTCACTTCTATGCTCTGACTCGTCCCCATCAGTGATACGTCCCACAACAGTGGTGTCGTCGGCGAACTTGATGATGGAGTTTGCACTATGTCCGGCTACGCAGTCATGAGTATAGAGTGAGTACAGCAGGGGGCTGAGCACGCAGCCTTGAGGTGCTCCCATGCTGATTATTATCGAGGATGACACATTTCCACCAATATGGACAGACTGTGTTCTGTGTATGAGGAATTCGAGGATCCAATTGCAGAGGGATGTGCAGAGACCCCAATCTGAGAGCTTGCTAACCAGCTTGGAGGGGATGATGGTATTAAATGCCGAGCTGTAGTCAATGAATAACATCCTGACATATGAGTTTTTGTTGTCCAAATGGTCCAGAGCGGAGTGGAGAGCCAGTGAGATCACATCCACCGTTGATCTGTTGTGGCGGTAAGCGAACTGCAGTGGGTCCAGGTTTTTATGTCGAGGTATGAGTTAATTTACGCCATGATCAGCCTCTCAAAGCACTTCATCACCACAGACGTTAGTCCCACTGGTCGATAGTTATTGAGGCACGTCACCTTGTTCTTCTTCGGCACCGGTATTATTGATGCCCTTTTAAAGCAGGTGGGAACCTCAGACCTCAGAAGTGAGAGGTTGAAAATGTCCGTAAAAACTTCCAGATAGCAAGAAAGAGATATCCTCTTCCTAAGTGAGGCCAGGATGCCCTTAAGGCAGATAGTTAAATAGCAGTGAGAAATGGATGTAAATGCTAGGAGGAAAGCCCCGAGGACAGAAAATCATTGTAACAGGTTTAATAACTTCACACTGATGGTCAAACTGAGTAAATCTAATACAGGATCGTAGCTTCCACTGTTGACCATTCACTCCCACACAGTTAGTCTGGGACTGGACATTCATATGTCCAATCTCACTATTCCACACTATCATTAACTCAGTCATTACACACACGGGTGGCACGGTGGCGCAGCAGTAGAATTGCTGCCTTACAGCGCTTGCAGCGCCAGAGACCTGGAATGAATCCCGACTATGGGTGCTGTCTGTACGGAATTTGTACAGTCTCCCTGTGACCAGTGTGGGTTTTCTCCGAGATCTTCGGTTCCCTCTCACACTCCAAAGACATACAGGTTTGTAGGTTAATTGGCTTGGCATAAGTATAAATTGTCCCTAGTGTGTGTAGGATAATGCTAATGTGCGGAGATCGCTGGTCGGTATGGACTCGGTGAGCCGAAAGGCCTGTTTCCACGCTGTATCTCTAAACAAAACTAAACTAAACTAAACTAAACATGCACACATGCTCACACACGCAAGTACATGTACAGATTCATTAACATACTTTCACTGAAGAAAGACAGTGACAATGGCTTCAGCAGACCAGTTTGGAGGTTGGGGAAGGGAGGCTAGCAAAGTGAATAGTGAATAGTCAGACCCAGTGGTTCTCTGCATTGGAGGAGAGTGCTGTTCATTCTTGGAATGACTTTGTGAGAGAATTAGGACCAAGACTATTGAAGTTGATGCAGCTAACACCTCATGTACAATCCTGCTTATTTTCCACCACATGAGTGCCTCCAATGTTCTTGTACCAACATACATCTCCCAAGTTTGTTGGCCTCGTTTCACTGATATCAACTGTACTCTGCCATTGTACTCCAGTGGCCAAATGTAAACTTGTTGCAAATCCCCAGCTGGGGAATCTGCACAGTGAATCTGTGCAAAACCAGTATGGGAATAACGTCCATTTCATGGTTAGGACGGAGAGGATAAGAAAGAATGTTCAAGAAGGAACTGCAGATGCTGGAAAATCGCCTATTTCCTTCGCTCCATAGATGCTGCCGCACCCGCTGAGTTTCTCCAGCACGTTTGTCTACTGAGGATAAGAAAGAAATGGTTTAGATTTTTCTGAATTAATTGTATTTACCAAAGTGAATTAAAGTGTTTTTACTATATTTTGTATATCTAATACTTTTTTTAATTGCTTAATTTATTTGTAATAGTTTTTGAATATTTTTGGCAAAGTTTTCATGGATGGTCCTTGTTTTGGACTGACCATGTAATAGAATCATGCAAAGCTCTTCATAAACCAGGCCTTTCCACTTTGAACAAGGACAATTGCAGGTTGACTGGCAGATGTGGAAAAGGTAAGAACAAACTCAAGAGGTAGATCAAGTTCTGGCCTGGTGTTACAGTTCATCCCAGTTTGGCAAAAGAATACATCAGGGAAGGTAGTGCATCCGTGGATAACAAGGGAAATCAGGGATAGTATCAAAACAAAAGAGGAAGCCTACAAATTAGCCAGAACAAGCAGCCTACCAGAGGACTGGGAGAAATTCAGAGTCCAGCAGAGGAGGACAAAAGGCTTAATTAGGAAAGGGAAAATAGATTATGAAAGAAAACTGGCAGGGAACATAAAAACTGACTGCTAAAGTTTTTATAGATATGTCAAGAGGAAAAGATTAGTTAAAACAAATGTAGGTCCCTTGCAGTCAGAAACAGGCGAATTGATCATGGGGAACAAGGACATGGCAGACCAATTGAATAATTACTTTGGTTCTGTCTTCACTAAGGAAGACATAAATAATCTGCCGGAAATAGCAAGGGACCGGGGGTTAAATGAGATGGAGGAACTGAGTGATTCCAGGTTAGCCGGGAAGTGGTGTTAGGTAAATTGAATGGATTAAAGGCCGATAAATCCCCAGGGCCGGATAAGTTGCATCCCAGAGTACTTAAGGAAGTAGCTGCAGAAATAGTGGATGCATTAGTGATAATTTTTCAAAACTCTTTAGATTCTGGAGTAATTCCTGAGGACGAGGGTAGCTATGTAACCCCACTTTTTAAAAAGGGAGGGAGAGAGAAAACGGGGAATTACAGACCAGTTAGTCTAACATCGGTGGTGGGGAAAATTCTGTAGTCAGTTATTAAAGATGGGATAGCAGCACATTTGGAAAGTGGTGAGTTCATTGGACAAAGTCAGCATGGATTTATGAAAGGTAAATCATGTCTGACGAATCTTATAGAATTTTTCGAGGATGTAACTAGTAGAGTGGATAAGGGAGAACCAGTGGCTGTGTTAAAACTGGACTTTCAGAAGGCTTTCGACAAGGTCCCACATAAGAGATTAGCATACAAACTTAAAGCACATTGTATTGGGGGTTCAGTATTGATGTGGATAGAGAACTGGCTGGCAGACAGGAAGCAAAGAGTAGGAGTAAACGGGTCCTTTTCAGAATGGCAGGCAGTGACTAGTGGGATACCGCAAGGCTCAGTGCTGGGACCCCCAGCTATTTACAATATATATTAATGATCTGGATGAGGGAATTGAATGCAACATCTCCAAGTTTGCGGATGACACAAAGGTGGGGGCAGTGTTAGCTGTGAGGAGGATGCTAGGACGTTGCAAGGTGACTTGGATAGGTTGGGTGAGTGGGCAAAGGCATGGCAGATGCAGTATAATGTGGATAAATGTGAGGTTATCCACTTTGGTGGCAAAAACAGGAGTAGACTATTATCTGCATGGTGGCTGATTAGGAAAAGGGGAGATGCAACGAGACCTGGGTGTCATGGTACACCAGTCATTGAAAGTAGGAATGCAGGTGCAGCAGGCAGTGAAGAAAGCAAATGGTATGTTAGCATTCATAGCAAAAGGATTTGAGTATAAGAGCAGGGAGGTTCTACTGCAGTTGTACAGGGTCTTGGTGAGACCACACCTGGAGTATTGAGTACAGTTTTAGTCTCCTAATCTGAGGAAAGACATTCTTGCCATAGAGGGAGTACAGAGAAGGTTCACCAGACTGATTCCTGGGATGGCAGGACTTTCATATGAGGAAAGACTGGATAGACTCAGCTTGTACACGTTGGAATTCAGAAGACTGAGGGGGGATCTTATAGAAACGTACAAAATTCTTAAGGGGTTGGATAGGCTAGATGCAGGAAGATTATTCCCGATGTTGAGGAAGTCCAGAACTAGGGGTCACAGTTTAACGATAAGAGGGAAGACGTTTAGGACCGAGATGAGGAAATCATTTTTTACACAGAGAGTGGTGAATCTGTGGAATTCTCTGCCACAGAAGGTAGTTGAGGCCAGTTCATTGGCTATATTTAAGAGGGAGTTAGATGTGGCCCTTGTGGCTAAAGGGATCAGGGGGTATGGAGAGAAGGCAGGGATGGGATACTGAGTTGGATGATCAGCCATGATCATATCAAATGGCGGTGCAGGCTCGAAGGGCCGAATGGCCTACTCCTGCACCTATTTTCTATGTTTCTATGTTTCTATGTTTCAATTAAGTTTCATACGAAGTTTAAAAATTAGAGGTTAACTTGTTTTAAGGTGCAATAAAAAGAAAATGAGAAGAAAGAAAGAAAATTCCATAGTAAGGTAGTCAGAGTAGAGAAAATTTGAAAGAGACAAAATTGAAGGCAGTTTATCTGAGTGAAGTCTGATTTTGTAGTAAGGTGGACAATAAATTGAAATAAATAAGCATGACCTAAAGAAGATTTATCCTGGCAGGCAGGATGCATAGTTGTGAAGTAATGCATTCCCTCCACAGCCTATTCAAGGCTTCAGTGTATTCCCAATGCATGACTACCTAGTTCTTAATACCTTCCTGAATGTTCTTTCTCCATTTTGAGCCAAGGATTCCAGGAGTTACTGGAGATGTTCCATTCCTTAAGGAGACCCCATTCTTGAATCATTTTGTCTATCCACCTAATAATCTTCATTTCTATATATACTTCAGTTAACTGCCATTAAAACTTAACTCTGAAGATTAGTTTAGTTGTGTTTAGTTTATTTGTCACATTTAGTTTATTGTCACAACCAGAGAGCAGTTCTGAAATACTATCTCTTTGGTGACCCTTGGACTATCCTTGATCACACTTTGCTGGCTTTACCTTGCACTAACCGTTATTCCCTTATCGTGTATCTATACACTGTAAATAGCTCGATCGTAATCATGTATTGTCTTACTGCTGACTGGATAGCACGCGACAAAAGGTTTTCACTGTACCTCGGCACTAAACTAAACTAAACTAAACTAAAGTGTACCGAGGCACAGTGAAAAGTCACTTTTTGATTGAGAGCTGAGAGGGTTATACCCTTAATGTTACACAAAAGCTGTGAATCTGAATAGTTGTTCATTATTATTGGTCTGTTCTTCCTTGTGATTGCTTGAAGACTGATGTTTGTGCTGCTTGTTATTTAACAGTTCAGTTAATACTCAATGTTTGCGATAGTTTTTTTTCCCCTGAGCCAGATTTGAGCCAAATAAATGTGAAAATGATGAGTTAAGCTCCAGACCGGGTGTAAACGCTGGCCTTGAAATACTCCAGACACACCACAGTTCCAAACCACTATCTCTCATTATTAAATTTCAGCAAGGAGAAAGACCAATAAAATGTATCTTGCCTAAGGAACAAAATGTTTGTTTATATTTTCCACGCTACTCCATAACTGAGGAATATAACATCTGTTATAGGCACTTGCAGTCATTAATGCTTTTAAAAATATTATCTCTGTATAATAGGGTTTCTTTTCCAAATAAAAGTTGATCCTGTTATTTGAAGTAGCTGTGACAAGTCCTTGGTATCAACCCTTGTTGCCTTGTATGATATTAACAAATATTTTCTTTGCTCATTTAAAACAGTGCTCTTTTAATATTTTTTATGCTAGCTCGGATATTGAGGGGCTAGAATAAATGAAATTAAGAAACATCTTTTTCCAACAGAAAATGTTAAAAATTAGAATGATATTACAGTAAACCCTCGTTATAACGGATCATAGTGGGGGTGGTCTTTGTTATTGCCGATTGTCCACTATAACCGGGTTATGTATTATTGTGTGTAGTTGAAACAAAGAACTGCAGATGATGGTTAATACACAGAAGGACACAATGTGCTGGAGTAACTCAGCAGGTCAAGCAGCATCTCCGGAGAACCTGGGTAGGTGACGTCAGGACTCTTCTTCAGATTGATTCAGTCTGCTGAGATATACCAGCACTTTTTGTCATTTCACCTTTAAACTAGTTGCCGATGCCTCTGGTCTGCACCAGTGAGCCCTTCTTCACCAGCTACCGCACAGTCTGAATGTCGTGTTTGCGGCTCACCTTGTAGCCCCTGTGAACAGCTCTTTCTTCAGGTCGCTGCCAACGACAAGATGCACTCAGTCACCGTGGGGCTCCCTCCCCTCTAACCAGCTGCCGCATCTTCCTGTCGGATGTCGCCTTGTCCACTACTCCTACTTCTCCCCCACAGTCGCTGTCCTCTTCCAAGGTGGAGTTGCTGCAACTCCAGGGGAGAAGGAGGACGACGGAGCAATGGAGGCCCAGTGGATAGAGCAACGGAGAAGAAGGAAGCAGCAGTGCAGAGGGGGTAGACAACGCAACGGCCAACAGGTAGAAGCAGCAGCTGGTCAGAAGGGAGGGAGCCCCATGGTGACTGTCGAAAGTGCTGTCCCCAGGGGCTCCAATGTGAGCCGCAACAAACAGCCACGATAACCGGACCTTGCAGTGGGTGAAGAAGGGCTCACTGGTGCACCTATTGAGCCGGGGTTGGCGATGGAAGCCGGGGCTGTAAGTGGGTGGGGAGGTGGTACGAGCCGGGAGAGTGCGGGTAAGACCCTCTGCTATAACCCAAATCCATTATAAAGAGGTCTGTTAAAACAAGGGTCCACTGTATATTAATTACAATGTCTTTGGGTGGTTTTATTTGGGGAATAGAGCTCCACATCATTCCTTCCACCATCATATTATGCGTCGGTGTCATGATGGTATTAAAATAATAAATAATGAACTTGCAAAACAAATGAAAAAGCTAACAATTACTGTTAGGAAAATATTGCCCTTTTTAAACTAATAGAAACATAAGTGAAGCACAGTTAGAGCTTAGCACGATATGTCCACTATTGTCCATCAAATAGTAGTGAAGAAGAGTTCTTTGAACATTGTTGCAACTTATTAATGGCCGAATACTACAGAGGACAGTCTAGGACGGGGAGACTGCCTTGTACGTTGAGGCAGAAGATTGAATGTGGGAGGGTAAATATTGAGCTGCGTTTTGGGGAAATGAAAGAGTCGTTGGTCTGTAGAAAGATCTAAGCATTACCTACTTTCTAAAACAACAAAAAAAATCAATTTTTGTGATGCATTAACAGTCTTTTAATTAATATTTTAAAATGGGTCATTTAGATGTCACTTAAATATTCATGTAATTATGACTTTAATGCTCCAAAATAAATGCAATATAATTCACATTCCTTACTATGCTATGAGCATCTAATTATTTGTTTTTTCATTACACCTGCTGACCTCTCCAATTTTTATGGTTATTGGTCAGATTTTCTTGGTTATGACCTTTATTACAGAAATAAATCACAGTTCTAATTTATGCCTTCTTTTCTTGTCCCTATTCAGTTCTTTATATCTTTTGCTGAATACCTGCCGCAACACAATTTTCTGCTATAATATTACATATTTTTAATGCTATACCCTGATATCACTGCAGCCTCAATCAGTGCTAAAGAAAAGAAATATTGTTACTGTTTTTGTTAACAGAGCAGCAGTGTGATAAATACCACTGTTCCTTGCCCAGAATGTAATCATTATTATATACAGTGTTGTATGGATTTGTAATGGGTGTGGATTGAAAGAAGCTGCCATTTACCACACTTTCTCCACCGGCTCCTCCAAATAACAGGTCATCATTCAAAATGCCTCGCTGTTCCTTGCCATTTTGCTGTCTGTTTCTTAAGCTGTTTACATTTGTTTTGTGTCTGGACCTAGATAGGAATGAAAAAAGAAGGAAATGTATAAATCCACTTACACTGAGCTTTCTATAATAACGTGGACATTTCTAATTTTAGTACTGTGGCAATTTTCCATCCTGATGACATTGTGCACTTTCCAAGTGATGCTGATAAAGCAAAAATACCTGTCAGAAAAGTTAAATAATGGGAATGAAATGGGTGCCAAATATCTATGTCTGAGTGGGTTTACTTACTTTATCTAAAAGACGTCGAAAAAAGCACTAACAACTAATTGTCCAAATGGTTTGCTGCTCCTGATTAGCAGGCAATTTCCTGCACCAAAGTAAATCTCAGCTAGCCACTAAAGCGCACTTTTTAAAAAATTCCTATACAGGATGTTGGTGTGACTGGCAAGGCTATCATTTATTGCATCCTTAAATAGCCCTTGCCTATCTAATTCAGAGGGCAGTGAAGAGTTAACCACTTTGGTATGGGGGTGGAGTCACATATGGACTAGACTGGATAAACATGAAAACAATCATCAATACGATGTTTATGAAGCAATTTTTGGAAGAAAACAGTAATTTAATTGCAGCTGTTATTGACACTAACTTGTATTTAAGTTTTTATCCCAAATACTAATGCTGCATTGTGTGCACTTAGAAACATAGAAACATAGAAAATATGTACTGGAGGAGGCAATTCGGCCCTTCGAGCCAGCACCGCCATTCATTGTGATAATGGCTGATCGTCCCCAATCAATAACCCATGCCTGCCTTCTCCCCATATCCCTTCATTCCACTAGTCCCTAGAGCTCTATCTAACTCTCTCTTAAATACATCCAGTTATTTGGCCTCCACTGCCCTCAGTGGCAGGGAATTCCACAAATTCACAACTCTCTGGGTGAAAACGTTTTTCCTCACCTCAGTCTTAAATGGCCTCCCCTTTATTCTAAGACTGTGGCCCCTGGTTGTGGACTCGCCCAACATTGGGAACATTTTTCCTGCATCTAGCTTGTCCAGTTATTTTATAATTGTATACGTTTCTATAATATCCCGCTCATTTTTCTAAACTCCAGTGAATACAAGCCTAGTCTTTTCAATCTTTCCTCATATGACACTTCAACATTTGTTGATAGAGATGGGCCAGGGAATGATCTTATCTATCACAATCCTTGTCATCTAATGGTACACTTCCAATGCAAGGAATGTCATTGCAATGATTATACATCCATATTTTCTGGTAGACACAAGAGACAGCAAATGTTGGAATCTGGAATAACAAACAATCTGCTGGAGAAAGTCAGGGGGGCGAGCGGCATCTGTGGATGGATGAGAATCATCGACTTTTCAGTTTGGAACCCTGCATCAGGACTAAGGGTGGAGTGAGAAGATATCCAATATAAAGAGACAGAGGGATTAGTGAGGCAGAGTCCAGTGGGCAAGAAATGGTGAAGGATGGCAAATAGATGTAGCCAGGTAGGGGAATGCTAGGGTGGAGTTTGGAAACAGAGGCAGATGGAGAGATAGAGACAGACAAAGTTTGAAGAAAAGAAGAAAAAAGAAAATAGCCTTTGGTTTCCTGCTTATCTTTTCCTTTACATAGCCTTTATGATCATGTGTTCACTCTCCAGCAACTATCTACCCTTCACCCTCCACATACACATCGCTGCTCCATTTGTCCATTTGTTCCATTTACTCTTCTTAGTCTGTCTGTCCCCATCTATTATCCATCTGCCTCTGCCTCCCAACATCCCAATGTCCCCATCCCTGACCTACAGTGGTTCCATTTGCCTGACATCCTTGGCCCACCCATCACCTACCAGCCCCCGTCTCATCCCTCCCACTCTCCTCTTTATACCGGCTTTCTTCCTTCTCCACTCTCAGGGCTTGGACCCCGAAACGTCAATAATTCATTACCACCCATAGATGCTGCACGACCCGCTGCGTTCCTCCAGTAGATTGTTTCTCTTCATGGTTTCTGGTATGTTGGAACTGAGCATAGTGGTAACTGTATGTTTTTAGAGATACAGCACAGAAACAGGCCATTCGGCCCATTGTGTCTGCACTGACCAATGATATCCGCAGACTAGCACTATCCTACACACTAGGGATAATTTTACAATTTTACCGATATCAATTAACCCACAAACCTGTACATCTTTGGAGTGTGGGAGGAAACCAGGACACCCAGAGAAAAAACACATGGTCACAGGGAGAAAGTACAAACTCTGTACGGACAGCACCCGTAGTCAGGATCAAACCTGAGTCTCTGCCGCTGTAAGACAGCAACTCTAGCGCTGTGCTACCGTGCATCCCTAAATCAATGTCTTCAATGATTTGTTCAGATTTATCTTTACACCTCAATAACATATGAAATTTTCCACGCCTGTCGGGCCGTTAGGGACTGGAAGTTGAAAAGATTCAAATGACCAACTCACTATTCACAATTTGCAGATCCCCTGCAGCTGAGACTCCCTGGGGCTTTGTTTTTTTTACATCCCTCTCTTTCTGTTTTCATCCACTCCTGACTTACCTGAACTACAATTCCCCTGTGTTTGGTATGGAGGATTTTACATTATATGCCTCACTCCTCACCCATGGCGGCACAACAGTTCTAACCCACCTCAGTGGGCAATTATGGGCTCCAACCTTCTTTGGTCATCTGTTGCCAGACCCGATTTGTTCTGGCATTTTAACATCTCGGATGACATGTTCAGAATGCAGTGCATAGATGTAGTCATGAAGAAGGCCACCAGTACCCCTTCCTTCTTATAATACTCTAGCAAACATCTACTGGTATGCTGTGGGAAGTATTCTGACTGGTTTCATCAGGGCCTGATAAAGTAATCTAAGACAAGAAACTGCAGAGAGTGGTGGATTCAACCCAGTTCATCATGGGAACAGCCCTCCACATCATCCAAAGCATCTAAACGAGGTATCATTTAGATCAAAGCATTTACCGTTAGGCAGGAGGTACAGAACGCTGAAGTCCCACACCACCAGGTTCAGGGACAGCTACTTTCCTACAACAATTAGGTTCATGAAGCAACCCACAAAATCCTAATCCTACCTCAGCAACAGAACACTACGGGAATGTTTGTATTTTATAATTGTATTGTGCAGTAATATCTTTGGGATTTTTTGCATTTAAGAGTACTAATGTATGTGGTTGTAATGTAATGTACTTCTAATAAATAAAAATAAAAAATAAAAAATAAAAATAAAAAAAATACTTTTTCTTTTTACTTTCTTGCAGAATGTATGTGTAATTGATGTATAAATTATGTATAATTCATGTTTAAATTGTGTTTCTATGTGTTGTCTATGTGCCGATGATGCTATTGTAAGCATCATTTTCACTGGACCTGTACCTCATCATGCTTGCGCATATGACAACAAATGACACAACTTGCCCAGAAAGTGAACAATTGTTTTATTCCTTCATATTGCTTTGAGATTTAAAACAATTGAATTTTTTTTTCAAAAATATATATTGACCTATAGAATAATTATCACAATTTCTGTTGTTATTTTACATGTTTCATAATGTTTTTCTTTCTATCTATTCCTTATCTTTCTCTTAATCCAATCTAATTCCTCTTTCTGCATCAAATGTTACAGTCTAATTCACTGCATATCTCAATCCATGCCTCTTCATTTCTTAGGTTTTTAATTTACTTGGTTAGTTTAGAAATTGTCAGATTTCAGTTGCTCTCATTGTTACACTAGCCTTGTGCACAACCCAAAATATTATAATTGAAATATTTAAAAAATTGAATTTTCCTTTTTGAATCCAGCTCATATTGAATGCTGTGAGATGTCCTACATCTGTATAAGCCAAGATAATATAAATAAACAGTTTCTGCTTAATTTCAAGATCGCTTTAGCAACTGAACATTAATATCAAGTACTAGTCTGGTCAGCAATGTCTTTATCTTTGCACAATGTAATAAATATATTGGTTTAAACAAAATAATGTGAAGCAGTAAACTATTGTGTGGCTTTGCTACATAGGTTAGATGTGTTACATCTAACTACTTAATATAATATTCCTTACTGAAATTAGGTTTAGAAAAGCAATGTTTTTCCTTCAGACATTTTATTGCCAACTTTATCATTATGACGAGAGACAGGTAGCATATGGCTAGTTTGGGTGCCAAAACTGTGCATTTAAAGATCTATTAGCAGCCCATTGCATGACTTCCTGCCAGACACATTGTGGTGATAACTGCAACCGCCTCTCTAGCACCTCCTACACTTTGTGTGATCACAGCCAACAGTAACTAAAACTCATTCTCCCAATTGCACATACACAGTACAATGAAAGGAAATTTAATTGTATTTCATGTCCTCCCTAGAGTTCAGCACAGGATAACATAATAAAAATGAGAAACGCACAATGATATATAGTCAGGATATTGCAAAGCCAAAGTTATAGTTTGACAATTTGTAAGTAAATTACATTCAAGTGAAGACATCAAATTGTTTACAATCTCATTTTTCTGCATATTCATGAGATACAAATATATCTTCATGCACATCAACTTTCACATTATGACATATTACATTTAAGAAGAGAAACATAATTTTACTATTTTTAACTTTTTGGACAGAACAGGATAGACATTTTAGATTGTGTTTCTTTTGTTTGGACAAAACTTTCTTCAATTTTAAATCTTTGACACAAATAATTATCGTGAATCCAAATGTGTATTTCTGCATAACCCTGGTAACAATGTATTCCCTTCCAATAAATACCAAGGAAATATGTTGCAAAATTGCACTGATATTGCTGTCGCTAAATCGATGAAGAAAATAAGGTTCAGATCATGGGAAATGGTAGGTGCAAGGGTTTGATGATTCAAAGTTCTAAATGAGGTATGGTCCTGCCTTCCTTTTCATATTGCATTTATATTTTCATGAACTCATGATGTCTCAAAATGGTACTCAGCTGATTCAATGTTTTTGGAAGTCTACTCACTTGCACACATCACAACTTGCATACATCAATCTCTGACAAACCGCTGGTACGCTGATAGAAGGATAAATATTGGACAATACACTGTGGATAAGTCTTGTACTTTTCTTCAAAGCAGTAGATTGGGTCTAGTTGAGAAAACACATAGAATTAGCCTTTCATCTAAAACCCAGCACCTCTAACATTGTAGCACTTCTTCAGTGCAGCACTGGAGTGTCAGCCTGGATTTCCACAGTTTAGTTTCTGGATAGGGTCTTGAATCCACAAGCAAGATTGCTACCAAATGAAGTAGATGACATATCTTGTTTTAGCAGATCAATCTAGTCTGTTGGAAAATAATAGACTGTGAAATTGCAGTTCTGCAGTGGAACACATTACTCGAGGCTAAATTTCCACTTTCTACTAACCCAAAATCAGCACTTTTGCTTGGTTCACAGAGTGTTTTTGATGACACAAAATAAACAGGCCAGTTTCAACACATTTTGCTTGTTGCTATAGCTTGTTTAATAACCACAAGGAAAACTGCAATTTTCTCCTTAAAGTAAAGCTCCATCATTTACTTAGAAAATGTATGTTCAAGGTCCATCCAAGGTCTTAAATAATCAAACACTTGAATGAATAATGAGTGAGCTGAGACTGTGATTGCCTTTCAGTGTGAATGTAAAAGGTCCTGCGGTCTTATCCAAAGCAAACATGATAACTTGGCTATTCTACATTTAACCAACAGATCCAAGTAAAGTAATAGATGCTGCCTCACCCACTGAGTTTCTCCAGCATTTTTATCTACCTCCGATTTTCCAGCAACTGCAGTTTCTTTTTAACGATTGTTTTGGTCATTTCTCTCTTTGCTATATCTGGATATTGCTGTGTGCAAGTCTGCTTGAGATTCGAGTCTAAAATAAGTGATTCGTCCATAAAAGTGATTCATTCATTGTGAAGCGTGTCCTGAGAGTGAGAAGCCGTACAAGGTCACAGATTCTTTATTTCAGATGTAGTCATTTTGATTTGGGGAAATTATGATCTGGACCATTGTCCGCATGGCATCAAGAAAATATTAATAAATCTCTTTTAATAAATCTCTTTTAAACTGGTCAATATATTCAATTCTGGAAATTGGTACCCGACCAGGTATACCATCCAGCAGCCGACCAGGTATACCATCTGGGCCAAATACTTTGCATGGATTCACCCTCTTGAAGGATGCTCTGCCATCAGCCTCAGAGACTCAGATCACAGGATCGTCAGTGGATGTGGGGACTTGTGTAGATGTGTCATTGTTCTTCCTTTCAGAAAGAAGTTAATTCGTTTTAAACACCACAGTTCTCACATCATTAAAAGGAGAAATATCCTGTTAATTACTAAACTGATTTTACACAGGCAATGCACAAGTAAAGTACAAATATTCCACATGAAAAATTTGTCGGGATTAATATCACTTTCCTCTTTTCACCTAACCCTGAATCCAACACATGTTGTAATCATGGACAGTTTCTTCATCAATGCAAATTGATCTGGAATTCCATTTACCTGTTGGTCTACCAGTCAAAGGGAATTGACATGTCTACAGGTAACCTTGTCGGAGTCTGCTACATCGCTGAGAGGTGGCAATATGTATCCATGACCATGCCAGCTTGTTACTTGACCAATCTATGGTGCAGCTCTTCCAATTTCTGCACCAGTCTTCATATATTAATAGGATGCATTTTCAGGGAGGATCTGGCCGTGCGCCTTTGTCATCTCCAACTTCAATGCAGGGTTAATGCTGGGTGGTCTGATTTTGTATGTTTTTTGTAGCAGTACAATACAACAGAGTGGCTTGTTCAGTTATTTCTGTGGGTAGTTAACATTGTTGTTCATCTGGAGTTATACATGATCTCATTAAGGATAATACAGCAATGAATATGTATCTCTGAATTACCTTATTTTACCTGGTTAAATGTATTTTGGTAAGCAACAAAGTTGAATTTAAAACCCACACACATACTGATGATTGGATGCTGATCAAATGTGTTGATAAACTATGTAATCTAAAGTCACAATTGTGAGTAGCCTGGAGGTCTCATATCTCATAGATGGCAGACACAATTTCTGAGTTGGGAAAATATACAATCACATAATTTTGATAGCTGTTTTTACATTTAGTCTTTTCTGCAACACTTACAATAATAAGAATTTGGTATTTTATGGTTGCAGATTGTGGATTTAAAACCAATTTATTGTTGTTTTTTTCTGCTTCCAAACCACCATTAATAAAATTCTCTCGATATCAGTGCAGTATAAAAGACTGCTAAATCAGCCAGAATCTAAATGAGCAAATGTCCATGAAAGAAATGTTAGCTCTAAAAATACAAAGAGGTGTTTCTGTTTAGATAAATGTGAAATTAGTCTGCATCTGATTAAACACAAAAAGAAAATGTTAATAATTAATATATGTTAAATTACACAACCGCTTTTTTCAATTACCTTTCCTTTACAGACGTTTGCTGGTGTTATGAGCTTTGATGTTATTTTGACTGAACATCACAACTCAAGTTAGTTTTTATTATTTTTTACTCCTTTCTCTTCAGCTCGTTGTTTTTATGCCTTCTGCACAATAATTATGAAAAGACAAACAATGCTTAAGGATAGGTGGACACAAAATGCTGGAGTAACTCAGCGGGCCAGGCAGCATTTCTGGAGAGAAGGAATGGGCGACGTTTCAGGTCGAGACCCTTCTACAGAATGTAATCCATTTTGGTGTAATCCAGCATCTGCAGTTCTTTCTTACACAATGCTTAAGGATAGTTGCCTTCATGAAAATGTCATGATTAAATATTTCTGATGAAGTTCTTTGCAGAGAGAATTACACGAGTATATTAAGAAAGATTAATTTCTCAAAGTTGTTTTGAGATGCAATGAGAGAGTGTGAGTGGTGTTGTGGGAATGCTGTCTATTCCCCCATTGTGTAGGAAGGAACTGCAGATGCTGGATTACAAAATGCTGGAGTAACTCAGCGGGTCAGGCAGCATCTCTGGAGGGAATGAATGGGGGACGTTTCGGGTCGAGACCCTTCTTCAGACTGAAGAAGGGCCTCGACCTGAAACGGCACCCATTCCTATTTCTCCATTGTGCAGGCTCTGTGTGTCTGATTCAGAGCCAATACAACTTTACATTCCACAATTTCATGGAGTGAATTAGCGAATGTACCTCCTTGAATTTATCAATACCACCTTCAACTGTCAAAGCTCCACATAAGGATTGTTAACTCGTACATGGGACATTTCCTCAGTAAACCTGAAAGAGGAGGAAAAAAAAGAGCTTTCTTCTCGCTATCAGTCTTGGTTCAACTACAGCATTCTTGCTTGTGTGCCATGAAGTTATGAATTCAAATCCCATTTTGACACTGAGAGTGAGTATCCCAAGATGGCCTCACAGTTAGCACGAGATCCTATCAGTCTTTGACAGAGGAGCAGGAAATTCTTTTGGTATCGTGATCAAAATTTATCTCTTGAAGAACAACTGCAAAAAAGATAATCTGATGATGTATCCTGTTGTAAGACCTTTTTATATGTAAATTGACTTAAATCATTCCCTGAATTACAAAAATACTCTTAGGCTGTGGAGTGTTTTGAACAACCAAATTATGTGTAAGTCACAGGAGTAATTGTATTAATTAGTAGCATCCAACAGGACTCCATTCTTAAAGAGTTACATCTGTTTGGAGTAAAAATAAATCAATGAATCAGCATATTCCTTTGGCCCTTTCATTTCTCTTAATAAAATGAAAATGAAAATGTAACAGAGCAGAGGTTCTCGTGTACAATTCTATTTTAACATGCGGATGTTGCGAACCTCAGGGCTAGGATGCACTACTTTTGAGTATATTATACTTTGATGCATTTTTTTACTTGCAAACAGTTAAATTATTGTTTAAGATGAAAATACTGTAAATGCTCTCCAGCTCCCACATTTTACCATGGGTTTCTTTAAACTTCCTTTTTACATTTTTAGTTTTTAGGTTTAGTTTTATTATTCTCAAGTGTGGTACATTCAAGAGCTTTGGGAACATAGAACACCATAGGGTGGCACGGTGGTGTAGCGATAGAGTTGCTGCCTTACAACACCGGAGACCTGGGTTTGATCCAGACTACGGATGCTTGTCTGTACGGAGTTTGTACGTTCTCCCTGTTACCTGCATGGGTTTTCTCCGGGATCCCTGATTTCTTCCCACACTTCAAAGCCATGCAGGTTTGTAGGTTGATTGGCTTGGTATAATTATAATTGTCCCTAGTGTGTGTAGGATAGTGTTAGTCTGCAGGGATCACTGGTCGACGCTGACTCAGAGGACCAAAGGCCTGTTTCCATGCTGTATCTCCAAAAACTAAAATAAAGAACACAAAACAGTGTAGCACGAGAACAGCCCCTTCAGCTTACAAAGTCTGTGTCGGACATGATACCAAGGCCATCTCTTATCTACCTGCACATAATTCCCTGCATGTCCATATGCCAGTCCAAAAGTCTCTTGAATGCCACTATCATATCTGCCTCAACCACCAAGCTCGGTAATGCAATGAAGGCACTCACCATTCTCTGTGTAAAATAACTTGCCCTGCACACCTCCTTTAAACTTTGTCCCTCTCACCTTAAATTTATGCCCTCTAGTATTTAATGTTTCCATCCTGGGAAAAAAAGGTTCTGACTGTCCACCCCCTCTATGCCTCTCACCATTTTATATACTTCTATCAGGTCTCCCCGCAACCTCTGGTGTTCCAGAGAAAACAATCCAAGTCTGTCTTACCACTCCCTGTAGATAATACCCTCCTAACCCTTTCCAAAGCCTCCACATCCTTCATGTAGTGGGGCATGACTCCAATGCAGCCTAACCAAAATCCAATAAAGCTGCATCATGACTTCTTCTTCTTCTTCTTTCGTGTGGCGTGCACAGCCTAAAGTTGTTGGACAACTTGTTCTATTTGATCTTCCGTTTGTGCACGTCGAGTTGATTGCATTAGTCGAAACAGGGCGGACCACGTGAAGGTTGCAATCTTCCACCCCTTCATGACTTCCTGACTCTTATACTCAATGCCTCAATCTATGAAACCAAGCAAATGCAATGAAAATGTTCCCATAAATGTTTCCTGTCCAACAGACAGGCGCAGAGAGAATGAAAGACGAGACTCAAATTGTAACATCTTGAGCGAAATTCATGTCTACCTTGTAGGGTCAAACTAATTGATGGAAATTCACAAATACTGAACAAGCAGGATGTTGCTACTGTAAACAAAAAAGGTAATCCTCTTGGCTGGAATCTCCATCTGGAAGCAATTAGTTATTCAAATGCAAGAGCTTTTTCAGCTGTTCTCTTATCATGCTGTAATAATGGAAATAAAGCGTGTATATTTTGTGGCATTTTTTGGGACTTTAAAGCATTTTGGTTTATGCTACAGGTGTAGGGGAGGGAAATTTCAGCGTAAAAAGACACAAAGTGCAGGAGTAACTCAATGGGTCAGGCAGCATCTCTGGAGAACATGGATAGGTGATGTTTTGGGTCAGGATGAGACTGATGAAAGTATGAATCAGTTGTGTAAAATCATCAAAGTACCACACAGGTAGAGTGTACAGTACCAGTTGAGATATAGTGCACTAAAACTGGCCCTTCAGCCCAACTCATTTATACAGACCAAGGTGCCTATCTGAGCTTATCTCATTTGCCTGCATTTGACCCAGGGGTTGGAGAAAAGTATGTGGAGTGGTGTGGGTGTTGGTGGGGACTAGGAGGGGAGAAAGAGAAGCAGGTTTGAGGGATTTCACTTGAAATTGGAGAATTCAATGTTCATTCCATTAGGTTGTAGGGTACACAATACTTAAAATGTGGTTTCACCTATATCTTGCACAGCTGTAACATTTGTCAATTATTGAAAATACAGAGGACATTGCTAATGTTGAATGATTTCTTTGTTAATGTAGGCTCAAATTTGGCAAAGGAAATTAACATTCCTAGAGATGAAAACATAAATTTTGATTTTGAATTTAACAACAGCAATTCAATGTTCCTTGTTGGAGTTTGTGAGAGTGATGTGTTAGAAGTAGTCAGAAAGTTTAAGGATAAAAAGTCAACTGATGGTAACACCATTGATATGTCACTTATAAAAGAAGTAATTAATTGTGTCCTTGAGCCCTTTACCTATATATGCAATAAATCCTTTCTAAAAGGTGTTTTTCCCAATAAAATGAAAATGGCTAAGGTGGTTCCAATCTATAAAAATGGTGACAAACATATTATTTCAAATTATAGACCTGTGTCTTTGCTACCTGAATTTTCTAAAATACTTGAAAGGCTATTTGTGAATAGACGATGACTTCATTGAGAAATATGAGTTATTGAGTGATCATCAATACGGCTTTAGGAGTAATCGATCGACATCTTTAGCGGTGATGGATTTTGTAGCAATAGATAAGAAACTACACACTGTGGGTGTATTTATTGATTTACGTAAAGCATTTGATACAATTGATCATTCCTTACTTTTGCAGAAATTGGAACGTTATGGTATAAGAGGTGTCACACAAAATTGGTTGGGAAGTTATTTAAGTAATAGGTTTCAGTATGTAAAAATTAATAATACTGAATCACAGCTTAGAAGAGTAACTTGTGGTGTTCCACAAGGTTCGGTACTGGGACCTAAGTTATTTATACTTTATTTAAATGATATTTGTAAAGTATCCAATACGTTGAAGTTTGTTACGTTTGCGGATGATACAAATGTATTTTGTTCAGGGAATGATATAAAAGAACTATTGAAAACAGCAGAAAGAGAATTGATAGTGCTAAAAAAATGGTTTGATATTAATAAATTATCCCTAAATGAAAATAAAACAAAATTTATGGTGTTTGGTGGTGACAGGGTTAATTGTGAAATAAAATTGAATTTAAATGGAGTTGAAATTGAAAGAGTATATCAAACAAAATTCCTGGGAGTAATTATAGATCATAAACTTTGTTGGAAGCCACATATAGAATACATCAAACGGAAATTATCTAAATCCATTGCTATTCTTTACAAAACAAATGATCTGTTGAATAAGAAGTGTTTGTATAAATTGTATTGCTTGCTTATAATGCCATTTATGTCATATTGTGTTGAAGTTTGGGGCAATGTATATAAAATAAATATAGACCATATAATTAAACTCCAGAAAAGAGCTATTAGAATAATACATAAAGCTTCTTACCGTGAAACTGCAAATCCATTATTCATAAAGTCTGGTACCTTAAAATGTTTGGATATTGTGCATGTAAAGACATTAGAAATACTTTTCCGAGTTAGGAATAGAAGCCTTCCTGTTAGTATTCAAAAAAAATCTAAATTAAGAGAAGGACATTATAATTTAAGAGGGTTGTGTATTTTTGAAACATGTAAAGTGAGAACCAATGTAAAATATAGATGTGTCTCAGTTTTGGGAGTCAAATTATGGAACGGGCTTAGTGCTGAGTTGAAATTTTGTAGCTCTCTGTCGAGTTTCAAAAAAGCCTTAAAATGTAAACTAATTAAGGATTATAATGTAAAATGATTAAAATGTAAAATAAGTAAGGATTACAATTTAGAGTAAATTTTATTTTTTTCTTTCCTTTGTAATGCTGATATTCTGGGTTATCTTATGGATTGTATCGGATAGGCAAAAATAAGCTTTGTGGCTTCAGCCTATTCCTTTTTCTGTCATTGATTATGTGAACGTTGTGTGAAATGGATACAGTTTTGGTTCATATTCACACAGATTGTAAAGTTTTGTTCTTTTTAATGTATGACGGAAATAAACTATTCATTCATTCATTCATTCATTCATACTGTAGATGCTGATCGACATTCCCATTAGATCACTAAAAGCTCAGACTAAAGACAGAGGCCCGAGAGCCGTCGGAGAGGTCGCAGAGGGAGGAGCTACACCCGAGCAGTAGGAGATAAACTCGAGCGCGGGGCTTGCTTCTTACAGAGGCCCGAGAGCCGTTGGAGAGGTCGCAGAGGGAGGAGGAGCCGAAATCGGTAACGTTCCAAGTTCCACTCGCACTTAAAAAACAAGTGGGCTTAAGGAAGCCGCTGATTGGTGGAAGCAGACAAGAGGGAGCAGCTGATTGGGAGTTAGATCCCTGCTGATTGTACTGTATTGTAGCAGTTTGCTTTTTATTGTATCCAGTGTAAGGGGGGAGTATGAGGCCCAGGGCAGTTTGTTGTTCTGGATGTCAGATGTGGGAGATCAAGGAATCTGACAGCCTTACAGACGTCCACATCTGCGCCAGGTGCATCGAGATGGGGCTCCTAAGGGACCGTATTAGGAACCTGGAGCAGCAGCTTGATGACCTCTGTCTGGTCAGGGAGAGCGAGGAAGTCATTGAGAGGAGTTACAGGGAGGTGGTCACTCCAAGACCACAGGAGGCAGGCAAGTGGGTCACGGTTGGGAGAGGCAAGGGGCACAGGCAGGGACTAGAGAGTACCCCGGTGGCTGTACACCTTGACAATAAGTACTCCTGTTTGAGAACTGTTGGGGGGGACAGCCTACCTGGGGGTAGCGACAGCGGCCGGGCCTCCGGTACAGAGACCGGTCCTGTTGCTCAGAAGGGTAAGGAAAAGAAGAGGAAGGCGATACTAATAGGGGACTCTATAGTTAGGGGGTCAGACAGGCGATTCTGTGGACGCAGTCGGGAGACCCGCATGGTAGTTTGCCTCCCTGGTGCCAGGGTCTGTGATGTGCCTCAACATGTCCAAGATATCCTGAAAGGGGAGGGAGAGGAGCCCGAGGTCGTGGTACATATAGGTACCAATGACATAGGTAAAAAAAGAGAAGAGGTCCTGAAAGGAGAATTTAGGGAGTTAGGAGGGGAGTTAAAGAGTAGGACAGCAAAGGTAACAATCTCAGGATTACTGCCTGTGCCACGCGACAGTGAGAGTAGGAATGGAGCAAGGTGGAGGATAAATGCGTGGCTGAAGGACTGGTGCAGAGGGCAGGGATTCAAATTTCTGGATCATTGGGACCTCTTTTGTGGAAGGTGCGACCTGTACAAAAAGGATGGGTTGCACTTGAACCTGAGGGGGACCGATATCCTGGCGGGGAGATCTGCAAAGGCTACTGGGGAGACTTTAAACTAGAATGGTTGGGGGGAGGGACTCAAATAGAGAAAGCTATTAGACAGTCTGTGAGGCAGGAGGCAGAGAAGGAAAGCACTCAGACCCAACATGTAGGGGGGAAAGAAGAAAACAATAATAAACAGAGAATAAGAGGTGGTGGGGTTCTTAAATGGGTGAGCAGAGAAACAGAGGTGTGTAAAATGCGGGCGGAAGCAATAGGTAGCAAGGTGAAAAGTAAAAGTGGCAGGCAGACAAATCCAGGGCAAAAATCAAAAAGGGCCACTTTTCAACATAATTGTATAAGGGGTAAGAGCATTGTAAAAACAAGCCTGAAGGCTTTGTGTCTCAATGCAAGGAGCATTCGTAATAAGGTGGATGAGATGAACGTGCAGATAGCTATTAATGATTATGATATAGTCAGGATCACGGAGACATAGCTCCAGGGTGACCAAGGCTGGGAGCTGAACATCCAGGAATATTCAATATTCAGGAGGGATAGAGAGAAATGAAAAGGTGGTGGAGTTGCGTTGCTGGTTAGAGAGGAGATTAACGCAGTGGAAAGGAAAGACATTAGCTTGGAGGATGTGGAATCGGTATGGGTAGAACTGCGAAACACTAAGGGGCAGAAAATGCTGGTGGGTGTTGTGTACAGGCCACCTAGCAGTAGTAGTGAAGTTGGGGATGGCATCAAACAGGAAATTAGAAATGCGTGCAACAAAGGCAAAACAGTTATAATGGGTGACTTCAATCTACATATAGATTGGGTGAATCAAATTGGCAAGGGTGCTGAGGAAGAGGATTTCTTGGAATGTATGCGGGATAGTTATCTAAACCAACATGTAGAGGAACCAACGAGAGAGCAGGCTATTCTAGACTGGGTATTGAGTAATGAGGAAGGGTTAGTTAGCAGTCTTGCTGTGCATGCCCCTTGGGCAAGAGTGACCATAATATGGTTGAGTTCTCCATTAGGATGGAGAGTGACATTGTTAATTCAGAAACAACGGTTCTGAACTTAAAGAAAGGTAACTTTGAGGATATGAGACGTGAATTGGCCAAGTTTGACTGGCAATTAGTTCTAAAAGGGTTGACGGTGGATATGCAATGGAAGGCATTTAAAGACTGCATGGATGAACTACAAAAATTGTTCATCCCAGTTTGGCAAAAGAATAAATCAGGGAAGGTAGTGCATCCGTGGATAACAAGGGAAATCAGGGATGGTATCAAAGCAAAAGATGATGCGTACAAATTAGCCAGTAAAAGCAGCATACCAGAGGACTGGGAGAAATTCAGAGACCAGCAGAGGAGGACAAAGGGCTTAATTAGGAAAGGGAAAATAGATTATGAAAGAAAACTGGCAGGGAACATAAAAACTGACTGCAAAAGTTTTTATAGATATGTGAAGAGAAAGAGATTAGTGAAAACAAATGTAGGTCCCTTGCAGTCAGAAACAGGTGAATTGATCATGGGGAACAAGGATATGGCAGACCAATTGAAGAACTACTTTGGTTCCGTCTTCACTAAGGAAGACATAAATAATCTGACGGAAATAGCAGGGGACCGCGGGTCAAAGGAGATAGAGGAACTGAGTGAAATCCAGGTTAGTCGGGAAGTGGTGTTGGGTAAATTGAATGGATTAAAGGCCGATAAATCACCAGGGCCAGATAGGCTGCATCCCAGAGTATTTAAGGAAGTAGCTCCAGAAATAGTGGATGCATTAGTAATAATTTTTCAAAACTCTTTAAATTCTGGAGTAGTTCCTGAGGATTGGAGGGTAGCAAATGTAACCCCATTTTTTAAGAAGGGAGGGAGAGAGAAAACGGGGAATTACAGACCAGTTAGTCTAATATCGGTAGTGGGGAAACTGCTAGAGTCAGTTATTAAAGAAGGGATAGCAGCACATTTGGAAAGTGGTGAAATCATTGGACAAAGTCAGCATGGATTTACGAAAGGTAACTCATGTCTGACGAATCTTATAGAATTTTTCGAGGATGTAACTAGTAGAGTGGATAGGGGAGAACCAGTGGATGTGTTGTATCTGGACTTTCAGAAGGCTTTCGACAAGGTCCCACATAAGAGATTAGTATACAAACTTAAAGCACACGGTATTGGGGGTTCAGTATTGATGTGGATAGAGAAGTGGCTGGCAAACAGGAAGCAAAGAGTAGGAGTAAACAGGTCCTTTTCACAATGGCAGGCAGTGACTAGTGGGGTACCGCAAGGCTCAGTGCTGGGACCCCAGCTATTTACAATTTATATTAATGAACTGGATGAGGGAATTGAAGGCAACATCTCCAAGTTTGCGGATGACACTAAGCTGGGGGGGCAGTGTTAGCTGTGAGGAGGATGCTAGGAGACTGCAAGGTGACTTGGATAGGCTGGGTGAGTGGGCAAATGTTTGGCAGATGCAGTATAATGTGGATAAATGTGAGGTTATCCACTTTGGTGGCAAAAACAGGAAAGCAGACTATTATCTAAATGGTGGCCGATTAGGAAAAGGGGAGATACAACGAGACCTGGGTGTCATGGTACACCAGTCATTGAAAGTAGGCATGCAGGTGCAGCAGGCAGTGAAGAAAGCGAATGGTATGTTAGCTTTCATAGCAAAAGGATTTGAGTATAGGAGCAGGGAGGTTCTACTGCAGTTGTACAGGGTCTTGGTGAGACCACACCTGGAGTATTGCGTACAGTTTTGGCCTCCAAATCTGAGGAAGGACATTATTGCCATAGAGGGAGTGCAGAGAAGGTTCACCAGACTGATTCGTGGGATGTCAGGACTTTCATATGAAGAAAGACTGGATAGACTCGGCTTATACTCGCTAGAATTTAGGAGATTGAGAGGGGATCTTATAGAAACTTACAAAATTCTTATGGGATTGGACAGGCTAGATGCAGGAAGATTGTTCCTGATGTTGGGGAAGTCCAGGACAAGGGGTCACAGCTTAAGGATAAGGGGGATATCCTTTAAGACCGAGATGAGAAAAACATTTTTCACACAGAGAGTGGTGAATCTCTGGAACTCTCTGCCACAGAGGGTAGTTGAGGCCAGTTCATTGTCTATATTTAGGAGGGAGTTAGATGTGGCCCTTGTGGCTAAAGGGATCAGGGCGTATGGAGAGAAGGCAGGTACGGGATGCTGAGTTGGATGATCAGCCATGATCATATTGAATGGCGGTGCAAGCTCGAAGGGCCAAATGGCCTACTCCTGCACCTATTTTCTATGTATCTATGTAAAGAAGAAAATGAGGGTGATTGGCATATGGAACAAGCTGCTAGATTAATTAGTTGAGGCAATACGCAATAGACAATAGACTAATAAAATTTGAGGGACATTTGGAAAGGTATGTAAATAGGAGATGCTTGGAGAGTTAGGGCCTGGTGCGGGCAAATGGAACTCGCTTGGATGGGCCACTTATCAATAGCCCTCAAATAACTTCCTGCTCATCTCCATTCTAAAGGTAAGTATTTTTATTCAGAGGCTGTGCCATTGTAAATTGCTCGTTCTAAGCCAGCACTTGATCAACTAATCTTTATTTTGACAAAACACAATTACAGTTCCCACCACTGTACCTAACTACCGCGGGTTCGATCCTCGTATCTGCCTGTTCAAGCCCTCTAGGCCTCGATCAAACAGAAGGTCATGCAGTCCTAAGTGCTCTCCCAGAAGATCGATGCGGGACCTCATGGCAGTGGACTTTTATAGGTCCCCGGACCTTGAGGGGCCGAACCACGTGGGGGTGGTCTCTACAATCCAATTACAGATATTGATTAACCCCAGACATAACAGACATTTCCCAAACCCAATAATACAGTAAAGGCTCTGTCTTACGGTGTTGCGGTCATCGGCGGTGAAGCGCGGCTTCGCCTGTAGAGTGGACCGCACGGCAACGGCGAGAGCGCCGAGCCTATGCCACGGGAGCGCTGCACGGATGCTGCGCGGGGGCCAAGTGATTTAAATACGGCTGGTCCCACGTGCTTGCGGTAAGTAAAAAAAAGGGCGGGCCGACTGCGATGACGTCATTTTGGATCTGCGGGGCTGTGGCGGCTGCCGTCAGTGGCTGTGGCGGCGGCCGCTGTTGTGGCGGCGGCTGTGCCGCACACGTGACTCACTAGCGGCGGCTGTGGCGGCGGCCGTCCTGATCGCGGCGCTGTAGCGGTGGCTGTGGCGGCGGCCGTGCCGCACACGTGCCTCACTGGCGGAGGCTGTGGCAGTGCAAGTTCGACGCACGGCGCTCGAGCCACACTGGCGGCGGCTGTGGCGGTGGCCGTGCCGCACTCGTGCCTCACTGGCGGAGGCTGTGCGGTAGGGACATATTTTTGAACAGTGTTGGTTTTATTTTAGCACCGCAGCGATCCAATAGAAAAGATGCATTTAAGGTTAATCTGCAAAACTGTTATACATGTTATTAATTTAAGAGAAACAGGGAGAACACCTGAACCCCTCACCATCCTGCATACCAGTCTGAGCCTAGACTGGCTGGCACCAATCAAAGTCTGTAAAGTTCAGCTGACAAGGGTTAAGCAATTGTGACAAGTGCAGGGATCCTCCATTTTATGGTGTCTTTAATTTAGCCATTATTAACCATCCCCCGTTTTATCATTCATGATAACCGTCATCATAAATGATAACTCCAGAATACAATGATGCCTGCTATACTTTAACAATGTCCTAACAAGAAGATGTTGAAGTAGCTTCTCAGAATTTCATTGAGCTTCCCGAATTTTCATGGGCGTAGCTCCATGATTTCTGTCTGATGTGGCTTCACCTCCCGAGTTTTCGTGGGCGCGAATCCCATCCATCAATCTTGATAGTCCATTGGTCCTTGATTAGAATTCCTAAGAAAACCTTGTGGAGAAAACAAGTTAACTGATACCTTCACTAATACTTTTACAATTATGAAGATGCACCCAGGCATTTCTTCCTTCTACTTTTACTGCTGTCCGAGTCATTAGAAGAACTTGGTATGGTCCTTCCCAATGAACTTCTGATCCTTTCCTTACCCAATTCTTCACTAAGACATAGTCTCCAGGTTTTGCTTTAATGGTAGTTACTAATGAAGGCATATCCTCATAGGCTGCTCTCACTCTACAATGTAAATCCCTCAAGGCTCTTGTCATGGCTAAGATATAGTCGGTCATCTCTGCAGTCATATGGTGGAAATTAACTATTTTCATTGCATTCTGGTTCCAAGGGGTTTTCAAGGGTCTACCGTAAATAATTTCAGCTGAGCTTAATCTAGATTTTCCTGCAGGTGTGACTCTCATCTGAAATAGGGCTATTGGGAGTAATTTAATCTAACCAAGTCCAGTCTCCACCGTTAATTTGGCTAATTTAGTTTTAAGGGTCCGGTTTGCCCTTTCTACAAGTCCAGCAGCTAGTGGTCGATAAGCACAGTGTAATTGCTGTTGGATCCCCAGCTGTTCACAAAATTCTTTATTGATTTGTCCAACAAAGTGTGGACCGTTATCTGAGCTGGGAATGGGAATGCCGAATCTAGGGACAATTTCTCTTGATTTCCCTTAAGTCTTGTATAAGTCTATATTGACCCTCCTTTCAATTAGCACCTTGACAACAGTAGCCGTTTTATTGTCAAGGGTTGGGTATGATTTGATCCACCGGCTGAATACATCAACTATGACAAGAACGTATTTATATCCTTGGCATCTTTCTAATTCAATATAGTCTATTTGCAATGTCTCAAATGGACCCATAGGCAATGGTGTTTTCCATCCTTCATATCCTATTCCTTTCCCTGGATTGTATTGCTGGCAGACCAGACCTTTTGAGCAAACTATTGTAATTTTGGATACCACCAAGTAGCTAATAGAGTGTCCCCTACTGTTATATAATGTGATGTCAGGGTCTTCCATGGGTACATCCCTCAAGTACTCTCTCACTGATGTTTCCTCCTCTATAACAAATAGAGAGTTGTGTCCTGCTTCTGCTCGCTCTTCTGGGGATGAAATAAGAAAAGAGGCTGGGTTAATCAATGTACAGTGTTTAAACAGCAATTTCAGATTGTTCAACAGATAGATCTCATACTTATTTTGGCGGGCCATTGTCAAATGCTGGGTTTGAAGCTGCCCCAACAATGTCGATACCGAATGTGAACTGTATACTACAATTTCCTGCTGGAGTGTCAAATTAGCAGCCGATTGTAAACTATTGTAAATTGCAGTTAAGATTTGAGTGCAAAGCGGATGTCCCCTAGCTACTGGATCTAATTTGGAAGAGTAATATGCAACTGGTCTATGTCTATCCCCATACTATCCCCATACGTTAATACCGAAGTGGCACAATCGGATAAAATTGTACAATGCAGCTGGAAAGGACAATCGTATAATGGTCTTCCTAATGCCGGGGCTTGCATCATGATCTTTTTAAGTTCTCAAATGCTTCCTGTGCCTCCTTTGTTAGTTTAAATTCACCCTCCTTGCTGGTATAAGGTGTTAGCTCCTTGTTTTCCAGAGCTATATTTGGAATCCAGGGTCTGCAATAATTAACCATGCCCAGCCATTGCCTCATTTGTTTGGCTTCTTATGGGACTGGAAATTCGCAGATAGGTTCGAGTCTGCTCTTCTCAAGACTTCTTTCAGTGGCCGAAAGTAGAATCCCTAGAAATTGTATTTTCTCCTGAGCTACCAGTACTTTTGAGACCACATATCCTAGATCAGCTAGATGATTTAGTAGTTGTGCATTGTCTTTCCGATTACTGGATTCATCTTTACTAGCCACTAATAGGTCATCAACATACTGCACTAATGTTGAATTCATTTTAAACTTCAAGGTACTTAGCTGATCCTGCAGACACCTGGAAAATAAAATAGGTGAATTGACAAATCCTTGAGGCAACCTGGTCCAGGTATATGTTGGCCCATATAGGTGAAGGCAAACAAATATTGGCTGTCTTCATGAAGAGAAAAGAATGCATGTTGCAAGTCGACTATCGAAAAGACTTTTGCTTCAGCCGATATTTGGGCTAGGATATGGGCAGGGTTTGGCACTAGGGCATGAAGTGGTTCTACAACAGAATTGATTTCCATTAAGTCTTGTATGAGTCTATATTGACCCTCCTTTCCCGGTTTTGGAACGGCAAGAATAGGGGTGTTACAGATGGATTGGCACTTCACCAATATTCCTTGTTCTAGCAAAACCCGAATGAATTTGTCTCTGCTGCTGATGGCCTGTAGTTTCAATGGATATTGTTGGATTGAAGGAGGTGTCACCCCTTTCTGGAGAGCTACACGGATGGGATTAATGTTCACGCATCCTACCTGAGCAGTGTCCTCTGCCCATACTTGAGGGTTCACATACTCGTATACCTCACTCCCCAGATGATGACGTAAGTGGGTAACAAATGTCCTTGGGGCCTGGTAAAATTCAACAACATATTGATTAGACAAATTTTGTTTTTGATAATTATTCGGGTCTGCCAAGGTAATTGCCTTTATTACCATCGTTCCTAGGGATTTAACTCTAGCCGGGAAATTTACCTTTCGGGTGATGTGAGGAGCAACCTCATCAGTTCTTTTCCATAACTGTGCTGGTATTTTAGCATACTTGGCAGCTCCCTCTTTTCCTTCCACTAGTGCCAATACCTATATTTCCCATTCCTGTCCTTCATATGATTTAAAGAAGGTTTCCAGCTCACTGTTCTTTCCACTTCTACCGTAAGCCAGTGTAATGTGAAGTGGGGGTTCTTCATCCAGATCTAAGGACCACCATTGAGGGGTCACTATGGAGTAACATTGTCATGCAGGGGCCCAGGGGGTCACCACTATACCTCTATCGCCACATTCTATCTTAGATCTTGGAGATTTTTTCTGTGACCCCCTCTGTCGTTCCTTTCATTATTTGAGCACCCCCTACTCCAGTGACCTACCCCTCTGCAATTATAACACTGGCCAATTCCTGGTGGCCAGCCTGTCCTTAACCCTGGTCTTTGGAGGACTGGCTCTAGGGCAGATGCTTCCCTATAATATCGGTCTGGATATTCCGGGACTCTAACTTCTCCCAGTCCATAGTTTGCTGGTACTCCAGGGATCCAGGATTCAGAGTCGTATGCCGGGTGGTCACCGCACTGCCTGTCCCACGGGCCGATTGGAATGGACGTCGCGCGGCATCGGGTGATGACATCATCGCGCAATGCAATGCGCTACGCGATGACGTCGAGACGGCTCACGGCGTACAGGCGGTGCTTGCGGTGCACAGGCGGCGCACTGGCGATGCTCGTGGCGAAGAGGCGGCGGCTGGGCAGTAGGCCGAGATTTTTGAACAGTGTCAGCTTTTCTGAGCACCGCACGGTGTCGGGACCAACTACATACGGTCCCGGCGGTCTGCGTGGGTCCGACCCCGCGGGCCATGCGCGGTCTCTGGCGGTCCACACGCGGTCCCAACTTCCTGCTGCACTGCCAGTAACCGCCAGTAACCGCCTGCCTGTGGGACAGGCCTCTATGGGTTAAGCAATTCTGACAAGTGCAGGGATCCTCCATTTAATGGTGTCTTTAATTTAGCCAATATTAACACCATCTGGTTTTAGACTCTCCCATTACTAGAAACATCCTTTCCACATCCACTCTATCTAGACCTTTCATCATCTGCTAGGATTCACAGGAACTAGCAAAGGAATGGATCTGAGACCAAGGTCAGATTAGCCATGATGTTATTATTTAATGGAGCAGTCACAAAGAGCCCCATTGTCTGCTCTTGCACTATTTATTTTATTGTTATTCTTGTGAGTATTGCTTCTCTGGTTTATTAGATTGTGAATGCTTAGTTAAGGGCCTGTCCCACTTCGGCTATTTTTTAGGTGACTACAGGCGACTAGGCTGTCACCACATGGTCGCCGGGCTGTCGCCTGTATGGTCGTATGGTCTCCTCAGTCGCCCATAGAGTCGTAGTGTGGCGTCAGCTGATACACAGACCATTTATGGTTCACCACGTTTGGTGCCGCTACAGTTGCGTCTTTCTGGTCGCCGCTGGACTTTCAACATGTTCAAAAATTTTCACCAACTGTCGGCGACAGTGGGTTGGTGCCAATGAGCGTAGTTTGACTTCACCTGACGTAGGTGCTGTCGTAGGTTGTCACCAGGTGACGTAGGTTGTCGCCGGTGCTGACTTCGGTGAATTCCATTGGCGACTACCTACGTCAACCTATGTCAACCGGCGACAGGTACCGGCGACTGAATTGTCTTCAGTTGTCACCGACAGGGTCGTAGCTTGTCGCAGGTGGACGTAGGTTGTCTTCGGTTGTCATAGGTTGTTGCCTGTGTGGTCGTAGGTTGTCGTAGGTGTGGTCGTAGGTGGATGCCCTAATGGGTCGCCGGTTGTCGGTAGCTTGGCGTTCGACTAGGTGGTAGGTTGTTGTAGCTTTTCGTAGACATTGTCGTAGGGGGGTCCAATCGCCAGTTTTTCAGCGACCTGCTACGACTATGACAGTCGCCGGCAGTCCCCTAAGACAATCGCCTAAGTGGGACAGGCCATTTAAGCTATGTAATTAAGCATGCTGAACAATTAATATTCTACATTAATATAGTATAATGATAATATTGTGTTCTCATCTAATGAGTGGCAATTTAATCATATATAATGCTGATTCTAGTTATGAGCAGTGGGATATCTGTAAAAGTTCACTGTAAAATGTTTCCATTCCCCTTGGATCTCCCTTGAAACATCCCTCTCAGGGTCAGAACAACAATCAATTGCTTAACTAGTAGTGCAGGAAGGAACTGCAGATGCTGGTTTAACCCAAAGAGACACAAAAAGCTGTTGTAACTCAGCGGGTCAGACAGCATCTCTGGAGAAAAGGAATAGGTGATTTTTCGGGTCGAGACCCTTCTTCAGACTAGGTCTACTTCATTCTGTTTCTGTATTCTTGTCTCTTCAATTTACATTCAATAAACTGGATGTTGCAGGCAAGCTCCCAATATGAGATGTGTATGTAGGAACTGCAGATGCTGGTTTACACCGATGATGGACACAAAAAGCTGGAGTAACTCAGCGGGACAGGCAGCATCTCTGGAGAGAAGGAATGGGTGACCCTTCTTCAGACTGAGTGAGTGTAAGTGAGTGAGTGAATGTGAGATGTTCTCTTTCCATGGAGTTCACTCAGAACATTACTGTTAAATTAATAGTGAATATTAGGAAGGGGCTGGTGCCAAACTGTAACAGCCCTGCTGTTCCTTGGGATTGATCAGCGACGTGGAGAGGGGGGACGTGCTGCATGGGCAACAGCCTGTCGTCTATATGACATCGCCCAGGCTTGCATCCGACCACACATCACCTGCAAACCTACACCTACAACCTGGAGAGGACACTCCAGCTTCGCCTGCGGCGTCGATGCAACACGGGGAGCAACAGTTACCAGTTATGTCATCACTAGATTGGCGTAAAGCGAGCCGCCGGGGGTTGCTCCCGACGGTGGGAGGGATTTTCGGATCTCACTGGACAGCTACCGCCCGCCTCAAGCTGGGCAGCCCCCAGCCAATAAGGTGTTGTCCCGCCACGGTCTGTTATCCTCACTGGGTGCACGGGGATTAGGAACCATCCCAACAGCAGATCGCAACCTTCGCACCAACCAATAAAAGAACACATCAAAAGAGACCAGCTCTAAAACTGTGGACTTGGAATGTCCGGACAATGATGTCCGGCCTCTCTGAAAACCCACAGGACGTCAGTGATTCCAGGAAAACAGCTGTCATAAACGACGAGCTCAAGAGACTCAACATAGACATAGCCACCCTCCAGGAAACAAGGCTGGCAGACTCGGGCACACTGAAGGAGAAGGATTACATGTTTTACTGGCAGGGGAAGGACTCTGACAAGCCCAGGGAGTAGGTTTTGCAGTAAAGAACAGCCTGCTGAACACGGTGGAACCAGGCAGTAATGGCTCAGAGCGATTCCTGACTCTCCGCCTCAACACCACCGCAGGCCCAGTCACCCTTGTCAGCGTGTGTGCCCCGACACCGTCCTCCACATCAAACACAAAGGACAAGTTCTATGAGAACCTCGTATCCATCATCAGCAGCATCCCCAGCAAGGAAGAACTTGTTCTCCTGGGCGACTTCAACACCAGAGTGGGAGCAGACCACGAATCATGGTCTTCCTGCCTTGGGCAGTTTGGTGTGGGCAAAATGAATGATAATGGACAGCGACTGCTTGAGCTGTGACCTTACCATGACCTGTGCATCGCCAACTCCTACTTCCAGACAAAGCCCCAGCACAAGGTTTCCTGGAGACACCCACGCTCAAAGCATTGGCATCAACTGGATACGATCCTAGTCAGACGTGCCTCCATCAAGTACGTTCTCCACACACGCTCCTACCACAGTGCGGACTGCGACATAGACCACTCCTTGGTGTGTTGCAAGATCAGGCTGCAGCCAAAGAGGTTTTACCGTACCAAGAATCAGGGTAACCCCTGCATCGATGTCAGCAAGATGCCCCGTCCAGATCTCGTGCAACAGTTTGCAGAGGCTTTTGAGAGAGAACTTGGCACCTCGTGTCCTGGAGACTGCAACAGAGAAGTGGGAAATTCTGCGGGACACCACGCCTTGGCTAGCTTTGGGAAGAAGACCTCGAAGACGCACGACTGGTTTGAGGACCAATCGACCGAGATTACTCCCGTCATCGAAGCCAAGCTCGCCGCCCTAGCCGAGTACAAGCGGTCAGCTAACTAGAAGAACCTGCAGATCCTCAGGGCTGCCAGGAGCAAGGTTCAGCAGCCGCCAATGACCACTGGACACAGCTTAGTGAGGACATCCAGACGGCCGCCTTAAAACGGAACATCAGGGGACTGTACGATGGCATTAAGAAGGCACTAGGACCAGTCCAGAGTAAGACAGACCCCCTCAAATCCTCCACTGGGGAAGTAATCACAGACGAATGGCAGCAGATGGAGAGATGGGTGGAACACTACTCCGCCCTCTACTCGAGAGAAAACACTGTGTCCCCCTCAGCACTTGATGCCATCGAATGCCTGCCGATCTTGGATGAGTTAGACACAGAGCCGACGGTAGAAGAGCTCAGCAAGGCCATTGACAACCTGGCCTCAGGCAAGGCCCCAGGCAGTGATGGGATTCCCCCTGACCTGATCAAGCATTGCAAGACTACCTTACTGCTTCCTTTGTACGAAGTCCTCTGCCAGTGCTGGCAAGAAGGAGCTGTACCGCAGGACATGAGGGATGCCACGATCATTACCCTCTACAAGAACAAGGGTGAGAGAAGCGACTGCAACAACTACAGAGGCATCTCCCTCAACATCGTCAGCAAGGTCTTTGCTCGGGTCATCTTGATCACCCTGCAGAAGCTGGAAGAACGTGTCTTCCCAGAGACACAGTGCGGTTTCTGAGCTGGAAGATCAACAGTAGACATGGTCTTCTCCCTTCGCCAGCTCCAGGAGAAATGCAGAGAACAGTGGATTCCCCTGTATGTTGCTTTCATTGACCTCACCAAGGCATTCGACCTCATCAGCAGAGATGGCCTATTTAAGGCTCTGCCAAAGATTGGCTGCCCACCAAAACTGCAGAGCATGATAGAATCCTTCCACATCAACACGAAGGGTACAGTGCAGTTCAATGGCAGCTTCTCGGAGCTTTTTGACATCCGCAGTGGTGTCAAACAAGGCTGCGTCCTCGCTCCCACACTCTTTGGGATTTTCTTCGCTCTGCTCCTGAAACGTGCCTTTGGCACTGCAACAGAGGGGATCTACCTGCGTACTAGATCAGATGGCAGGCTCTTCAACCTCACCCGCCTCAGAGCAAAGACAAAAGTCTCTGATGATGCTCTCATCAGAGACATGTTGTTTGCCAAAGACGCTGCAGTTGTGTCCCACACCCAGCAGGAATTACAATCACTGATGGACCGCTTCTATCGGGCATGCAAGGACTTCAGGCTGACCATCAGCCTGAAGAAGACGAACGTCTTGGGGCAGGATACAGAGGCGCCGCCTGTCATCACCATCGACGACTGCGAACTTGATGCCGTCCATCAGTTCACGTACCTCGGCTCCACCATCACCGACAACCTCTCCTTGGACACAGAGATTGATAAGAGGATCGAGAAGGCAGCTACAACTTTCGTTGACCTCACAACTCAAGCGTGGACCAACCCAAAGCTGACAGTGAAGACAATGATAGCAGTCTACAACGCCTGTGTCATCAGCACGCTGCTGTATGGCAGTGAGACATGGACTACATATGCCAGGCAGGAAAGAAGGCTCAACACCTTCCACCTGAGAAGCATCCGCCGTGTGTTGGGCATATCCTGGCAAGACAAAGTGTCCAACGCCGAGATCCTGTCTCGTGCTGGCCCTCCCAGTATGTACACTCTACTCAGGCAGCGCAGACTGCGGTTGCTGGGCCATGTCCACCACATGGAGGATGGCCGTATTCCAAAAGACATCCTCTATGGAGAGCTGACATCTGGGAGGAGAACCATCGGCCGCCCCCAGCTACGTTACAAGGATGTCTGCAAGAGAGTATATGAAGGCGCTAGACATCGATGTGGAATCCTGGGAGAGCCTTGCAGCTGACCGCACGCGGTGGAGAGGTACCCTGAACCAACATCTCAAAACGGGGGAAGAGAAACTGTTGAACGCAGCGGCAGAAGAGCGGGCACGCAGAAAGGAACGCAGCAAATTCAACAAACCAGAGACCACACTCAATTGTGACCTTTGTGAGAGACTGTCACTCCCGCATTGGTCTCTTCAGCCACAAGCGACGCTGCTCCAGCCGAGGTTTGGAGCAAGCAGCCAACAACTAGGATGCATTACCCATGGTCAGTCATGACCAAGGGGGGCCTATGATTTGGAAGGGGTCAATGTTCTACTTTTTTTTATTTTTATTTTTATTTTTTATTTATTAGAAGTACATTACATTACAACCAATTACATTAGTACTCATCACGTATATCTTATTACAATTAATGTACTCCGTCATTTTTTACACTGATAAAAAGGAAAGGTTGAGATTAAGAAAAAAGAGAAAGTGAAGGAAAATAGTGAAGGTGTAAAAACGTGACACCAAGAAAAAACAGAGACCCTGTAGAAAAGAAATTAAAAAGAAAGGATTAAGAGATAGACCCTAAAGAAGAAGAAAAAGAGAAAGCGGAAAAAAGAGAAAAACAAGTACTTTGTTATAAGCATCATACAAATGGGATATACCAACTCTCCAGCTTTCATCCCCCTTTACCTGACCTCAGTTTTTTTAAAGTACTTTTGCACCCTATACTTGTAATAATTCTATAAATGCAGACCACGTCAGGTGGAAGTGATCTGGTTTACCTGCCAGGAGGAGTCTTATCTCTTCTAGGTGTAATGTTTCAAACATATTTGAAATCCACATGTTTATAGTTGGTATTGGAGCGTTTTTCCAGAATTTTAGGATGAACTTTTTTCCAGTTATTAACCCGTAATCTATTAATTTCTTTTGAAACACATTTAGTTCAGGACTATCTTCCGTTGTTCCAAAGATAATCCATTCTGCTTTTGGTATCAGTTTTATTTTAAATAATTTTGTAAAGATTTCAAAAATTTCAATCCAAAATTTTTGAATTTTTGTACAAAAAACAAATGATTGCGCTATAGTAGCTTCTTGAGATTGACATTTATCACAAATGGATGATACATTTGGGAACATTTTATTAATTTTAGTTTTTGAATAATATAATCTATGTAAAATTTTAAATTGTATTAAAGTGTGTCTTACATTAATCGAACATTTATGCACGTTTAATAAATGTTCATTCCACCTTTTCTTTGAGATTTTAATAGCTAATTCTTGTTCCCAGTCTCTTCTAATCCGTAGATGGTATTTCTACATTTAAGATAATATTATACATATATGATATTAAGTTTGCTGATTCAGCTTTTATCTGCATTGCTTCATCCAATACATCTGCTGGGATATTATAATGATCTTTTGTATATTTTTTCAAATAGTCACATATTTGAAAATATTTAAAATATTGATTATTTCCCAGTTTATATTTTATTTGTAATTGTTGGAATGATAGTAATTTTCCAGTTTCATACACCGAACGTTTTAATTCCTAGTCTATCCCATTGTATAAAAGATTTGTCTGTAATAGAGGGTTTTAAACGAAGGGTTATTAACTATTGGAGATAAAAGCGATAGATTTCTTAATTTTAAATTTTGTTTTATTTGTTTCCAAGTTCTGATTGTACTATGTATAATTAGGTTTTTGTTATAATTTATGTTATTCAGTTTCATTGGTGAGAGGAGGATCGCTCCAATGTTACCAGAGGAGCAGTCCTCTCTCTCCATTACAATCCAGTCCACTTGCTGGGCAGAGTTGTCCATCAGATGGATCATATTTTTAATATTTACTGACCAATAAAATACATGAAGTTAGGGAGTGCTAAGCCCCCTTATACTTTAGCTTTGTTCAAGTGTGTTCTTTGTATTCTATGTTCTACTTTTATTGAGATCACAAACCTCACTCCTCACAAAATTCTGCCTATGCTTATTTCTCATTTAGGTTCCCAAATTGATTTGGAATTTATGTGGGGCTTAGGAGAATGAGACAGCACAAACCCATCTCACTGCAAGTACAACCTCGTGCACCCACCTGTCCCTTAGGGTCAAAGATTTAGTGCTCACTGAAAACTGGGGCGGGACGAGAGGCAATGCACAATACACTCCTTTATATTTATTCTCTTCAACCCTTTGTGAACGATCACACATTTAACTTTAAATCACTCTAGCTTTTGGAACATAAGGCATCTCTTTTGATGGATATTTCCTACTATAGCCAATAAATCCTTTCTGAGCTGGCACAGAAGTTTCCCGATATAAATCTACATTTCTAGTAGTTCACAGAGAAACAGGAACTAACAACAGAGGGAGTCCTCCCCCCCTGCTGATTTGGCTGGTGTTACAAGGGATGTATAAAGGATGCATTCCTAATTGAAGAAATGGAGATTCCTAAATTGAAAGTAAAAGCTACCAAATCTAAGTCCCAATGCTATTAGGCCAATTCATGAGAATCCCCCTGGAATCTCATGAATTGGCCAGAGTGAGGACCACCGTAAATTGGAGGAGCAGCACCTCATATTTCGCTTGGGCAGTTTACACCCCAGCGGTGTGAAAATTGACTTCTCTAATTTCAGGTAGTCCCTGCTTTCTCCTCCCCTTCTCAGCTCTCCCTCAGCCCACTGTCTCTGCCTCTTCCTTTCTTCTTCCCGCCCCCCCCACCCTCACATCAGTCTGAAGAAGGGTCTCAACCCGAAACGTTGCCTATTTCCTTTGCTCCATAGATGCTGCCTCACCCGCTGAGTTTCTCCAGCATTTTTGTCTACCAGTCTGTTAAGTGCTTAATGGGCTAAGAATTCATGTGCAGAGGCTCAGATGTGTAAAGAACTTTTAATTCTGTCAACATAGATAGTAGTATGCCCATCTTAGTTTTCCAACAAACTCAGTCATACAGTATATCATCGTTGGACTGGGCTAGCCCACGATTCTGCTTCTTTGTTCCTATGATCCAGGTTTATTATGTTGCCAAGGTAGAATGCTACTGAACCTCACATTCTGCTTTACAGGCTGAACAAGGTCACTCGTGGGAGTATAACACGACCTCCTTCGTTTTATGGAAAATATCAAAACAATCTCATGATTTTAATTAGGTCTCAATATTTGATTGATTGCATGGGCTGTCCTTCTTGCAAAGCTTCATGCTGATAAAGCAAAGCTCAAGTAAATTGAGGATAATGGTTAGAGGAAAATAACTGCAACAATTGGCTGCCTTATTTTTCAATTCAATCTCAATTTCAATTTGATCTCATTTTGTAATTGCCTTAGTCAGATACTTTGATAATGTCCCTTCTGTTCATTATCCCCACACATTTTTTTCAGAAAAGATTCATCTAATTGTTCCTTAAATCTTCATCTCTTATCATTCCATTAATCTATATGATTTCAGGCAAAATATATGATGATAAATTTAGCTTTTGTTTTGGTTTTAAAGGATAATGTTGTTCATGAAATAACACTGCAAGTCTTTGCTACATTAATAATTACCAGGATTTTGCAGAGTTTAGGGCAACACATATCATGCTTAGGCACTGAAAAAGATCAGAAAGTTACGGGGGCATAAAGTGATACAGCTTGGAAACAGACTCTCAAGGCCATTGAATCTGTGCAGACCATCAGGCAACTTTACACTTATACTATCCAAACCCATTTTATTCTGCCCAACATTCCCATCAACTCCCCCAAAGACTTACCTACACATCAGGAGCTATTTACATTACAACAAGGACTAATCAAATAAACTACCAACCCACACATTTTTGAAATATGGGAGGAAACTGAAGGACTCAAAGGAAACCCACAAGGTCACAGGGAGAACATGCAAACTCCATGCAGATAGTTCCAGAGGTCATCATTGAATCCAGATTCAATCCTGACCTCTGTGTTGTTTTGCAGGATTTTACCATGCCACTAATTGCTTTCACCAGGGACATTTCTTGAAGTTATGCTCTGTGTTTGGATCACATGAGAATTTCAACTCTGCATGTCACGGAAAGGGCAGTCAGTCGAGCAGGAACATATTGTCCAGGCAAAGCTTGCCAATTTTCCTTCCATTGAGTTAAATGAACATTGGATGGGCTCCTTGACAGACATGAGCTCCTCCCTGTGTTCAATCAGGACTGCCAAGCGACCTCATAGCCCGACACCAGAACAAGAAAGGATGACCTTCATTTGTTCAAGTGATTTGGACAAACACAGAAAATCTGTGGCACGGTGGCGCTGCGGTAGAGTTGCTGTCTTACAGTGCTTGCAGTGCCGGAGACCCGGGTTTGATCCCGACTACGGGTGCTGTCCGTATAGAGTTTGTACGTTCTCCTCGTGACCTTCGTGGGTTTTCTCCGAGATCTTCGGTTTCCTCCCACACTCCAAAGACGTACAGGTTTGTAAGTTAACTGGCTTGGTAAATGTAAAAATTGTCCCTAGTGGGTGTAGGATGGTGTTAATGTGCGGGGATCGCTGGTTGGTGCGGACCAGGTGGGCTGAAGGGCCTATTTCCACGCTGTATCTCTAAACTAAAAAATTACTAAATGGGAAAGTTAATGTATAAAAGCAGACATTCTCAAGTCAAGGTCTGAAGAAGGGTCTTGACCCGAAACGTCATTGATTCCTTTTCCCCAGAGACGCTCCCTGACCCGCTGAGTTACTCCAGCATTTATGTCTTTGGTATAAACCAGCATCTGTAGTCCTTTCTACACATTCAATTGAAATGGGCACTTACTATAGGTAGTCAGAGTGGAACAGTGACAAGGACTAGCCATGAAGGATAATTCTGATGCAGCTTCGAACAGCGGCAAAGGTGCTTATCGGACAACTCAGCACTAGCAAATGTTAATACTTAAAAACATAAGAAATAGAAGCAGCTCCTTGTGCCTGATGCAGCATACAATAAGACTCTCTTGCACCATCATCATTTCTCTTGGATCTAAACATTTATCACTCTTTGTGTTACACACATTCAAGCCTCCACAACCCTCTTAGAACATACAGCACAAGGCCCTTTGGCCCACAATATCTGTGCCGCACATGATGCCAAGATAAACTAATCTCATCTGCCTGCACATGATCCATAACCCTCCATTCCCTCGATATCCATGTGCCTTTCTAAAATCCTCTTAAATGCCACTAAGGTATCTGCCTCAGCAACCACCACCAGCAATGTGTTCCAGGCACTCACAACCCTCTGTGTAAAAAAACCTTCCCTGCACATCTCTTTTAATCTTTGTCCATCTCACCTTATAGATATGGCTTCTGGTCTTTGGCATTTCCACCTTGCGAAAAAGGTTCGGACTGTATACCCTATCTATGCTACCTCATGGATAGTAAATTCCAAAGATTCCCTATCCCCCAAGACAATATATTTTTCCTCTTATTTCAGTTCCCTTATTTTGACACTGCCCTCTGGTTGTCGACTGTTTTACCAGTGGAATCATTATCAAAACATCTGCCATGATCATAATGTGGCAGGGTATATTCAACGATCCAAATGGTGTGCTTCTATTCTTATTTCTTATGTTTTCTTTTTGTTTTTCCAATACCCTGTCAACCCACACAAGAGTTTTATTTGCTTCAGTGAGATCACATTTCAATATCTTAAACTCAAGAACATGTGGCGGCTCTGCTTAATCATCTCTCACATAAGTATGGAATGGAATTAACCTTGTGGGGACGCATGGAATGAATCCGGTGAAATTTCACCACACTCCAATACATAGAAAGAGTAATTGGACCCACTAGAGATGTTTCAGGTACATTGTGGCTGATTACTTCAGCAGCAGAAGCTGGGCAGCTTACTACCCAACGGTATGCATATTGATTTCTCTAATTTCGAGTAACCCTTGCATTCCCTCCCTCTCCATCCCTCCCCCACCCTATTCGTCCTGCTAGTTTCACTGTTCGTATTCCTTCATTATCACCTCTTCCACAGCCAACAATGGGCTCCATCTTTCCTGCGTCATCGGTGCCGTCTCTGGCCTCGACCCAAAACGTCACCTATTCCTTTTCTCCAGAGATGCTGCCTGACCCGCTGAGTTACTCCAGCATCTGCTGTTCCATCCTACAAATCGATAGGTCCAATATCTGCTTCTGAAGATTGACAAGGATAAGAACTCAAATATTCCTGCTGTGTTGAATTTGACCTCTAATAGTACTCCTCTGTTTTTTTGAGGCTACAAATTTTCAAAGATATTTTATGGCATCACCTCCATTGGAAATTTTTACACAAATTTGTAAATAACTTCATGGCACCACCACTTTCTGTCTCTGCAGCCTCTTCCGCCTTACTGTCCCTACCTAAGAATTCTTTGTTTTTTAATTCACTAGAAGTCCCTGCCACAAAGTGTGACTACCACAAAGGCTGAAGGCAAAGCCTAGATAGCAGACAAAACAATGAAGAAGGGTCTCGACCCAAAACATCACCCATTCCTTCTCTCCAGAGATGCTGCCTGACCAGCTGAGTTATTCCAGCATTTTGTGTCTACCTTCGATTTAAACCAGCATTTCCAGTTCTTTCCTACACAAGACAATGTTGTTTTGTTTAATTTAGTTTAGTTTAGATTAGTTTAGTTTAGTTTAGTTTAATTTAGTTTAGTTAGTTTATTATTGTCTCATGTACCGAGGTACAGTGAAAAGCTTTTGTTGCACATGATCCAGTCGAAGAAAAGACATAGTTACAATCAAGCTATCCACAGTGTGCAGATATAGGATAAAGGGAATAACGTTTAGTGCAAGACAAAGTCTGTTCAAGTTAGTTCAAAGGTCTCCAATGAGAAAGATGGGAGATTAGGGACTGCTCTCTAGCTGATGAGAGGATTATTCAGTTGCCTGAAAACAGCTGGGAAGAAACTGTCCTTGTACCTGGAGATATGCATTTTCAAACTTATGTACCTCTTGCCTCTAAGGTGCAACTGTAGGTTAGTGATGGGTTGTTGGGTACATGCTGAACTTTTTAAGCCCTCTAAGGAAGTAGAGCCATTTGTGTACTTCCTTGGCCATTGCTTCAATGTGGCCGGTCCATGAAATGAAAGGAGATAATGCAATTGAAACGTTAACATGATACACATTGGTGACGCTGAGCCTTGTGGTGGTGAATGTGCTACTCTGTTCATCATTGTGTGCTTTGTAGCCCAGCAGGAAGACTACATTTGGTAATTCATATAGGTCTAGAATTTATGTTCAGGCAATATGATTAGGTGTAAAGCCAATTTGAATTTGCTGAACATTTGCCAGTGTATGCATTATTTTTCATGTAATCAATTTCATTTGCAGGTGGTTTTAAATTGGCCCACTTATGCCAACGATCCTTATTCAAACTAATGTGCTTTGATTTACCACCAAGTGTCGGGCAGTGAATTTTTTTACTCCAAAATAACATTGGCTAAACAAATCTAGATTTCTTCCAGACGTCATTTTAACTCGGAGCAGCTGTAAGTTTGAAACAAAAGACAAATATAAAACTTCAGGTTCCTGTTTGTGAAGTGTCCAAGAGGAAGGTGAGCATAAGCAAACATCTGAACTAGAAGAAACACTTCACCATGAGGGTGGCATTCCAGTCCCTGCTGAGGAAGTGATGATACTTGCCGTGGCGACAGTACTAAAGCAGACACTGTTTATTGTTTATTCAAACCTAAGTACTCGTTCGAGAATCAAGAGGTCGAGAAGAGGAGAAGCAGTCATTATGTTATTAGTATTCATTCAATCTAACTATATTTTTGTATTTGAGCAACTCAAAAATGTTTTGCTAATTATTAATTACTATAAAATGTTAAACTATCAGTGGTCTTCCATGAGGTCATCGTACTTAATTAATTAATGGTTTGAATGAAATGAGAACATTAAAAAAACGTGCCCAAATTCAAATGGGATTATCAATTATGCATCACAGTTGGACTGCAAGTAAATGCAGTTGATTCAATGTAAAGAGGGAGAGAGGACCTTTTAACTATATGTAGTCACTTTGGTTTCATGTTTCTTTCGCTGCCAAAAAATGAAGCATATAAGAGAGTGGTTTACTAACCTATGACTGAATGGTCTTCAGCATGAAAAAGGAAAAAAAATACACTTTGATTTGTTTTAAGATTAAGATTTTCTCATCTTGAAAGATCTCACTAGCAGAGAATTCTGAAAAGCAATGTTTTTCACTGGAAATGGAAATTAAACAGAGGGGAATATCCTGCTTGGTAAATTTCCACTATGAGGTTGACCCAATGGCTAGTAATTACACCACACCAGATTTATTTTACATTAAGGCAATAGTGTGGGTCACTTTAGCACTGTTTGTCAACGTTGCATTAAGACTGAGAAGTTAGTTGCACGGTCTACAGAACAGTGTTGTTATGTTTCCTTGTGTAACACAGTAGTTATACATTGAACATTGTCATTTTAAGATGGCATAATGTTAATACTCTGCAGGTTGCATGATTGCCACAATCAAACACAACAGGTGTAATATTTGTAAGAGGCACACTATAATATGCCATATTGAATACAGTAGATGATGGGAGGTGAGAGAATGTCCTCTAGGGTGAGAGGAAACTGCACAGGATGATGAACAACACCCCCCACGCCTCTTTGGGTATGGGGGAGGTCCTCCAAGGATGTCGCCAGGGCTCCAGTCATGAGTGTCGTCTACAAATGGCTACACTCTGAGGTGCATGGGAACTGCACCAATTATGTTTTAGAGGTTGATTCTGTGGACAGCCCTCTATAATAGTGTCCTTAACATACTTTCAGTTAATTTCACAAATAAACAAAATGCCACTTTAGTTCACCATCCCACTTTGCACGTTGACCTATCTGTTTGTGCTCTCTTACAATAAGGCCCAACATAAGATTGGGTAAATTCACCTCATCTTCTGCCTGGGTATGATGCAGCCTGCTAAACTCAATACTGAATTCTCCAACTATAGTTAACTCACTCTTTCTTTCTGTTGTATCAGAATTAGCCATTTCTGAATGCCATCATTTTAGCTCAGTTTTTAAAAACTTTTTTTCTTTTTTGTGTGTAGTTTAACTTGCTGGACATGTCCCATAGATTTACCATTAGCAATACATCACACAAACTAAAGCAGCTTCATCTGATTTTAACTGCCCCTAATTGCCACATTAGATCATCCAGTCTCATCCTCACAAAAATATTCCTTTTGTTCCACCCATCCCCCATTCTCTGCTACATAAACTAGCTTGTTTTCTCTCTTTATGAGTTACGATGAATGAATCTGAACTTGAAGTATTAATTGTTTCTCTTTCCACAAGTACTACCTGATCTGCTGAATATTTCCATGATTTTCTGTTTTTATTTCAGTACTGTTTACTACTAGCTTAATATTTCTGAGATCAAAATTCATACAGCCTTTGCCCGTGCCCTTGATTACCTTGTACCCTAATGTCTTCAATTAAAAATTTTCACCTCCTTGTTTAAATCTATTATTGCTCTTGCTTCCTCATCACTCACGTAATCTCCTTAAACCTTACATTCCTCTGAGAGGTTCCAGCCCTTCTGGCTGACCTCTTTGAATTCCACTCTGCCCATCTTTCTCATACAAGGGCACAAAATGCTGCAGCAACTCAGCGGGCCAGGCAGCACCTCTGGAGTACATGGATAGGTTCACCATCTGCAGTCTGGCCTCAGTCATGTCTCAACCTGATACGTCACCTATCCATGTTCTCCAGAGATGCTGCCTGACCTGCTGAGTTATTCCAGCACTTTGTGTCCTTTTGTGTTCTTCTTCCTCGTGTCCGGCCATCTTCTATATCACGTCTTTCCGGTAGGTCAGTGACGGTTGACGGTCGGTGGTTGCAGAATTGGCTACTTCAGTCAGTCACTGTGGTACAGTTTCTGTCGTCAGCATTGCCCGGGAAGCACCACGTGGAGGCTTCTGCTTGCATCCCATCCTTTTGTGTAAACCAGCATCTATAGTTCCTCTTTTCTTCATCTTTCTCCCACCGTTGACTGCCATGTTATTCACATCTTTACAACATACTGAACATGTTAACCTCTCCACCTCCATCCATTCTATTAATGTCCCACAGTGGACATTTATGTCCATCATTTGTACTAATCACACAATTTTTAACAGAACTAAATTTTAGATCACATCACACAATCACTTCTATATTTTGAGATTAGTGCAAGCTGCAAGGACTGAATATCTCTCTCCTTCTCAGTTAAAGTACATCTCTTTGATCAAATACCTGGCCAACTTTTCTCATAGTTTCTTTATTCTTTCGTTCAGCCATAAATCATAATCTGATTATACCTCAGGGAATTACCTCAGGACTTTATATTGGAATAATGATGAAATGCAAGTTCATTTGCTGCTTTTTAATGATGAGATTCATCTAGAGGGTGAATGACATGTATAATACAACAGATACATAATGATTTTGTCTTCCATTCAAAATGAATACACGTGAGCAAAGACAACAAACTATTTAATGGAAACCTGATGGCAATTGCAACAACATCTGGAAGGTGACCCTACCAGGTTATTTCCTGTTACTCTACCCTATCTCCAGAAACCTATGACTGTGAGCTTTGAACTAATCATGTGGGTTTGTTATGTGAAACTAGATAAAGATGCATGAAAGTAAAAGTCACCATATCTGTCGAAAGTGGGATTTTTGTTTTCAACTAATTAATCAATTCATATCAGGACAATAGACATTTTTTAATGTCAAAAATTGAATAATAGCATATTTTCAGACAGGCATCTGTGTTTCCACTTATTCTGTAAATAGTGGCTCACAGCGTGGCAGAAATAAAGGACACATTTTTTCCGAAGAAGCCTCAAAACTATCTATATGCCTCCATCTTTGCTGATGATTATGACTGGACCTTGTACATACTGACCAAGTTGCCATATTGGACTAGTCCTATTTGCCTGTATTTGACTTAAGAGACAAAGCGTGGAAACAGGCCCTTTGGCCCACCGAATCCGTGCCGACCAGCAACCCTTCGCCCCCGATTGCTCAGTTTGGCCGGGCCGCCAGCTCTATGTAGAGTCCTGGTGGTTCCAAAGTTCTTCCATTTAAGAATAACAGAGGCCACTGTGCTCTTCGGGACATGCAATACTGCAGAAATTGTTTCATACCCTTCCCCAGATCTGTGTCTCGACACAATCCTGTCTCAGAGGTCTAAGGACAATTCCTTTGTCTTCATGGCTTGGTTTTTGCTCTGACATGCACTGTCAACTGTGGGACCTTATATACACAGGTGTGTGCCTTTCCAAATCATGTCCAATCAATTTAATTTACCACTGGTGGACCCCAGTCAAGTTGTAGAAACATCTCAATGGAACCAGGATGAACCTAAGCTCAATTTTGAGTGTCATAGCAAAGGGTCTGAATACTTATGTAAACGTGATATTTCAGTTATTTCTTTTTAATTACTTTGCAAAAATTTCGCTTCTTCATTTTGGGGTATTGTGTGTAGATTGATGACAAAAAAAAGAAGAATATAATCCATTTTAAAATAAGCCTGTAACGTAACAAAGTGTGGAAAAATGGAAGGGGTCTGAATATTTTCTGAATGCACTGTACCTAATCAATCTGTGCCTATCCAAATGCTGGTAGATCCTGTCCCTAAAAGTTCCCTCCAATAACGTAGGGGGCGGTACAGTGGCGTAGCTGGTAGAGCTGTTGCGTCACAGTGCCAGAGACCCGGATTTGAACCTGACCTCGGATGCTACCTGTGTGGAGTTTGCATGTTCTCCCTGTGACATAGATACATAGATACATAGAAAATAGGTGCAGGAGTAGGCCATTCGGCCCTTCGAGCCTGCACCACCATTCAATATGATCATGGCTGATCATCCAACTCAGTATCCCGTACCTGCCTTCTCTCCATACCCCCTGATCCCCTTAGCCACAAGGGCCACATCTAAATCCCTCTTAAATATAGCCAATGAACTGGCCTCAACTACCCTCTGTGGCAGAGAGTTCCAGAGATTCACCACTCTCTGTGTGAAAAAGTTTTTCCTCATCTCGGTCCTAAAGGATTTCCCCCTTATCCTTAAGCTGTGACCCCTTGTCCTGGACTTCCCCAACATCGGGAACAATCTTCCTGCATCTAGCCTGTCCAACCCCATAAGAATTTTGTACGTTTCTATAAGATCCCCTCTCAATCTCCTAAATTCTAGCGAGTATAAGCCAAGTCTATCCAGTCTTTCTTCATATGAAAGTCCTGACATCCCAGGAATCAGTCTGGTGAACCTTCTCTGCACTCCCTCTATGGCTATAATGTCCTTCCTCAGATTTGGAGACCAAAACTGTACGCAATACTCCAGGTGTGGTCTCACCAAGACCCTGTACAACTGCAGTAGAACCTCCCTGCTCCTATACTCAAATCCTCTTGCTATGAAGGCCAACATACCATTCGCTTTCTTCACTGCCTGCTGCACCTGCATGCCTACTTTCAATGACTGGTGTACCATGACACCCAGGTCTCGCTGCATCTCCCCATTTCCTAATCGGCCACCATTTAGATAATAGTCTGCCTTCCCGTTTTTGCCACCAAAGTGGATAACCTCACATTTATCCACATTATACTGCATCTGCCAAACATTTGCCCACTCACCCAGCCTATCCAATTCACCTTGCAGTCTCCTAGCATCCTCCTCACAGCTAACACTGCCCCCCAGCTTAGTGTCATCCGCAAACTTGGAGATGTTGCTTTCAATTCCCTCGTCCAGATCATTAATATAAATTGTAAATAGCTGGGGTCCCAGCACTGAGCCTTGCGGTACCCCACTAGTCACTGCCTGCCATTGTGAAAAGGACCCGTTTACTCCTACTCTTTGCCACCCAGTTCTCTATCCACATCAATACTGAACCCCCAATACCGTGTGATTTAAGTTTGTATCCTAATCTCTTATGTGGTACCTTGTCGAAAGCCATCTGAAAGTCCAGATACAACACATCCACTGGTTCTCCCCTATCCACTCTACTAGTTACATCCTCGAAAAATTCTATAAGATTCGTCAGACACGATTTACCTTTCGTAAATCCATGCTGACTTTGTCCAATGATTTCACCACTTTCCAAATGTGCTGCTATCCCATCTTTAATAACTGACTCTAGCAGTTTCCCAACTACCGATGTTAGACTAACTGGTCTGTAATTCCCCGTTTTCTCTCTCCCTCCCTTCTTAAAAAGTGGGGTTACGTTTGCTACCCTCCAATCCTCAGGAACTACTCCAGAATCTAAGGAGTTTTGAAAAATTATCACTAATGCATCCACTATTTCTGGAGCTAAACTTGGGTTTCCTCTGGGTGCTCCGGTTTCCTCCCACATCGCAAAGACGTGTGGGTTTTTCAGTTAATTGGTCTCTATAAATTGCCACTTGAGGAAATAGGATAACATAGAACTAGTGTGAATGGGTGATCAATGATCAATGTGAACTCGGTGGGCAGAAGGGCCTGTTACTATGCTGTATCTCTAAACTAAACTAAACTTTGCCATCACTAATGACAGGCTCACTGGCCTGTAGTTCTCTGGCTTGTCCTTGCTGCCCTTCATAAATAAAGGTACAGTATTGGTGTTAGTTAAAATCTATTGCATCTTAAATCCTTTGTATCCATTGTGATTTTGGAATCTGATGAACCTCAGTGTTGGTGCTATAAAAGTTTTGATTGTAATGTCTACCATTACTCCTTTGTTTCCTAAATCTATAGTGTTGTGACTATAACATTTATTGTGACTGTAATGTTTGCTGCCACGGTGACATCTTTCATATCTCGAGCATCTTTTTTAACTATGATATCTATTGGTATTGTAACAATTGTCAGAACTGAAGTCCACTATGACACCAATATCTGCTAATTATCATATCTCTTCTGTTGATGATGGATATTATAGCAGCAGCCTCCCTTCATCCCTTGAAGGAATACTTCACCCAAGTTCTTCACAACTCAGTTGGTCTAACTGAAGAAGGCTCCGGACATGAAACATTGCTTGTCCATTCACTCACTAGATGTTGCCTGCCGCAGAGTTCCACCAGCACATCGTGTTTTGTTCGCATTCTCAAATACTTAAATGTCTCCCCACTAAATCCTTAGTGCATCCATAAATACTGGATGACCTCAACAAATCTTGATCACAGCAAACTGCAATGTTAACTAATTTCTGGCTTATTTCCCATTCTTTCCCATCACCTCTAACAATTAGGGGATTCTTTCCATCCTTTGCCAACACAGAGACCGTGCTCTGCCTCAGCTGCTTCCTCTTTTCCATCTTCACCAAGCCAAAAAGCTACTTTGATTTCCTTTCACTCTTGTATTGAAGCACTTTCTGGTTTCCCATCCACCTCTCACCCTCTACACCAAATGTCACTTGGTCATGAAGTCCACTTCTTGCTCCCTCATTACCATTTCCCACCAAACTTCTGACCATATTAGCCCAATGCCAATTCACTTTCTAAATTGTTGTCTCTTTCACAGTTTGTCTTCCTCCCTTTAAATCTCCTCACAAAATATCTACATACACTCAATCTTTCATTTCCTACCACATTGCCAACATCCTTTTTTACTTTTTTAGCCCCCTGGCTCCATGTTTATTCTACCTGTTATTTCATCCTCGAATCCCACAGAACAGATCTCTATCTCCTCATAATGCTGATCAACATCATAGTTAAAGTGATGTGGTATGCCATATCCATCCTTTGTTTTGAATTTTGTAATGACGATTGAGTCAAGAGTGTTTTATTGTAATATGTCCCAGATAGAACAATGAAATTCGTACTTGTTGCAGCACAACAGAATATGTAAACATGGTACACTGTAAACAATATGATAAACGAGAGAGAAAAAAGTAGTCTGTATGTATACACATACTCACAAGTACACACATACTGTATATATATATTTACACATATTTACACACACACATATATATATATATATATATATATATATATACACACATACTCAAAAAACAAACAATAGTAATGCAATAATAATAGTAATAATAATAGTCTATTGCAGTTCAGAGCTTATTTGAGGTTGAAGTGTTTAATAGTAAGATTAAACGAGAACTTACCAAGTTTGAAGTTTGATCTTTATTTTATGAGGAGTTACGTTGGTGATTACGTGAAGAACCCCGCCAGTGCGCCTGCGCGTCAATCTTCGAAGCAGCGGTGTGAAATCACAAACAACAACAAACGAAGTACTATAGTAACATAATAAAACGAGTAATACAAGAACTTCCATCTGACCTTTATGATAGAGGGTTGGGCCGTGGTGGGCATGTAATCACCAACGTAACTCCTCATAAAATAAAGATCAAACTTCAAACTTGGTAAGTTCTCGTTTAATCTTACTATTTTACTTCGGAGTCACGTGAGTGACTACGTGAAGATTTTAAAGCTTTGTGATTTCATGCCGCAGACAAATCCCGGCTTCTCACTGCATTGATTGACTCGGAACGAGAATATTCAATAATGCATTAATAATAACATTTGTACCACAAATGCAGTAATTCATTTATTTGAATAAAAGAATTAATAGTATCCCCTTTATCCCAGGGAAAATTAAGCAGAACTTAATATAGTATCTGCAAACAGCCCCGTATTGGCAATAGCCCGATGGTAAAAGTGTTGAAACACCAATTTATTAGATCACCTGGCGGCTGTGAGAATATGATCGACGGGACTTCCTTCGCCCTGGTCGTCAATGTTGCTGCTAAACTGAATGGAATGTAAAACCATCAATGTTCACACGTGCAGCAACTAAAACTTGTTTTTAACCATCTTAAAATAGTCTAAACTGACACTATCTTGTATGGTTTTTTGTGAATGATAAACAATCTTGTTTTCATATTTCATAAGATCTTTGTAGCCTCAATTTTTTGCAATAAATATGTCTTAACATATAGACATGGATCCATAGAATATGTTAATAAAACAATCTTGAATCCTGTCACACCTGATCCTACTTCATTTGAGTAGTTCATAAAATGTAAAACATAACATAATCCTGAGGTACTTCTGTGTATCTGTAACTTTGTAATGTTACAAGTGCCATAAACATGACTACCTTCATGCTGAACTTGGCCAAATCAGAATCGTACCAAGACTCCATTGATGAAGTAGCTTAAAACAATTCTATATTCCAGATTCCCTCCTAGGTTTAGAAGGTCTGGAATTAAAATTCCTTTCATTAATCTGGAAATAAAAGAACGAGACTCAACAGGATGTCTTTCCAACCTCATCAAATAAAAACGAGGAATAATATACTTCTGTGTGAATAAATCGCACTATACCTCAACCCCTTAAATAGAGGTCAATCCAAGATATTTGAGACATGTGCCGTACAACATTCCATATTCTTTTATACGCAGAAATTTTTTCCCCTCATTCTTTACATAATGGGAAAGCAGTATTCACAGAGTCACAACTCAGATTCACAAATGTACTGCTTTTGAGTACTCTTCCGCCAGACTGCTGTAAGCATGTCCACAGCATGCCCAGACAATCCTCTTTTTTTAAACCTGCATCCATACAGGCATATGACGGATGTTACTCTCCAATTATCGAATACACCAGTAACTTCCTTCTTTTGGGAACATTTATCAGAAACTGTGTCATAAATTCCAATATCAAAGGGAACCATGGCTGCATAGACCCGTCTGGTACCACGAATACCCCAGAGGCAGCATACTGCTTCGTTTTAAGCAGACACCGATTTATGAGACAGGATGAATTAAAATACATATAACAACATACCATCCTAATATAGCGAGAAACATCCATCGCTACTGTCTCCCGATGTAGTCCCATAACACATATCTCTGTAACTGGTGATTGAGTCTGGATGGAAACAAGTCATATCTGGCTTCCCAAATCTGACTATTATATCATTAAAAAAATCTTAAGGTTAAACATCCATTCTTTGTTATCATGGAAATTCCACGCATACAATTAATACATGCCATTGATGTAGTGTTGTTAATTTGAAACTGAACATGCAGATTAGTTGTATTTAACAACAAGCTTGTAGCTCATAAGCCTTCCAATAGACTTTAAAATGTTGATTCTCCATGTCTGTAAAATAATACTTCTTCCATATTCCATCTGTCCACAGATGGATACCTTTTCAGTGGCACCAATCCTAATACACTGATATCAGTCTGTTAAGACCATGGAAGGCTGTTCAATCCGTATCTTGCTTGAACTACTGAAGACATGTTAAATCCACTACTGCAATCAGAAGCAGCATTTGTTGTTTAATTGCATGGCCTATCAAAAAATGGCCATCATGCATCTTAGTGTTTTTTCTTTTTGCAGTCTGCAGCTGCTGGTAGTACAATGGCCCATAATGTATTGCTGGAAATAACACTAATTCTCCTAACAAGCTGGCCACCTGTCTTAATTGAAGATTGTTGCTTTTCCAACTGCTTAATACAACCATCAATTAGCTTTACCCTTTACCCTTGGTAAATTACTACCCTTTCAATTGAATCAAATAATCAATTGTTGTAAGTATCGTTAAACTTAATTTCTCTCTGGGTGAATTAAACCCAACTTTCAAAAGTGGTTTGAATAATTTGAGAGAGATAACTCACTAATTCTCTTGTTCGTCCTAATTAGGACATCATCCAGTTAAGCCATCCACATCTGTCCTTGGACTCTAATTAGCCCCAAAATTGGTTTTACCAGTTTAGTGAAATTCTAGGAACTGAAGTTAACCCGTTAGACAGAACTTTGAATTGCCATAATTGTTCCTTCAGATAATTTTATCTTATAAATGAACAAACACTAAGTAATATACATCTTTCAGATCTATGTGCCATAAAACATCTTTTTTGAAATAAATTGTTTGGCAGTCTCAAAGTCTCCATTTTGAAGTGTCTATACTTCACAAAATTTTAAAGACTTGTCAGATCTAAAATACTCCTCACCTTTTTAGGTTGAGAAATTGTAAACACAATTTGGTGGTTTTGATAAACCGACCTTTCAATTACTTGTTTATAAACAAGTTTTCAATTCAGCTTGAACCTCCATCAAATATTTTTATGTGAATTTGGAGTGTTCTGCTTGGAACATGCTGGATGGCAAACCAGTATTTGAATCGAATCAATTCGAAACCTTTCTATAATACTCAGAATAATAATTGAAGTAATTTGCTTCCAATATTTGGCTGTTTTTGCCTTAATATGTTCCCATAAGAACCAGGTCCACCTACCTCCTTTGTCATCTGAGTAACCTGTGGTCTCTGGCTCCTGGCAGGCAAAACCCACGCTTTTTCGTTTTCCTGCTGCAGGGCATCAACTGCGTACCTGCTTCAATGGTCGATTTGATCCTGATGTCGGTCCAGGATTTTGTATGATGTCTGAAAGGATACATCCTCTTTGCAGACTTGACGACCATTGATGTTGTGATCAACTTTGCTGTTTTTGCCTCATTATCCAACTCTTTCCCATGATTCATGAGTTTTTTTCTCTGAAGAATAAGTTGAATGACTGCACATTGCTGGGCTTTACAGAGTTGCTGCAACTTTGGGTTGATGGTGGACCGAATGGCATACTTCCTGAAACAATTCATCTTGAAGTGGGCGCTACATAGCAACCTTAGTGCCACTTGATGCATCTCCATCCATGGCCTCCATCCATTGTTTTGCAAATTGCAGTTGTTCATCAACCCAGCAGCTTCAATATTCTCTGCAGTTTACTTTCCTTAGGCTTACATGCCTTCGCCCATCTGACCCCTTATATCTTGGTTCACTGCTAGTACTTTCAGCAATACGCAGTTCCTTGGGATCTCTTGCTTTTTTGGCATTTTCATCCATCGTAAGCTACTAGAGCTGATGGCAGACACAATAGTTGATCACAGAGGCCACTTCATTTCCAAATGGCTCTCCTGACTCTGACGGGGCAGCGAATCGTACTGCCAGGAGTAAAACATCTGGCAGCTGCCGTCATCGCTTGTATCGGCCTCACCGTTAGACTCAGGGTCAGAACTCTCACAGAGCAGCAAATCGTACTGCCAGGAATACCCCATCTGGCAGCTGCCGTCTTCACTTGTTTTGGAAACTCTGCTGACCCTGTGCATGCGCCTCATCAATGAGGGTGCTATCAAGCAGCCCTTTACTAGGTGCTGCTGACCTGGCTTCTGGAGCCTGGTTCTGACATCACTCCTCCTGGAGTATGTTTTGTTGGAGCAACCTGTGTACAGGTTCTCCATTTGGAATATCCACTCTGAAAGTGGTATCCAGCCTTGGAGGTGAATCCCAAACTGACTCTTGCTCCATGGCCCTGACTTGTATGTTGCCTAGCACCCAACTGACGCTGGTGCCGTTCTTTTCTTTAATACACAAGTCCACAGTCGCCCCGCTCCCAGCCGGCGACTGTTGTAGGGTATGAGGCAGTCCTTTACCGACCGCATTCCCGCAGCTTTTTATCGGCTTTCCATTGCCCCACTGGTGCTGACTAAATTCACTTCAGCCCCAATATCCACAGTCGCTATGCTTTCTGCTGGCGACTGTACCGTGGTCAGAGGTGGCTGGTCGCCGACCGCAATCTCACGACTCTCTATCGGCTGTGCCGCTCGCCTCCTCCCCCTGCCCATTTTTTCCATGATGCCTGTGGAAAAAATCCCCACAGACCCACAGTAAACGGACACGGAAATACTTCCAAAAAAGTTTATACTTATCTTGTAGTTGAAAACTACAATTCTACTAGAGGAGCAGCTCGCGTCCGTTTGCGCCAATGCGTCTGACGTAATGACGCGCAGGCGCACTGGCGGGGTTCTTCACGTAGTCACTCACGTGACTCCGAAGTAAAATAGCCTGATGGCTGTAGGGAAGAAGCTGTTCCTCAACCTGGACGTTACAGTTTTCAGGCTCCTGTACCTTCTTCCTAATGGCAGTGGTGAAATGAATGTGTGGCCAGGATGGTGTGGGTCTCTGATGATACTGGCTGCCTTTTTGAGGCAGCGACTCCGATAAATTCATTCGATGGTGAGGAGATCAGAGCCAGTGATGGACTGGGCAGTGTTCATAACTTTTTGCAGTCTTTTCCGCTCCTGGACGTTCAAGTTGCCAAACCAGGCGATGATACAACCAGTCAATATGCTCTCTACTGTACACCTGTAGAAGTTCAAGAGAATCCTTTTATGTAGGATGGAGGATATTGGAGAACAACTACAGGTGGCACAGTGGTAGAGGTTCTGCCTAACAAGCGCGGACAGATGGGACTAATGTAGATGGGGCTTGTTGGTTGGCGTGGGCAGGTTGGGCCAAAGAGCCTGTTTCCACTTCTTTGGAATATGGGAGAAAACTGGAGGACCTGGAGAAAACTCACGCGGTCACAGGGAGAATGTACAAACTCCGTACAGACAGCACCCGTAGTCAGGATCGAAACCGGGTCTCTTGCGCTGTAAGGCAGAAACTCTACCACTGTTCCACTGTTCCACCCCTATTTCACCATAGTTGTTCTCCAATATCCTCCAACCTACTTAAACGTCAATTTATGTAAACGTCTACAGACAGTATCATATTCTGTTGGTGAACTTTTCCTCTCTTTCTTGCCCCACATGAGCTTCTGGTCCCCAACATCTCCACCAACTTGACTTTTCAGTGAAACCATTTACTAGAATTTCTTTCTTTCCCTCTATCTCTCCAACTTTCATTTAAAATTAATTTTGTCATTCCTTCCCTCTTCATCGGCCTTGAAAAATTTCCATCTTACTCACACCTGTGAAGCACCTTAACACATTCTCCCACATCATTTCTTTATAAGGATAAAGCTCAATGCACTTTAGTTATGTGTTTTGATTATCTGTCATAATAAAGTCAACCAAAAATAATAGTTAAGGCTAAAAGTAACTTACAAAACAAAGATAATCAAAATTTATTCTAGAAAAAAAAGCTATGTTAAATTATACAAAACATCCAAAGCTTAGTGTTGTTATCCCTTTGGGGACCAGCTATATGTGTCTTCAGGCATGCTTCTAAGCTGTAACGAAAGTGACACAAGACCTGGCAAACTCACACAATCTGGTAAAATACCTCATGGAATTATATCCTGGTTCAATAGGGCATCTAAAGAAAGCAATAAGATCAGTACGACCAGGCAGTGCAAAGCCTTTGTTTGTGTGAGTGTTAGTTTTAAGATACCTGATCCGTTGCTTTTGGATGTGTTTGCTTGCTGCTCTGGGTCTCCCTGCCCTGGCCTATCCAGTCTTCTATCAATATTTTGCTAGTCACATATGTGCCATAGTGCAGAAATGAGACCCAGATAGAAGTCTAACAGGAAAAGGTTTGCCCTTAGATTAAGTTTCATTGTTTTCCACATTAGGAATCATTGCTGACTTTAAACAGTGTCTGGATTTAGTTGGCAATGCATGAAAAAAAAATGAAAGGTAGAATTAAACAAAAACCTTGACATCAATTAGTTAATCATGGTTTCCATTCTTACAAGGCTTCAATAAGGCTCTAAATAAAATGAAGCCAATCTGAGATCAGATATCTCCAGAGTTTACATTTTGTTTTCAGAACTGATTCAATCTTGAAGTTTTACTGTTTAACAAGCACCCAAGGTGACGGGACCACCATTCATGTATCATGTGGTCTATCAGTAATCTAAAGTCATCCAGCCGTGCCTCCCATAAATAAAACTCTTTAAATCACCAGACCCAAAGGATGTACAAAACAGTAGTCTGCCACTCTCCTTTGATGTCTTGAAGAGATAATTTGGAAACTTACAGATTGTTCCGTCCCAGCAAGCACTGAGACTGAACGATCTTATTGTTTATCGGAATGGATTCGGTCTCTGCTGAGCAGCAATATGTCAAGGCTCCCTGTTATCAGGTGCTGGAAGGCTCTTTCCTGCCTTACACATTGCACTGACAGTTATCCAGACTGGCATGTCTTTCTTTCAATTGCTAGATTAACACCAGATAAACTAAGTATAATCAAAATGTACTGCTTGATATAATAGGAATTGTAGGACAGGATTATTTGTGGACAATATCTATGTGGTAATCTAAGTGGACAAGATTATTTTGAATTATTCCTCCTATTTACCCTTGCACCCTCACCCTAAAAAAATGATAGTCATGAAATATGAATGACAGGCTTTATCTGCACATTAAACAATGCACACAAACTCTTACTCTAAATAAGCTATATTAGAAAAATCTTGAGAAGCACAGCAGTTCATTCAGCATCCATGAAGAGAATGGATGTTAATTTTTTAGGTATAGATGTTTATTTTAAGAAAAGTCTGCACCCAAAATATTAACTTGCCTGTTTTCTCCACAGATAATTGGCTAAACTGTTGTGTTTTTATTTGCATTTTTATTATTGTTTCAATATCCTGCATGTGCATTATTTAGCTTTTTACTATAGTGCCTTCAGGTTTTTCATAAAATGAAAATCACAATCCACTGTGATGTTCTTATCATTGCATCTAATTAATCCATATCTATTTCTGAAGCTCAAATTCCTGTTGACCCTTTTAAGTATCTAATGCAAACAGAAGGAACATAAATTAAGATTAAGCCTAAGAACTTGCAATCATTGTATTTACTGGTATCTAAATTATCTCCTTAAACATATGGGGAGACTGATGATATCAGTTCAGTATGACTTCAATCTCTCTGCTCCATTGAGTAAAGGGCTTCATTTGGTGCTAAAGCAATGAGATCATTTATGGCTTCAATGGAAATCAATTGTAAATCAGATTTATCACTACCCTCATTTATTTTTAGCGACAATAAACCAAGTTGCTTTCACACATTTGTTTCCAGAGTGGCTTTAACTTTCCGTCAGAATGCACAAGCTGCAATTATATACATATTAACATTTTAAAAATACTTTGAAATTATATGGGATAAAAATAAAGAGTGTCCTTTACTTCGGAAGCTGGAGGATATCTGGAAAGTTGTTTAAATTTGCATATTGAGGACTATATTCTCTTAAGTGGTGGATGTCGTAGCTTGAAAGTTCTCCATCCTGCTGGGTGGAAATGGATATCTATTTATCTTCTTTTCCATGACACAGTCAACATCAGGAAGTCACCTCATGTAGAATTACAAGCTCTCCATAACATCTTCTGAGGCAGCAATATTGGTAGCACTTTCCCATTCTCATAGGTTTTTATTAATATTTTTTTCTCTCTGTCCTCTGTTCCTTCCATCATTATTTCTTGTTTGTACATTTTCCCATTTTTCCTTTATTACTTTTCCATGTAGTTATATTGTTTCCCTTTCCTCTTGTACTTCTCTCAGTTATAGACTCATAGTCATAGAGTGATACAGCGTGGAAACAGGCCCTTCGGCCCAACTTGCCCACACCGGCCAACATGTCCCAGCTACACTAATCTCACCTGCCAGCATTTGGTCCATATCCCTCCAAACCTGTCCTATCCATGTACCTGTCTAAATGCTTCTTAAATGTTGGGATAGTCCCTGCCTCAACTACCTCCTCTGGCAGCTTGCTCCATACATCCGCCACCCTTTGTGTGAAAAAGTTACCCCTCAGATTCCTATGACATCTTTTCCCCATCACCTTAAACCTATGTCCTCTGGTCATCGATTCACCTACTCTGGGCAAGAGACTCTGTGCATCTACCAGATCTATTCCTCTCATAATCCTATAAGATCCTCTATAAGATCAACCCTCATCCTCCTGCATTCCAAGGAATAGTCTTTTCATGTGTTTTCTCACATACCTATATATATTTATCCTTAAAGATTAATTATTTCACCAGACTCAACTTTTTGCTCATTAACAAATCACATTCACTCACTTCTTTTCAAATGATATTTGCCAGAGCTACCTTGCAAGAGATTGGTTGAAACTAATCCTGATTTGATGGAAAATTAAGAGTCAAGAGTAAGTGTATGTGGCGATCGCTGGTTGGCGTGGACTCAGTGGGCCGAAGGGCCTGCTTCTGTGCTGTACCTCTTAGGTGTAAATCTAAATCCGATAACAATCAAGCCAAACTCAATGATATGTTGACAAAAGAAAAAAACTGAGTGCAGACCATAGATCTCAACATTGTAGCACGCCAGTTCCACCGACAAAGTTCAATGTTTGCCATGAGGTAGAGGTGAATCGGGCAGTACTCTAGAAGAACCGTTCAGGAGCTTGATATCAGAGGGGAAGAAACTATTCATGAGTAAATTATTCACTATCCATTATAACTTCCCCAGTTTCTGACTGTCAGGGAACATCTTTTGTCTTTTTCTAATCTTTTTACTGTTCACATATCAATAGAATTTTTACAGTCATTGTTTCTGTTCCCTGCAAGCTTACTTTCATATATTTTTTCCCATCTTAATTAATCCCTTGGTCCTCCTCTGCTGAGTTTTAAACTGTTCCCAATCCTCCAGTTTGTTACTTTTCAAGCCAATGTATATGCTCCTCCTTGAACCATCCTCTATCCCTCATTCACTGTATTAGCCACAGATGAATTATCTGTCTAGTTTTATTTTTGTGTTGGCATGAATAAACAATTGCCCCTCTTTGGTCACGTCTCCGTAATCACAGTTATATTGTATTGGTTTGCTTCTATTTCTTTGATTAATTCATCTACTTTATTCCAAATATTCTGTGTGTTGACATAAAGTCATCATGCTTGTTTTTATTTAACATTCTTCATACTCTTAGAATTATGACCAAACTGTCCAAACTGAGGCATGCGTATCACCTTTCCGATGAGACATTAAATTGAAGACCTGTCTGTTCTCTCAAATGTAAAAGATCCCATGGCACTATCTTGAAGAAGAGCTGCAGTTATCCTTGCAATGTTATAGTTTATTTAGCCTTCAGCCAATGACATTAAAAACAGTTTAACTGGTCCCCATCAAGTAGCTGGTTGGTGAGGTTGCTATGCACAGATTGACTGCTCTGTTTCACATTACAACAGTGACTGTGCACAAAAAAAATTCATCGGGTTTTGGATATCCTAAAAGAAATGCAATCTATGTAATATAATTGGAGGCATTTTCTTTTGGTGCATAGATGGATATTGGTGAGAAAGGACAGGAGCGTGGGAATTCCAGGCAGAGCACACCCAAGGATCTCATATCTTTTATCCCCCAACTTTTTTTTTTCTCTTCTAACAGCCAAGTCTACCCCTGCATCGGTGCAGGGGAAACATTCATTAGTGGGACACCCATGATCTCCATTGTTAGAGAGCTCAATGTTCAAAAAAGGGATCTGAGCAAATGGGAGAAAAAGACAAAGCAAAGCTCTGTGGCTGAATCTGCTACAGACATAGGTGTTTAACAAATCTTATGTTGATAATGTTACAATACTTACAGTATTGTAGTAAAAATTATCACTGAAACTGATATTCTGTTTCAGTTTCCTGTTGCCCATTCTCATTTGCTGACTTACATAAACATTTTGAGTTTATGGCAAAGAATGGCAATAAAGGGGGCTTTTTCTGGTTCTACTCTTCACTTTTTATATTAATAATTTGGATGAGGGGATCGAAGGCCACATTTGCGGATGGCACAAAAATAGGTGGAACGGCAGATAGTGCAGAGAAAGCAGGGACTCTGCAGAAGGACTTGGATAGGTTGGGAGATGGGCAGAGAAGTGGCAGATGGAATATAGTGTAGCAAAGTGTGGAGTCATGCATTTTGGTAGTAGGAATAAAGGCGTAGACTCTTTTCTAAATGGGAAGAGAATCCAGAAATCGGGTGCAAAGGAACTTGGGAGTGCTGGTGCAGGATTCCCAAAAAGTTAATCTGCAAGTTGAATCGGTAGTAAAGAAGGCAAATGCAATGCTAGCATTTATTTCAAGAGGGATATTATACAAAAACAGGAATATAATGCTGAGGCTCTATAAGGCGCTGGCCAGGCCGCATTGGGAATATTGTGAGCAATTTTAAGCACCATATCTGAGGAAGGATGTGCTGATCCTGGAGAAGATCGGGGGAGGTTTACAAGAATGATCCTAGGAATGAGTGGGTTAGCATATGATGAGCGTTTGACGGCAATGTGAGGCTGTGGAGGCCAAGTCTGAATATTTTTAAGGCAGAGATAGATATATTCTTGATTAGTACAGGTGTCAGGGGTTATGGGGAGAAAGAAGGAGAATGGGGTTAGGAGCAAGGAGGCAGGACAAATATCACTGCTCCTCTTTGAAATAATGCTACAAGGTCTTCTCCATCCACCTGAAGAAGGAGATAGGTTTCATGGTTCATCCAAAAAATGGAGGTACAGTACTGTATCAGTGCCACATTGCAGTGCAGACTAATGCCCCTGTCCCACGGGCAGGCGGTTACTGGCGGTTACTGGCAGTGTAGCAGGAAGTTGGGACTGCGCAGGAAGTTGGGACTGCGCGTGGACCGCCAGAGACCGCGCATGGCCCACAGGGTCGGTCCCACGCAGATTGCCGGAACCGTATGTAGTTGCTCAGAAAAACTGACACTGTCCAAAAATGTCAGTCTGCCGCCCAGCCGCCGCCGCGAGCACCGCCTGTATGCCGTGAGCACCGCCTGTACGCCGTGAGCCGTCTCGACGTCATCGCGTAGCGCGTTGCGTTGCGCGATGATGTCATCACCCAATGCCGCGCGACGTCCATTCGCAGTCGGCCCGTAGGACGGGCCGTGCGGTGAACACCCGTAATACGCGCGGCAACAGCTTCCGGTAAGGTTGAACTTACCGCATGCTCATGGGATGCATCTGCGCGGCGCTCCCGCGGCATACGCGCGGCGCTCCCGCGGTAGCCGCGCGGTCCCCGCTTCCGAGGACGCCGCGCTTCACCGCCAGTAACCGCCTGCCCGTGGGACAGAGCCATTAATGTTGTGTTCACAATGATTTTATTGCACAGTGTTAGGCAATATTGATGGGGTTCCACACAGGAGTAGTGAGACATAAACATAGAGTAGTACAGCTCAGCTACGGGATCCTCCACCCACATTATCTATGACGAACATGACGCCAAGATCAACTCTTATTGGCCCACATATAATCCATACCCTTCCATTCCCTGCATATCCATGCACCTATCCAATTTGTCACAACATATTTGCCTCCACTATCACCCATTGCAATGCGTTCCAGGCACTCCCCACCCTCTGTGTAAAACACTTGCCCCACATATCTCCTTGAAACTTTCCCCTCTCACCTAAAAGCTCTGTCCTCTAGTAGTTGACATTTGAAGAGTGCATTCTTTGGGTCATTTTAGCCACTTTTAAAATCTGCTTTCAGATCAAAATCGATTAGAGGTCCTGGACTATTGCAGGATGTGAATATTGTGGCACTCCCCTCCGATTGGTAGACACTTGCAAAAACGAATTCTTCCAAGGTGCACATTAATAAAATTGAATATTAGCAGATACCCTTGATCTGTGAGGACACAGATTGCCACAAGTGTGTAGTTGATCACGCTCTGCATCTCTGAGAAGTCAATTGGTAAAACAAGTCTGAAAACCAACTTGTGCTGGTTAAGTACACTTAAATGCTGTCTCTGGAAAAATGCTCATCAGTCATTGTCCTGCCTCATGCATTTATGTGCAGATCCCAGATAATAACCAATAACATCCAGGAAGTATCTCTGGACAAGAAAAATTAGGTCACCAGGCAACTTTCACAGCTACCAGACTCAGCAGACACAGCAATAGCTACAGATGCTTGCATACAACTAAATATGAGATTATAAAACACAAAATTCAGCCTGTACCCCCTCTTTGTCAGATAATGCTGCTTGTGAGCTTGATGCATTTACCCCCTCCCCTCTCTGCCATTCCTTTCTCTGCCACAGCTTAGTGCTGTACCACATGGGGCTCTGCAATATAGTTGCTCCACTCTGCGCTACGCCCCCTCTGATGAACACTTCACATTTTCACCTCAAATATCACTGCTGCAAAGAGTCATTTTAATTTTTAACACCTTTGGAAGTGAAAATGTGTCAGCTATTGATGTAAACAACTACCATTCCAAAAAACATACATTTCTTGACAGGTGCTTGTTCATTTATCTGCCATGCATTCACCTTTGTGGAAAGAGCATAAAGGGAAACTACTTTCATCTCAAAGCGATAGCTTGTTGGCTGCAGATGGCTTGGATCCATCACCTTAGTGAACTAGAAATAGACATTAAAAAAAAAATAGTGACAATGTCATTACCAAGGCTAAATTTCAAGTGACCTAATGGGCTCAGAACTGAAGTCCAATCCAAAAACCATAATGCTATTCATCTTGATCTTTACATCACTTCATGTAATCCCCTCAATGCACCATTTCCCCAGTAATGTGGCAGCAACGTAGCTGTGAGCACTGGCCGTTTATTCATGTCCATTTTCCTTCCTTTTAATTTGCCTCATAACAAATTATGCAACCTTCTCACTCACAGGTTTCAGGAAACCAGTAATCTTATGAAGATGGGTCACAAACAGCTATTCAAAATATAATCAGAAATCCTTTTAAACATAGACATAGAAACATAGAAACATAGAAAGTAGGTGCGAGAGTAGACCACCAGGCCCATCGAGCCCGCACCGCCATTCGCTCATGGCTGAACACTAAACAGACACCCTTACCCACAAACAGTAGACACAAGACACAGAACACAAGACACTACCCTCCCCTTTATACCGCTATCACCCCTCTCCACCCCAAGAACCGCGTGATCTCCTGGGGGAGGCAAAAAAACGGATAAAAACCCAGGTCCAATTCGGGAAAAAAATCCGGGAAATTCCTCTCCGACCCCAATCCAGGCGATCGACACTTGTCCAGGAGATCACTCAGGTCTTACTATACTAACCATACCTAGGTCCATATCCCTGCCCTCTCCCCGTAGCCCCTTATCCCCTTGGCAGCTAAAAAACCATCTATTTTAGACTTAAATATATTTAATGTTTCTGCTTCCACTGCTCCCTGGGGCAGTGAATTCCATAAATTAACCACCCTCTGGGTGAAGAAGTTCTTCCTCATCTCAGTTTTAAAAGAGCCCCCCCTTATTCTACAACTATGTCCCCTAGTTCTAGTTTCCCCGATCATTGGGAACATCCTCGGTGCATCCACCCGATCAAGGCCCCTCACGATCTTATATGTTTCAATGAGATCGCCTCTCATTCTTCTAAACTCCAAAGAGTAGAGTTCCAGCCTACTTAACCTTTCCTCATATGTCAATCCCCTCATTGCAGGAATTAATCTTGTAAACCATCGCTGCACTGCCTCCAGGGCCAGTACATCCTTTCTTAAGTATGGACCCCAGAACTGTACACAGTATTCCAAATGTGGTCTCACTAATACTGTGTACAGCTGCAGCAAGACCTCCGTGTTTTTATACTCAATCCCCCTAGCAATAAAGGCCAAAACTCCATTGGCCTTCCTGATTGCTTGCTGCACCTGCATACTAACTTTTAGTGATTCATGTACTACTACCCCTAGATCCCTTTGCGTTGCATTACAACGCAGCTCCACCTCATTTAGAAAATAACTTGCCCTATCATTTTTTTTCCCAAAGTGAATGACTTCACATTTATTAGTATTAAATGTCATCTGCCAAGTTGTTGCCCACTCACCTAGCTTATCTATATCCTTTTGCAGACTCTTCCTATCCTCCTCATCCCCTACTTTTCCTCCCATTTTTGTATCGTCCGCAAATTTTGATATATTACACTTGGTTCCCTCCTCCAAATCATTTATATAAATTGTGAACAACTGGGGTCCCAGCACCGACCCTTGCGGAACCCCGCTAGTTACCGGTTGCCATCCCGAGTATGAACCATTTATCCCCACTCTCTGCTTCCTATTTGTTAGCCAATCCTCTACCCATGCTAATATATTACCCCCAATCCCATAATTTTTTATTTTTAGCAATAGTCTCTTATGTGGCACCTTGTCAAAAGCCTTTTGGAAGTCCAAGTATACCACATCCACCGGTTCCCCTTTATCCACCCGGGTTGTTACTTCCTCAAAGAATTCGAGCAGATTCGTTAAACAGGACTTCCCCTTCAGAAAACCATGCTGGTTCTGTCCGATGAAGTCATGTTTATCCAAGTGCCCCGTTAGTGTTTCTTTAATAATTGTCTCTAACATTTTACCCACCACCGATGTTAGACTAACCGGTCTATAGTTACCCGCCTTCTGTTTACTTCCTTTTTTAAATATAGGTGTTACATTGGCCATTTTCCAATCCACTGGGACCGTTCCTGCCTCCAGGGAGTTTTGGAAAATTATCACCAATGCATCCACAATCCCCACCGCTATCTCCCTCAAGACCCTTGGATGTAATCCATCAGGCCCAGGGGATTTATCCTCTGGGCCTAAACAAGATAAGCAATAACTTATCTCTCCCGAGGGGCATCTGTGGATGCAATGAAACACACCCTTTTAAACCCACAAGTGGATGCGTTGACGTTGGTTTTCAGACACTTGTTTCTTTGCCCATTTTAATTACCCTCCAGAAGCAAAACCCACAACCAGCATTAAAATTCAGCCGTAAAATTCCTCTGTAATGGTAAGAATAATTCCAAATTATATGATAAAACATAGTTTATAATGCAGCAGAGTACACTATTTGTCTTATCTGAGGTGTTATTAAGTGCAAATATTTTTATAATTAAAATTTTATAAGCTTTTTTAATTTATAGAAAAATATATAGAAATTGGTTAACGATTAATTTTTCTTGTTAATACAATTTTAATTTATGTTTCAATCCTTACATGATAGTACTTTGGGCTTGGAACTAACTAACAGCAGGTTAATTACACCAAAATTAGAGTTAGCATAAAATGTAATATTGCAGTATTGATTGCAATAATATTTCAAAAATATAGGGTGAGATTTGACTCCCTTTTCTGATTGTAGCAAAGTGTATTCACAAAGAAGACACAGGCATCACGGTGTGGTATGGAAACACCACACAGACAGAGAGGAAGGCTCTGCAAAGAGTCATAAAGACTGCAGAGAGGATTATCAGAACGGAACTTCCCTCCATGGAAACAATCTACACACAGCGCTGTCAAAAAAGAGCAGAGAGAATCATCAGAGACACACTACATCCAGCTCACTCCCTGCTCAAACACAAAAACTGCACATACAACCTCAGGCACAGACGAGCGGACAGCATCGCCACAAACAGAACACGCTTTTTCAAGAGCTTCTTCCCTGCCACAGTGAGACTCTTGGCCAAAACAAAATGAACTGATGTCCTGACCCACCTCATAACATATCATAGTATATGTGTTTATAGTTTATAGATTATGTGTGTTTCTGTGTGTCTTTTTAACTTGACTTGACTTGACTCTCTGAACAACCGCACAAGAATTCCTATGTGTGTAAGCACAAATGGCAAATAAAGTTTTTGATTTGATTTGATTTGAAGACAAAGAAGACAGTGAACATGCAGGTTTGTATGTGTTATGAATACCATAAAAACACAGTTATCTGACACTTCACTAACAGGCACTCTCTAGTGAGTGACCTGTGCGTCTGAGCAGCACTGCCAAGGAATCACCGTGGCCAACATCAGAGCAGTGCTGACATCAGAGCAGCGCTGAAGGAGCACCTGGGCAGACACCAGGGCAGCCCTGAGGAAGTACACAGCCCTACATCAGGACAGCAAGGAGGGAGTGCCCGGATCCACATCTTGTTAACCGGAAGTGGTGGATAACCTAACTTTCCCAGCACTTCCTAACAGAAAGAATTATACCTCACAATGTTTTTCTCCAATATTAGTCAAGAGAGTCAGGATTGTTTAATTGTCATTTGTGCTGAAACAGACCAATGAAATTCTTACTTGCAGCAGAATAACAGGTCTACAAATACAGGGCACATAGGTAATAGGTGATATTAAAGATAGACACAAAATGCTGGACTAACTCAGCGGGACAGGCAGCATCTCTGGATAGAAGGAATGGGTGACGTTTTGGGTCGAGACCCTTCTTCAGACTTGACCTGACCCAGAATGTCACCCATTCCTTTTATCCAGAGATGCTGCCTGTCTCGCTGAGTTACTCCAGCATTTTGTGTCTATCTTCAATGTAAACCAGCATCTGCAGTTCCTTCCTACACAATAGGTGATATTGAAATTAGTTATTAGGTGATGTTCTAAATTTATGAATCACATATGAATAAAAATATTGGTATTGGTTTAATATTGTCATGTGCACTGAGACACAGTGAAAAGCTTTGTTTATATGCTGATCAGCCCCTTGCATCCTAAAGTCAATAACTAGCACTTTCATCTTGCTGACATTGAGGGAAAGATTGTTGCCTTGACGCCATGTTAGTAGATTCTCCATATCCTTCCTGTACTCCATCTTGTCTTTGTTCAAGATTCAACCCACTGCAGTGGTGGCATTCTGAAAACTTGTAAATTGAGTCATGGCAGTTTTGGCTGCACAGTTATGAGTATACAGAGAATATAGTAAGATGCTGAGAATGCAGCCTTGTGGGGCTTCGGTGTTGAGTATTATCGTGGAGGATGTTTTGTCGCCTGTCCTCACTAATTGTGGTCTATGAGTCAGGAAGTCACAAATCCAGTTACACTGAGTTACTCCAACATCTTGTGTCTTTCCTAGGTAAATCAGCATCTGCAGTTCCTTGTTCCTACAGTCTGATGGACATGTCCTTGTTATCCAGCTGTTCTGGCGATGTGCAGAGCCAGGGAGATCGAGTCTATCCTGGAGTTTTTGAAATGGTAGGAAACTGCAATGCGATGGCAACTAATTCACAAACTTTGGATTTTGTAACTCTATTCATGGCAACACCTAACCTTCAAGTTCTCAATACGATGACATTCAACTGAGTTAGAACTGATAAAATCATTATATTTTTCTGATGTAACTGAAGGGTCTTAGAGCTTTAATTGTTTTTATACCTGGTATCACTGACTAGAATCTGGTTCAACTAATTTTGTAAAGTGGAAATAATAAACACAAATTTCAAAATTGAACTGGAACTCACTTCACATTAATTTGCAGGAAAAGAAAATTTGGAACAGATTCAAAGGAGCCTGATTTTTCAACATTGTTTATGTTCACATTCAGTTGCTCTGTTTCCTCTCCATTGTATCCGGCTGGAAGATTCTCATTTGTCTGTTACATAATGAAATGTAGCTGTGAACGGCGGGTATGTAGCCTTGTCAATCTGCACTATGTCTAATGGGGTGAGAAATATGAAACCAGTATGTGCAATGGCATCATCAAAGGATTGGAAAGGTTTTCAGCTCATCTGGATTTTTGAGTTTCCTTGCTTCATACAGTAATGTAAATGGAGCCATAGAGTTATTGAGTCATCTAGCATGGAAACAGCCCTTTGACCATGCTGAAAAAGATGCCTCATATACACTAGATACACCTCTCTGTGTTTGGCACATATCCCTCTAAACCTTTCCTATCCATGTACCTGTTCAATGTCTTTTAATTGTTGTTATAGTACCTGCCTCATCTACGTCCTCTGTCAGCTCATTCCATTTACCCACCACCCTGGTGAGAAAGTTGCCCCTCAGGTTCCTATTAAATCTTTGCCCTCTCACGTTTGTTGTTACACCAAGGATACCAGAAGGTGGGTGACGATGAGGAAGGGAAGTAAGCATGGAGTGCAGGAGACCCCGGTGGCTGTACAGGTACACCCTCTTGGAAGCTGTCGGGACGGACGACACTTCCAGTCTGAGCGGCGGACAGGTCTTTTAATCAAATCCTGGCGCTGAGGCTCAACCGGAGAGACCTACGTCAGGTAACGCCATAGTGGTGGGTGACTCAATAGTGAGAGGTACGGACAGGAGATTCTGTGGCAACAGGCGAGATTCGAGGATGGTGTGTTGCCTCCCTGGTGCCAGGGTCCAAGATGTCTCGGACCGATTGGTGAGCATGCTCAAGGGGGAAGGGGAGCAGCCGGAAGTGGTTGTGAATGTCGGCACAAACGACGTCGGGAAGAAGAGGAATTAGGTTCTGCAACGTGAGTTTAGAGAGTTAGGAAGAAGACTGAAAAGCAGGACCTATAGGGTGGTTATCTCTGGATTGCTTCCAGTACCTCGTGCTGGTAAGGGCAGGAACAGGGAGATAGGGTATCTGAATGTGTGGATGAGGGGCTGCTGCAGGGGGCAGGGATTTCGACATAGACCACTGGGATCTCTTCTGGGGTAGGGGTGACCTGTACAAAAGGGACGGGTTGCACCTTAACTGGAGGGGACCAACATTCTGGCAGGCAGGTTTGCTAGTGCTACACGGGTGGGTTTAAACTAATAGGGAGGGGTCGACAAATTGGAAGTATAAGGATGGAGTTAAAGGGAAAGGGAATACAGGTAAAGTTACGAAAGTCACCCAAATTAATGAGATGGAAAGTTCAAGAAGGGATAAGAGAGTCAGATCAGGTGAAATAGGAACCGGTGTGAGGGGGGAAGTGAACGAATTAAAAGTGTTATATATAAATGCGCGAAGTATAAGAAATAAAGTGGATGAGCTCAGTTAGAGATTGGTAGGTATGATGTTGTGGGAATTACAGAGACATGGCTGAACCCTGAATATTCAGAGTTATGTTTCCTATCAAAAAGACAGACAGGTGGGCCCAGGGGGTGGGGTACCTCTGTTGGTAAGGAATGAAATTCAGTCCTTTGCGAGGGGTGACATAGAATCAGAAAATGTAGAGTCATTGTGGATAGAACTGAGAAATTGTAAGGACAAAAAGGCCCTAATGGGAGTTATCTATAGGCCCCCAACAGTAGCCTGGATACACAGTAGGGTGCAGGTTGCATCAGGAGTTAATATTGGCATGTAACAAAGGTAATGCTACGGTGGTTATGGGAGATTTCAACATGCAGGTAGACTGGGAAAATCAGGTTTGTACTGGACCCCAAGAAGGGAGTTTATGGAGTGCCTCCAAGATGGATTCTTAGAGCAGCTTGTACTGGAGCCTACCAGGGAGAAGGCAATTCTGGATTTAGTGTTGTGCAATGAACCAGATTTGATAAGGGAACTCAAGATAAAGGAACCATTAGGAGGTGGTGACCATAATATGATGTTTCAATCTGCAATTTGAGAGGGAGATGGTAAAATCAGAAGTGTCAGTATTGCTGTTGAACAAAGGGGACTATCGAGGCATGAGGGAGGAGCTGCCCAAAGTTGACTGGAAAGGGACTGTAGCAGGGATGACGGTGGAACAGCAATGGCAGGAATTTCTGGGAATAATCCAGAAGATGCAGGATCATTTCATTCCAAAGAGGAGAAAAGATTCTAAGGGGAGTAAGAGGCGACCATGGCTGACAAGGGAAGTCAAGGACAGTATAAAAATAAAAGAGAAGATGTATAACATAGGAAAGATGAGCGGGAAGTCAGAGGATTGGGAAAATGTTTAAAGAACAACAGAAGGTAACTAAAAAGGCAATATGGGGAGAAAAGATAAAGTATGAAGGTAAGCTAGCCAAGAATATAAAGAAGGATAATAAAAGCTTATTTAGGTATGTGAAAAGGAAAAGATTAGTTAGGACAAATGTGGGTCCCTTGAAGACAGAAACAGGTGAATTTATTATGGGGAACATGGAAATGGCAGACGAGTTGAACAGTTACTTTGGTTGGAAGACACAAACAATCTCCCAGATGTACTAGGGGACAGAGTATCTAGGGTGACGGAGGAAATGAAGGAAATTCACATGTCAGGAAATGGTGTTGGGTAGACTGATGGAACAGAAGGCTGATAAATCCCCAGGGCCTGATGGTCTGCATCCCAGGGTACTCAAGGAGGTGGCTCTAGAAATTGTGGATGCATTGGTGATCATTTTCCAATGTTCTAAAGATTCTGGATCAGTTCCTGTGGATTGGAGGGTAGCTAATGTTATCCCATTTTTTAAGAAAGGAGGGAGAGAAAGCAGGGAATTATGGACAAGTTAGCCTGACATCATTGATGGGGAAGATGCTGGAGTTAATTGTCAAGGATGTAATAGTGGCGCATTTGGATGGCAGTAACAGGATCGGGCCAAGTCAGCAGGGATTTACGAAGGGGAAATCTTGCTTGACTAATCTTCTGGAATTTTTTGAGGATGTACCAAATAAAATGGATAAGGGAGAGCCAGTGGATGTAGTGTATCTGGACTTTCAGAAAGCCTTTGATAAGGTCCAACACAGGAGATTAGTGGGCAAAATTAGAGCACATTGTATTGCGGGTAGGGTATTGACATGGTTAGAAAATTGGTTGGCAGATAGGAAACAAAGAGTAGGAATTAACGGTTCTCTTTCAGAATGGCAGGCAGTGATTAGTGGGGTGCCGCAAGGCTTGGTGCTGGGACCGCAGCTATTCACAATATATATTAATGATTTAGATGAAGGAATTAAAAGTAACATTAGCAAATTTGCAGATGTCACAAAGCTGGGTGGCAGTGTGAACTGTGAAGAGGATGCTATGGGGATGCAGGGTTACTTGGATATGTTGGGTGAGTGGGCAGATGCAGTATAATGTGGATAAATGTGAGGTTATCCACTTTGGTGGCAAGAACAAGAAAGCAGATTATTATCTGAATGGTGTCAGATTAGGAAAAGGGGAAGTGCAACGAGACCTGGGTGTCCTTTTACGTCAGTCACTGAATGTAAGCATGGTGGTGCTGGCTCGAAGGGCCGAATGCGCTACTCCTGCACCTATTGTCTATTGTCTATCCAGTCAAAGAAAATATTGCACGATTACAATTAAGCTGTCCATAGTGCACAGATAAAGGATACAGGGTACAACATGTAGTGCAAGATACAGCATTGAAGTCAGATAAATTCCAATTAATGATACTTCAAGGGTCTCCAGTGAGGTAGATGGGAGGTCAGGACCACACTCTGGCTGATCAGAGGACCATTCAGTTGCTTGATAACAGCAAAAGAAGAAACTGCCCCTGAATCTGGTGGTATGCATTTTCACACTTTTGGTATGCTTCCATGGCCAAAGCTCCAAGTAGCTGGTGACAGACTTAAAATGCTGGAGTAATTCAGCAGATCCGGAGTAAATGGATCAGTGACGTTTCGGGTCGGGACCTTTCTTCTGACCACTTCTTCTTCAGTCAGTCCCAACCGAAACGTCACCTAACTATTTTCTCCATTGATGGTGCCTGACCTGCTGGGTTACTCCAGCATTTTATGTCTATCTTTGGTATGAACCAGTATCTCCAATTCCTTTTTATTACAAGTTGCTGGTGATATTTATTCCTCGTGACTTGAAGCTATCAACCATCTCTACTTTCGTGCCATCAATGTATATAATAGAACTGGTTAAAATTCACAAAAAGCTTTTACAATTTTATAAGCAATAAATTAACACATTAGCACTGGAGCAGACAATGACACAAAAAGGATCAACAGATTCAGATGCAGAATAGAGAGGTGTTTCATATTCTGCAAATAGACTGCAAGTGCCCCCTGCAGGCTACTGCTGGGGCTACATGCTGAGAGAGTAGTCTCTCTTTAAAATTCTCAGGTGTCTGGAAAGGCAGATGAAACGGGCCGTTTGTGACAGGTCAATGAACACTGTTTCCAAACACCAGCTACCTCAAATTCCCAAAGCATTTTATGCAAAAGAGTAACCTTTCTCTACTAGCTCATCATTATGTCAGAACAGGGGGTGTTGAACTTAGTGAAAGAGGTATAAGATGGGGTCGCAATTTTTTGATGGTGGGGATGTATTATGGATGTGATTGATTATAGGAAGGGGTGGAGGGTGAAAAATGTCAGAGTTACACCTTTAGAGAGTACTGATGTGCTCGAGGCAGATCTAACACACAGATTACGTTTTAAAGTTATAGTGGACCTGAGCTGTGCTCAATTTCAAATGACCTAATGGATTTGGACCTGCTCAGCAACTTATGACAAAGTAAGGCCAGCATCACGAATAAAGGCCTGCCGCTGTGTGAATAGTCCATGACCTTGATGCATCATGCATGCATGAATGGAAATATTAGGAGTGTCACCAGACTTTCCCTGTGTGCTTTAGTTGCCACTGCGCATGTCCAAGTGCCTCTATATATTGAAGGCACAAGACACCTTGGTGCTGTTTATGTATTTAACCAGGTGTTTAAAAAAAAAAAACTTTTAAGAGATTTTCAGTTTTCACTTTCTCGTGAATCCAAAATTACCAATCATTTTCAATAGAATCTTGGGAATACCAATCACTTTCCAGATATAAAGATTCAAAACCAGATTTCAAGTATTGCACAAAAGGTAAAAAATTAGCAAACCTTAAAATATTTTAACGAAGGATACAAGCAAACAGAGTTATTTCATCCTGTTTACTGAGCTTGAAATAACGGGGAGTCTGTCAAGAGAAAAGCAAAACAGTTACATAGAAACATAGAACATAGAAAATAGGTGCAGGAGTAGGCCATTCGGCCCTTCGAGCCTGCACCGCCATTCAATATGATCATGGCTGATCATCCAACTCAGTATCCCGTACCTGCCTTCTCTCCATACCCCCTGATCCCTTTAGCCACAAGGGCCACATCTAACTCCCTCTTAAATATAGCCAATGAACTGGCCTCAACCACCTTCTGTGGCAGAGAATTCCAGAGATTCACCACTCTCTGTGTGAAAAATGTTTTTCTCATCTCGGTCCTAAAAGACTTCCCCCTTATCCTTAAGCTGTGACCCCTTGTTCTGGACTTCCCCAACATCGGAACAATCTTCCTGCATCTAGCCTGTCCAACCCCTTAAGAATTTTGTAAGTTTCTATAAGATCCCCCCTCAATCTTCTAAATTCTAGCGAGTACAAGCCGAGTCTATCCAGTCTTTCTTCATATGAAAGTCCTGACATCCCAGGAAACAGTCTGGTGAACCTTCTCTGCACTCCCTCTATAGCAAGAATGTCTTTCCTCAGAATAGGAGACCAAAACTGTACGTAATACTCCAGGTGTGGTCTCACCAATACCCTGTACAACTGCAGTTGAACCTCCCTGCTTCTATACTCAAATCCTTTTGCTATGAATGCTAACATACCATTCGCTTTCTTTACTGCCTGCTGCACCCGCATGCCTACTTTCAATGACTGGTGTACCATGACACCCAGGTCTCGTTGCATCTCCCCTTTTCCTAATCGGCCACCATTCAGATAATAGTCTACTTTCCTGTTTTTGCCACCAAAGTGGATAACCTCACATTTATCCACATTATACTGCATCTGCCATGCATTTGCCCACTCACCCAACCTATCCAAGTCACCTTGCAGCCTCCTAGCATCCTCCTCACAGCTAATACTGCCCCCCAGCTTCGTGTCATCCGCAAACTTGGAGATGTTGCATTCAATTCCCTCGTCCAAATCATTAATATATATTGTAAATAGCTGGGGTCCCAGCACTGAGCCTTGCGGTACCCCACTGCCTGCCATTCTGAAAAGGACCCGTTTACTCCTACTCTTTGCTTCCTGTCTGCCAGCCAGTTCTCTATCCACATCAATACTGAACCCCCAATACCGTGTGCTTTACATTTGTACACTAATGTCTCATGTGGGACCTTGTCGAAAGCCTTCTGAAAGTCCAGACATAACACATCCACTGGTTCTCCCTAATCCACTCTACTAGTTACATCCTCGAAAAATTCTATAAGATTCGTCAGACATGATTTACCTTTCATAAATCCATGCTGACTTTGTCAGCCCACCACACTAGTCCCACCAGCCCGTATTTGGTCTGTATCCTTCCAAACCTGTCCTATCCATGTACCTGTCTAAACTGTTTCTTAAATGTTGAGATAGTCCCAGCCTCAATTACCTCCCCTGGCAGCATGTTCCATACACTCACTACCCTCTGTGAAAAAGTTACCCCTCAGATTCCTATTGAATCTTTTTCCCTTCGCCTTAATCCTATGCCCTCTGGTCCTCGAATCACCTGCACTAGGCAAGAAATTCTGTGCATCTACCCAATCTATTTCTCTCATGAGCAACTCTCTGGTTTCTTCCACTGGCAATAACAATAAATTCCACTGGCAGTTTATATAACATTGTACATTTTTCTCTACTGTATATTTACTTAATTCCCTCTGAAGACTACGATGTCCCCTTCTCATCTGTACGCAGTACATTCCAGATTCCATCCACACTTTATATTAAAAAGCTTTTCCTCATGTCACTCTTAAACATTTTCTTTATTTTATACCTATGACCTCTAGCCTTCACTCCCTCCTTTAATTTGGTCTTAAAGAACCGCATTGAATGCTCAGTCAACTGAGAAATTTACTAGGTTGCATTATAATCACCTTTTCTGTTTCCTCATAGATTATTCTTTTCATTTCAAATGTCTTGGTCATATGTTTTTCTGCACACTAACTACAGTAATTTTTATGTGGCCCTCTTGCAGAGGGCTAGACATCGTATGTATAAAATAAAGGAAGCAACCACTCACTATCCAATCTGTCCATACCACACATCATTTTATATACTTCAAAAAAATCTTCCCTGAGCCTTCTTTAAAATGGGAAACAAGGAAATGGCAGAACAGTTAAATGAGTACTTTGGTTTTGTCGTCACTAAGGAAGACATAAACAATCTCCCGGAACTACTGGGGGACTGAGGATCTAGTGGGAGGGAGGAACTGAAGGGAATCCACATGTCAGAAATGGTGTTCGGTAAACTGTTGGGACTGAAGTCGGATAAATCCCCAGGGCCTGATGGTCTGCATCCCAGAGTACTCAAGGAGGTGGCCCTAGAAATTGTGGATGCATTGATGATCATTTTCCAATGTTCTCTCGACTCTGGATCAGTTCCTGTGGACTGGAGACTAGCGAATGTAACCCCACTTTATAAGAAAGGAGGGAGAGAAAACAGAGAATTATAGACCAATTAGCCTTACGTCAGTAGTGGGGAAGACACTGGAGTCAATAATTAAAGATGTTATAGCAACACATTTGGAAAGCAGTGACGGGATTGGTCAAAGTCAGCATGGATTTATGAAGTGGCATTCATGCTTGACTAATCTTTTGGAATTTTTTGAGGATGTAACAAGAATGGATAAGGGAGAGCCAGTGGATGTGGTGTATCTGGACTTTCAAAAAGCCTATGACAAGGTCCCACACAAGAGATTAGTGTGCAAAATTAGAGCACATGGTATTGGAGGTAGAGTATTGACATGGATAGAGAACTGGTTAGCAGACAGGAAGAATTAACGTGTCCTTTTCAGAATGGCAGGCAGTGACTAGTTGGGTGCCGCAAGGATTGGTGCTGGGGCCCCAGTTGTTTACAATATATATTAACGATTTAGACGAGGGAATTAAATGTAACATCCCTAAGTTTGCAGATGACACAAAGCTGGATGGCAGTGTGAGCTGGGAGGAGGATACTATGAGGCTGCAGGGTTACTTGGATAGGTTGAGTGGATGGGCAGAAGCATGGCAGATGCAGTATAATGTGAATAAATGTGAGGTTATCCACTTTAGTGACAAGAACAGGAAGGCAGATTATTATCTGAATGGTGTCGGATTAGGAGAAGGGGAGGTGCAACGAGACCTTGGTGTGTTTTACATCAGTCACTGAAAGTAAGCATGCAGGTACAGCAGGTAGTGAAGAAAGCCTTCATTGCGAGAGGATTTGAGTTTAGGAGCAAGGAGGTCCTTCTGCAGTTCTACAGGACTCTGGTAAGACAGCACCTGGTTATTGTGTGCAATTTTGGTCTAATTTGAAGAAGGACATTATTGCCATTGAGGGAGTGCAGCATAGGTTCACCAGGTTAATTCCTGGGATGGCGGGACTGACATTTGATGAAAGAATGGGTCGACGGCATGTATTCGCTGGAATTTAGAAGAATGAGAGGGGATCTTATAGAACCATATAAAATTCTTAGAGGATTGGACCGGGTAGATTCAGGAAAAATGTTCCCGTTGTTGGTGGAGTCCAGAACCAGGGGTCACAGTTTAAGAATAAGGGGTAGGCCATTTAGGACTGAGATGAGGAAAAACTTTTTCACACAGAGAGTTGTGAATCTGTGGAATTCTCTGCCACAGAAGGCAGTGAAGTCCAATTCATTGAATGTTATCAAGAGAAAGTTAGATTTAGCTCTTAGGACTAAGGGAATCAAGGAATATGGGTAAAAAGCCGGAATGGGGTACTGATTTGAGATGATCAGCCACGATCATATTGAATGGCGGTCCTGGCTCAGGGCCGAATGGCCTACTCTTGCACCTATTTTCTATGTTTCACTTCTCCAAAGAGAGTAACCATATACCCTCTCTAATGCATCCTTGTAAAAGTAGTCCCTTGATCTGAGAGCATTCTTGTCACTCTCTATTGTCTTTACAGTTCTCCTGTATGTGCCAACCAGAATTGGTTTGAGGTACTTGATTTGAGGTCAGGCCTGTATTTTATATAGGTTCAGCAGAGAAGCCCTGCTTTCATGATCTATGTTTCTAATCATTAAGCCCAGCGTTGTGTGCCACTTCACCGGAGGGGTCAGTAAATTGGCAGCCTAATACTATATTATGACACAGAAGCAAAGCATGGTCAAATAGGCAGGTTTTAAGGAGGAAGGAGATATAGACAATAGACAATAGACAATAGGTGCAGGAGTAGGCCATTCGGGCCTTCGGGCCAGCACCGCCATTCAATGTGATCATGGCTGATCATCCCCAATCAGTACCCCGTTCCTGCCTTCTCCCCATATCCCCTGACTCTGCTATTTTAAGAGCCCTATCTAGCTCTCTCTTGGAAAGCATCCAGAGAACCTGCCTCCACCGCCCTCTGAGGCAGAGAATTCGACAGACTCACCACTCTCTGTGAGAAAAAGTGTTTCCTTGTCTCCGTTCTAAATGGCTTACTCCTTATTCTTAAACTGTGGCCCCTGGTTCTGGACTCTCCCAACATCGGGAATATGTTTCCTGCCTCTAGCGTGTCCAAACCCTTAACAATCTTAACAATGAGATATCCTCTCATCCTTCTAAACTCCGGTTGATGAGTGTGAACTCAAAAAGATGAAATAAAGACAATGAAAGAAATCATAGGTAGATTGGGAGCGGCACAGTGGCACAGCGGGTAGAGTTGCTGACTTACAGCGCCATCGACCCGCATTTGATCCTGACCACATGTGCTGTCTATATAGTTTGTACTTTCTCCCTGTGACCATGTGGGTTTTCTCAGGGTGCTCCAGTTTCTTACCACATTCCAAAGACGTGCAGGTTTGTAAGTTAATTGGCTTCTGTAAATTGTCCTTAGTGTGTAGGATAGAACTAATGTATGGATGATTGCTGATGCAATCTCGTTGGGCCCAAGGGCCTGTTTCCATGCTGTCTCTTTAAACTAAACTAAACTAAAATGAGGTTTATCAGCAAGATGTCAATAGTAATAGCTCACAGTTGTTTTATCGTGAGCCTGAAATGAATGGACTAAATTCACTTTGATTTTACAACTAATGAATAATAGTTGTTCAAAGTCTGCTCTTCAAGATGGCTAATCTATGAGGAAACAGACAAGGAGATTGTCTATAACACAGCCTACTTAATTTATCAATCATTAATCATGGATCATTAACCAATTTTTATGTACATAATAATGTAGCAAACTATGATGTTTTAAATGGTTAACTTGAATACAGACCATTTCTGTTATATCACTACATAAAGAACTTCAAAGAAGAATCGGTTAGCAGATATTTTATCCATAATCTTGTTCTTATCACCTTATTTTTTTTTTTTTGGCAGGTCAAGTTCAAACTGAACTTATCAGTTCTTGGAGCATCTCTGAAGGCAACAGATTGTGTTTATCTTGCGGCTGCACACCCTCCATCTCCACAAGTCGTGTGCCAGATGTACCGGCAGCTGCAGGAAGTTGTTTATCTAACCCCTCTGACCTGCACGAGGTGCTAGAAGATGACGGAATGCTGTGTCAGTTCCTCCTTAGGCTTTTGGATAAGTATGGAAAAATCAGCACTTAGTCACCCAGTAAATGAACTGCAGATGCCAGTGGATAAAGTTACCATTGCAAAGTGACACTTCTTGGTGATCTTTTCTTATTGGTTGCTCCGCTTAAGTACCATGTTTTAGAACTATTAATTCACATTAACGAAATAGAGAATTATAAGAAAATTGATTTTCTTTCTAAACATTTGGATTGCATCACTTTAAAAATGCCTTTGTTTTACAACTCAACCTGTTTCTCGAAATCTTTAGATTTATATTTTGATAACATTGGTGATTAGGTTGGCTCAATGGAATGCTGTCTTTTTGATACAATAGCATAAAATAGATCAACAAAGGTGGAAATACCATGTAAGGAGAGTGTGAATGAACATAAATGGCCAGAGCATGATATATGATGGGTTTAAAACCCATGAGATTACAAGAGTAGCAATAACAAAGCCTTGATCTGAATATGGTAAAACATTACCATATTAATATTTCTGGATATTATTTTCACACAAGGGAAAAGAGGACAATGGGTATTGATCAAATTCACAACCAGGGCACAAAAAAAAGTGAATGGCCCTGAGAATTTTAAGGCTGTATATTTGGTTTGAACGAAGAAACTTGAAGATGTATGATGTTGTTAGATGCACATTAAGAACATCAAATGGAATTAACCTTTTGGACAAATTGCAAGAAAATATAAGAAATTTCAAGCAGTGATAATGTGAGGCTTTTAGATATGTGTTAATATAGAATAGGAAAGAAGGGAATGGACTTTCTAAAATGTAAACCAAAAAACGTTTTTGATCAGCACATTTTGAACATTCAATATTGGTATCGGATCTAATATCAAAAGCAACAATAATAATAACAATAATACACTTTATTGTCATTGTAAATGCATATAACGAAATTTCAGGCGCACTGCCCGAGTGAAGCTCCAACGTATCAGATAAATAATAACGACAATGGAAACAACACAAACGACAAGAAAAACATTGAGTCGTCAGAATGTGTAATATTTCACAGTATAGTGTTGTAGCAGTACAAAATATTGGCTATGGGGGGGGGTGTGTGTTCAGTGCAGAGTTCAGAGTGGTGATGGCCTTGGGGTAGAAACTGTTTGTTAATCTTGTGGTGTGTGATGTGATGGACCTGTAACGCTTTCCTGAGGGCAGAAGGGGAAACAAGTGATGTGCGGGATGAGATGAGTCCTTTCGTATGCGTCTGAAGTCTGAAGAAGGGTCTCGACCCGAAACGTTGCCTATTTCCTTCGCTCCATAGATGCTGCCTCACCCGCTGAGTTTCTCCAGCATTTTTGTCTACCTTCGATTTTCCATCATTGCAGTTCCTTGTTAAACCTTTAGTATGTGTGATGCCTTCCGCAGGCAAGGCAAGTCAAGTTTATTCATCACATACACATACGAGATGTGCAGTGAAATAAAAAGTGGCAATGCTCGCGGACTTTGTGCAAAAAACAAACAAACAAACAAACAAACAAACTACAAACAGAATGGAACAGAATCACATACTTTTACATATTAAATATTGTGGGTGGAAGGAAAAAGGGAAAAAAAAACAGCAATTAAAAAAACCCAGTAGAATGGTCCAGTAAAGATAGTCCCTGGTGAGATAGGAGTTTACAGTCCTAATGGCCTCTGGGAAGAAACTCCTTCTCAACCTCTCCGTTCTCACAGCATGGTAACGGAGGCGTTTGCCTGACCGTAGCAGCTGGAACAGTCCGTTGCAGCGGTGGAAGGGTTGTCCCATGATCTTATTGGCTCTGGAGTTGCACCTCCTGATGTATAGTTCCTGCAGAGGGGCGAGTGTAGTTCCCATAGTGCGTTCGGCCGAACGCATTACTCTCTGCAGAGCCTTCTTGTCCTGGGCAGAGCAATTCCCAAACCAGATTGTGATATTTCCGGACAAGATGCTTTCCACAGCTGCTGAGTAACAGCACTGGAGGATCCTCGGAAACACTCTGAATTTCCTCAATTGCCTGAGGTGGTAAAGGCGCTGCTTGCCTTACTCACGAGTGCAGCAGCGTGTGATGTCCATGTCATGTCCTCAGAGATGTGGACTCCCAGGTATTTAAAGCAGCTCACCCTATCCACAGTATCCCCATTTATCTTCAATGGTGTGTACGTCCTCGGATGATGAGCCCTCCTAAAGTCCACGATCAGCTCCTTAGCTTTTTTGATGTTCAAGAGGAGGCTGTTGTCCTGACACCAGAGTGCCAGATCAGCCACCTCCTCCCGGTAGGCCTTCTCATCGTTGTCTGAGATCAGGCCCACCATCACAGTGTCATCAGCAAACTTGATTATCGAGTTGGAGCTGAACCTGGCCACACAGTCATTTGTGTACAGGGAGCACAGTAGGGGGCTGAGGACGCAACCCTGGGGGGATCCTGTGCTCAAGGTGAGGGACTTCGATGTATTCCCTCCCATCTTGACTACCTCGGGACTGGCGGTGAGAAAGTCCAGGGCCAACGCACACAGGGGGGGTGTTGAGCCCTAATTCCAGTAGCTTCTCGGCCAGTCTGGTGGGGACCATCGTATTGAAGGCTGAACTGAAGTCTATGAACAGCATCCTCACATAGCGCCCCTTCTGGCTGTCTAGATGAGAGAGAGCGGTGTGCAAAACCTGTGAGACCGCATCGTCCGTGGATCTGTTCGGATGGTATGCGAATTGTAGCGGGTCCATGTTGCGAGGGAGGAAGGCGCAGATGTGTTTCACCAGCCTCTCAAAGCATTTCATGACTACCGAGGGGAGGGCCACCGGACGGTAGTCATTCAGACAAGCTGGGGAGGCATTTTCAGGTACCTGTACAATTATGGATTTTTTGAAGCAGGCAGGGACCACGGACTTGTCCAGGGAGAGGTTGAATATTGTAGTGAGCACCGGAGCTAGCTGCGTAGCACAGGACTTAAGTACTCGCCCTGAGATGCCATCGGGGCCTGCAGCGTTTAATGTTAGTGACATTGTCTACACAGCTTTTTATGTAAAAGAGTACAATGGAGGTGTAGGTGTCAATGTCCTCATCCTCAAACAAGTCCCAGTCGCTTCAGTTAAAGCAGTCCTGTAATTGCCCAGAAGCTCCCTCAGGCCACACTTGAATGTCCCTAGCAGCTGGTTTGACCATATTGATGAGTGGTCTATATGCTTGAGTTAAAAATAGGGAGATGTGGTCAGATTGGCCCAGCTGGGGGAGAGGCGATGCTTTGTACCCATGTTTGATGTTGCTATAAACATGTTCCAGTATGTTTTTACCTCTTGTGGGGCATTGCACATGTTGATAGAATTTAGGGAGGACAGTCAAAAACAAAGGACATCGTTTAAAAGTGGGAGGTAGGAGATTCAAAGGAGATCTTAAGGTACCTTTTTTGCTTTGTGGTAGATATCAGGAATGTAGAGGAAATGGTGCAATCAAATTCAATTACCACATTTGAGAATAATTTAGACAGACACTTAAATAGGCACGACGCAAGACGATACGGCACAAATGCATGCAAGTGGGATTAGTGTAGATGAGTAAAAAGGTCAACATGGATGTGGTGGGACGAAGGCCCTGTCTGTGGTGTGCAAATCTGTAACTAATTCAGAGGCAAGTAAAGCATGTTTCAAGGAAAGAGTATTTATGTGTTTACGCTATAATTAACAGTGATTATGCTATAATTAAGTCAAGAACAGTTATAAAATAAAAACAAGGTTTAGTCAGATGTGAAATTATTCTACTAGACATGTTCAGCGAGTTTCCAAGTTCAGAGAAAAGGGTTCTGACCCAAATGGGATTGGCATTAATATCTGTCAAGTAGATGAATGTGAGCAGTGATAGGCTTGTAAAGAGAAGATAGCTGGAAAGGGATAGGAAGTGTGGCAGTAACAGATAACTAATGATTTACAGATTAAACTAAAACAGGAAACCGTGCCTGAGAAAAAATGTTGGCTTCTGAATTCTGTAGGGAATCAAGATGGGTGTAACGATTGCAGAGGAGAACTGAAAAACGAAACATGAGCAAAGAGGGGATTCCACAAAAGATTAGGAGTTAACATAAATGAAGACAGATACATTTTTTAATTTTTTTTTAATGAATCTGAAAATAATAGGAAGGTGCCATAGGGTGTGTGGATTTCATCAGAGACCAAAATGGATAACAAGGTGTTTATTTCATTTCAATTTTTTTTAATGTATTAAAAATTAAAGACATTTAGAAACATTGAAAATCTTGACGTATCCTAACACCTCTGCATTATTTCATTTTAAAATAATCATTACTTTTAGGTTTTAGAGATAGAGCGTAATACGCGCTAACCAGCAATCCCCATACACTAGCACTATCGTCCACAGAAGGGACAATTTCCAGAAGCCAATCAACCTACAAACCTGCATGTCCTTGGAATGTGGGAGGAAACCAGAGCACCCAGAGAAAACCCACGTGGTCACAGGGAGAACGTACAAACTCTATACGGAGCACCCGTAGTCTGTAGGTTTGAACCTGGGTCTCTGGTGCTGCACCACTGTGCCAGATCGCTATATAATCTTCAAAACCGCGATAAAATCTTTATGCACCAGAACTCTTCTTTTAACTCTTAAAGCTACAGTGGAACAAACAAAGATCATTAAGACCCTGAAAGGGCTGCCTTCCCGTGTCCATCTAATCTTCCCAGATAACTAAAGCTTCAACATGCTTATGATATGCTCAGTGACCAACACTGACGTTAAATAAATTACATATGGCAGCTGATTGGTGGAATGGAATAACTCTGTAAAATTGCTGTTGTGCACATTGAAGCAAGATCATCGTAGATTCATGCGGAGCAATATGTACCTTGAGTCGTGTAAATATCGGCGATTGTTTATAGTCGCCTCTGCATTGTGGAACTGTGAAGGGAATTATCTTCAACACGTGGTGTTTTGTCAGATATGCATTTAGAAATGGCAACCAAACACAAATTTGAAAGATCCACCTGATTAGTCCCAGTGCTCCACTGTTTCGCATTACCCCCAATCGTTGGCCCCGGGGGTCTGCGCTTTATTAGGTGCATCTAGAGAAGATATTTTCATATCAGGTCCTATGAATCAACTTGCCAAGGCCAACAATATTGCCTAACCATTGCTTAAATTGCTTAAATCTAATAGAAGAAAAAAAAATTAAATTTGAAAAGTGTGATGCTTAATCACCATTATGTGTAAGTTTATCTGCCAATCTTCATGATAAAACTATCCTTAAGCTAAGCTAAAGATGTTGAAGAGATAGCATTGCTCATTGCACATGAGCTCATCATTTTATAACAGCAAGTTTTCAGTCCCTGCATACATTTCTAGCAGCTTAAGAGAAAACTCTTTGGCTGAAGGGCATGTCTTAGGAGAAAGAGATAGATCAGCCATGTTTGAATGGCGGAGTAGACTTGATGGGCCGAATAGCCAAATTCTACTCCGATTCCTTATTACCTTATGAGCTCTCCTATATTGTCAAATACCTCTTTTGAGCAACTTTCCAACTTCATGGATGTGAAAGCTTTGTGAAGTAGCAGCAGCAGTCTCCTGAACTTCCAATGAGATGTGGGATTGTTTCAGACATTTGATTTTGTTCCTTTCACCTTCTTTTGAAGTATTGGACCTCCTTACACATCCCATCTTCAGAACACTGAAAATCTGGCAATTATACATGTAAACAACTACCAGTCCAAAACATACATTTCTCTATCAGAGCTCATTCAATTGTCAAATTATCACCTTCAAGGGTTATAGGAAAACTACTTTATTCTGAAAGGGGCACTTTGCTGACTGCAAGTGGTATGGATCCATCAATCTGGTGACCTGAAAAGAAACATTTTAATAACATTGTCATTAGTAACGTTTCCAAAACATTCCTATTTTCTTGTTTTGGAATGTCATCTGTCAGGATCGGATTTAGCTTTGTTTTGACAACCTGTTCAAACATTTTGGGAATCCTTTGAGTGTTTTAAGACAGCAAAAGAATCTTAAAACAATAACATAACAAAAAGGATAATAAAAGTGAGAAATCTGGAACTCATATCCTTGGTGGTACGTGCATAAATTTCAGATGTAGTTTTATAGGCTAACAACTTTAGTACCTTTGGTGAATAAAGTAATGTCGACCATTCTTACAGAAACACCTTTACAAGAATATTTAAAGTATGAAATATGTGCGATAAAACAGATGTCATTTCCTCTGTAGCCAAAATCAAGAGCAATGGGTCATGTTCTTAAAATTAGACCCAGCCCATTGGGAGAGAAATCAAGAAGAGACTTTTCACAAAAAGTCTATGAAATTTGCATCAGTTGAAAATTTCTAGATTGAAAGTGATCAATTTGGGTTGGGTAAAATATCGCTGTGTCAGTAGTTAAAGGGGAAGGAAAAGAACGTGATGAACAGAGCCACCATTAACAAATGGACTGATGAAGCTGAGTGGCCTTGACGTCCACCATCATGAAGTGCTTCGAGAGGCTGATTATGGCACACATTAACTCTAACCTACCAAGCAGCCTTCATCCACTGCAGTTGGCCTACCGCCACAACAGGTCCATGGCTGATGCCATCTCCCTGGCCCGACATTCATCTCTGGAACAGTTGGTTAAAAAGGACACCTCTGTCAGACTACTATTCATCAACCATGTCACTGCTTTCAACACCGTTATCTCAACTAAGCTCAGCTCCAAAATCATGGAGCTTGCATGATCACATCTGCAACTGAATCCTCAACTTCCTGGCCCACAGACCACAATCAGAGGACATGTGACAAATCATCCTCCATGGTAATTCTCAACACTGGTGCCTCGCAAGGATGCGTTCTCAGCCCCCTATTATACTCCTTATACACTCATGATTATGCTGCCAAATGCCAATCCAACTCAATCTATAATCGGAGATGTCCTCATTTTTAAGGGAACGGGGTTTCCCCTCTTCCATTATAGATGAGGTTCTCACTATGGTCTGTTCGATATCCCACAGCTCCGCTCTTGCTCCCCTCCCCCCCCCCATTCATAACAAGGACAGAGTCCCACTTGTCCTCACCTTCCACCCCATTAGCTGTCACATCCAACATTTTCGCCACCTACAACGGGATTCCATTACTGGCCACATTTCCCCATCTCTACCCCTTTCTGCTTTCCGCAAAGACCATTCCCTCCGCAACTCCCTGGTCAACTCGTCCCTTCCCACCCAAACCACCCCCTCCACAGGTACTTTCCCCTGCAACACACCTGTCGCTTTACCTCCCCCCTCAACTCCATCCAAGGACACCAACAGTCTTTCCAGGTGAGGCAGAGGTTCACTTGCACCTCCTCCAACCTCATCTACTGTATCCGCTGTTCCAGGTGTCAACTCCGGTATATCGGCGAGACCAAGCACAGGTTCAGTGATCGTTTCGCTGAACACCTCCGCTCAGTCCGCCTTAACCTACTTGATCTACCGGTTGCTCAGCACTTCGACACCCCCTCCCATTCCCAATCTGACCTTTCTGTCGTGGGCCTCCTCCATTGCCAGAGTGAGGCCCAGCGCAAATAGGAGGAACAGCACCTCATATTCCGCTTGGGTAGCTTACAGCCCAGCGGTATGAACATTGACTTCTCTAATTTCAAGTAGCCCTTGCTTTCCCTCTCTCTCCATCCCCCACCCCCCCTTCCTAGTTCTCCCACCAGTCATACTGTCTCCAACTACATTCTATCTCTGTCCCACCCACTCCCCTGACATCAGTCTGAAGAAGGGTCTCAACCCGAAACGTCACCCATTCCTTCTCTCTAGAGATGCTGCCTGTCCCGCTGAGTTACTTCTGCATTTTGTGTCTACCTTCAATCTATAATCAATTTGCAGGTGATGCCACTGTAGTGGGCTAGATATCGAATTTTTCTGTAAACATCTTTCTGTAAATAAATGTGGTCTGTATCATGGAACAAAGATGAATAAAGAGTTTTATGAGAAAATACCCTGTAGAGTTCAGAGTATTTATTGCAGGTTTACATCCGAGAGTGAACGGATTCCATGAGAAGTTCACTCTCGGATGTCGAGTTCAGGAGGAAGTAAGTAATCAGTATAAGAACAGAGGTCATAAGGTCATAAGATCATAAGTGATAGGAATAGAATTAGGCCATTCGGCCCATCGAAGGGCCGAAGGGCCTACTCCTGCACCTTTGTCTATTGTCTATTATCATGTCTACTCCGCCATCCAATCATGGCTGATCTCTCTCCCTCCTAACCACATTCTCCTGCCTCTCCCCATAACCTCTGACACCTGTACTAATCAAGAGTCTATTATCTTTGCCTTAAAAATATCCACTGATTTAGCCTCTGCAGCTTTCTGTGGCAAAGAATTCCACAGATTGACCATACTCTGACTAAATAAATTTCTCCTCATCTCCTTCCGAACAAAAATCCCTTTAATTCTGAGGCTATGACCTCTAGTCCTAGACTCTCCCACTAATGGAAACATCCTCTCTATCCAAGCCTTTCACTATTCTGTATGTTTCAATGCGGTCCCCCCTCATTCTTTTAAACTCCAGCGAGTTCAGGCCCAGTGCTGACAAATGCTCATCATAGGTTAACCTACTCATTTCTGGGATCATTCTTGTAAACTTCCTCTGGACCCTCTCCAGAGACAGCACATCGTTCCTCAGAGATGGTGCCCAAAATTGCTCACAATATTCCAAATGCGGCCTGACCAGCGCCTTATAGAGCCTCAGCATTACGTCCCTGTTTTTCTATACAAGCCCTCTTTAAATAAATGCTAGCATTGAGTTTGCTTTCTTTACTACCGATTCGATTTGCAGATTAACTTTTTGGGAATCCTGCACCAGCACTCCCAAGTCCCTTTGCACCTCAGATTTCTGGATTGTCTCCCTATTTAGAAAATAGGCTACCCATTTATTCCTACTGCCAAAATGCATGACTCCACATTTTGCTACACTATATTCCATCTGCCACTTCTCTGCCCACTCTCCCAATCTGTCCAAGTCCATCTGCAGAGTCCCTGCTTTCTCTACCTGCCCTTCCACCTATTCAGAGGGTGCCACATCAGCATGGGCACATTCGAGGAGGCCTATCAGCTGGAGGTGGCTAAAAAATGCAGTTTTGTGATGGATATTGCCCCTGTATAATGGGACAACTTAAAAAACATAAATCAGGATATTCAATGTTGTATTTCAGCCATCTGTGAGACTCGTATGATATCCTTATTGATAATCAAGCAGGGAAACCAACAGTTTTTTGGGCTTCTAGGAGTGGAACTCCAGATTTCAAATGTTATGGGACCAATCTGAACTTTGACCTTAACTCCAAGGAGTAAAGCCCTAGCCTGTTCAACCTCTCCCTGCAGCTCGGGCCCTTGAGTCCTGGCAACATCCTCGTAAATCCTCTCTGCACCCTTTCTAACTTAACAACAACTTTCCAATAACAGGTGGGTGGGTGGGCTGTAGAAGGTTGATGGAATTTAATACAGACGAATGTGAGGTGTTGCATTTTGGAAAGTCTACCATGGGCATAACCTGCACAGTAAATGGCAGAGCTCTGGGGAATGTTATAGAGCAGAGGGATCTGGGAGTGCAGGTACATAGTTTCTTGAATGTGGCATCACAGGTAAATATGGTGGTCAAAAAGTATTTCAGCACATTGTGTTGCATGAGTCAGAGTATTGAGTATAGAAGTTGGGAGGTGCAGCAGCTATATAAAACATTGGTGAGGCCACATTTAGAGTATTGTGTTCAATTGTGAAATTATAGCAGCGTGAATAGAGAATAAGCGTCTTAGAAAAAACTCACAAGCTAAATGATTATACAGGGCTCTATTCAATCACTGCTTCTTCACATGAATACACTTTTTCCTAAAACGCTGCCCGTGATTGATGATGTCACTGCTCATTCATCATTCTTTATTTGTCTTTGTGATATAGGTGACTCCAGCATATTGCCCCAATCATCAACCACATCAGCATTTATCATCTATCTTTCATTTGTGTCGTTGAGGACATCAGTCAGTTCCATGAAAATTCTAACACCAATCAGTTCATGCTAGTTTATCCTTCTTGCTAGCAGTATTTGTGAATGAAAGTCTTTTTCCCTGTTTGAATTATATTCTTTTTTTTCTTCAATTGACTTTCCAAATCATTTTAAAACTTCTTACAGGAATGCAGCATCACGGTAGTCTGGGGGAAAGAAATATTCAGTCAAATGAGACTGTTTGCTCAAACCCTTAACAAAGTAACAATTGCTTTGAAAGGTAAGTGGGAAACTAAGATGCGATAAAGGGACTAGAAAAGATTTTGCATTAGGTGCTGACCGAGCAAAAACAGGGCAGATGGTTTATCCATGTGATGAAACCATTGAAATGTATAATGTTATGACACAGAAGCACTCTATAGACTCTGGAATGGTTCCTGCAGATTGGAGAGTAATAAATGTGACCTCACAAGGAGGAAGTAAGAACTCATAGAACTACTAACCTATTAGCTTGACATCAATAATTGAAAACATGCTGGATTGTTAATATATGATGTGATAGCAAGGCACTTGGATTTAAGTCTAAGAATAAAGATGTCTTACCACAGTCATGATTTTGTATACCTCTGTTAACTCTCTCACAAAGTTTGCTCCACCATAGCTAACACAGATATGATGGCTTTCTTCATTTCTGGAGCCATTCTAGTAGAAACATTCTGCACTTTTAGAACCTCCAAAACCTTCCTAAAATGTAGTGATCAGAAATGGATGCTACATTATACAGATTCAATGTAAACTTACTTGCTTTTGTGTCATATGTGTGAATGCCTGGATCCCACTTAAACCTCTCTCTGGCAGTTAATTAACATGCATCATATTATACTTTACCACATTCATTTTGATATTATCCACCTACGAAGGAAGAAGGGAATAGCAGAATGGTGTGAGACTCCAAAATGTTGATGCTCGGAGAGATGCGTGTGTCCTCTCTAACAAGAAATATAGAAAGTACATGTCAGTAGAGCAAGTAATATGGAAAGTAATTGGAATCTTGCGAGGATTGAGTGATAGATAGATGGAGAGATTGATAGATGGAATGCAAAAATAAGGAGGCTTTCTCCAAATTTACTAATGTTGGTAGAGATTATATTTACAGTACAGCATGGAGATCTGGTCTCCATTACAGGAAGTTTACATCTGCTTTGGAGAAAGTGCAGCAAAAGATTACCAGAGCGATTCCTGGAATAAGGTGTTTGCACCACGAAGAAAGATTTAGTGAATTTGTCCTATAATTTTTGGAGTTTAGAAATGCATGTGATGAAACTATGAGGATGCTGAATGGTTTAACCGGTTACATACTGTGAGGATGTTTCTCTGTATAAGGTCATAAGTGATAGGAGTAGAATTAGGCCATTCGGCTCATCAAGTCTACTCCGCCATTCAATCATGGCTGATCTATCTCTCCCTTTTAACCCCATTCTCCTGCCTTCTCCCCACAACCTCTAACACCTGTACTAATCAAGAAGCTGCTAATCTGCAAGGGAGTCTGGAATTAGGGACAGGAACTCATGAATGGGAGTAGGCCAATAAAGATCAATGTAAGTAGGATTTTCTTCTTTCTAAATGAATGGGGGCCAAGATCAGATCATGCATAATTCCGTTTAAATGGTGGAGCAAACTACAAAAACCTAAAAGGACCAGAGCGGAAAACAAAAATCTGCAGATACTGAAAATCTGAAGATATTCAGCAGGTCAGGTGGCATCTGTAAAGAGAGAAAAACTTACCTTTCACAGAAATGTAAATGAAACTCACTCTTCCATTTCTGACTAAGGGCTATTGAGCTGAACATTAACTCTGTGTTTTTTCTCCACTCATGCTGTCTAACCAGCTTAGTCCCCATGGTATTTTCTACTGTTATGCCATGTGGCCTCCTCCTGTTCCTATTTCTCATATTTTTGCATGCTATTACAGTCAATTTGCCCAAATGGGTTTTATGTTTGGGTACCTCAACATCACTGATATTCATACTCATGCCAAAAGAGGCACTATCTTAATTAGCGCAAATCCTACATATTGCCAAGTATTCCCTGGGTATAACTTTTGCATTCAATACTGTGCATCTGGGAATAATGCATGTTCTGTAAGTAGCATACATCTGCTTTCAGTATGTCAATATAGTTTGACTTCTTTCAGTTAAGTAGAACAGAGGTAAATATAAGCATTACACACCGCAATCCTTCGAACCTCTGGCATATCTTAACAGATTGTTGTAGGCCTTTAATGTAACAATTGCTGTACTGTTGATATGACAGGGCATGATGCCTGTAACCATAACCAGTAATTAGGAGACTATAAAAAACTATTCTAGATTCACGTTTCACTGCACTGCACTTTGGCCCCATTTCAGTCATCTTTAAGTAAGTACTCCAGGCATTTAAATCATGAGCTTTGCTCATTCCATCAACATAACAGGAGTCAATCTTCCCCACGGGGAACAGTAAAAATAAATGGATTCTGTAATAATGTTTTTTTTCACTATACTGCTGCTTTGTACAATGACGATAGTGTCGTTTTACACTATTAGACCTCTGTGACTTTTCACTTTGTTTATGATGTCAAACGAAACTCTGAGCCATGAAAACAGCATCAGGTCAAATTCTAAAGTGAATCGACTTGGACCAGGAGGAATATCTTAAACGAGAAGAAGAAATTCTAAGGCATGAGTAAATGAAGTAAATTCAAATATTTATTACTTGTCGCAAAGATGAAAAAAATCATATGAAGTAGGTTCATCAAAATGTTTTTAAAAAAAGAAGAAAATTCTTCTCATTGCTTCATTGATTTGCAAATTCACCAGCCTCAATCACTTTTCGAAATGTTTGATGAAGTGAGACTGGAAAGGACCCAATTAAAAAACATTTTCATCTAACACAATGGCATTATTCCAGTCTTCTTTGGAAGTATAAATGTGCATTAAAATCTACCAACAATGTTATGGTTTATAAGGACTTATTCAAGCTCGGTACACAAATAGAGTCCATTAAGCCATCATATATATACCTGAAAAACTGTCTGTGAAAACCTACACCATGCTCTTTTATTATAGCTTTAAAAATGTTACCTTTCCCAATATATATTCAGCATGGCCCAAAGACTTTGCAAGCATAGCTGCTGGGACTGGGGAAGGATGATCAGCCATTAGGAAGCAGGGCCCTAAACATCCATTACATTTTAGCACATTTTAGAAGTAGAAAATGCTCATATCTTCACTGGGAAGGACAGTTTCTAATCCTTAGACTATGCCCATTGTCTTTGATTGTCCAACCAACCAAAATGAGCTACTCTCTATCCTCCCTACCTTTTCCCTTTAAGAACTAGAAAACCTTGATAAAATCGCATTTTACTTTGTTTCCAGCAAATGTAAGTCTCATTTGTGTCATTTTGCAGAATTTCATGTAATGATTTCAGAAACCCACAGATTCGGTAGACTCTACAAACTGAATGATGGTTGACAACGCACTGACTAAAAGGGGGCAGTAGTATAACATTAACTCCAGGCTGAGCAATGGATAGAGAAAAATAAAATCAAGCATGAAGATGTTTGAAGATGATGGTTCAGTTTTACACTACCATCATGTGGTCTGTCCTCATCTTCTCCATCATGGTCTAGTTTGGCTCAGTCACCAAGCATGACATCCGGAGGCTGCAGTGCATTGTTCGATCAGCCGAGACGGTTGTTGGTTGCATCCTTTTCCCCCATTGATGAACTGTACACTGCAAAGGCCAGGCAGCGAGCGGGTAAGATCATCTCTGACCCCTCTCACCCTGGCCACAAACTCTTTGAAGTACTTACCTCTGGGAGGCGACTCCAGACTATCAAAGACGCCACAGCCAGACATAAAAACAGCTTTTATCCACGAGCAGTAGCTCTACTCAACAGCCAAAAGTCTGTAGCCTCTTTTTACTCTGGTACTTTATTTTCACATGTTTAAATTATAATGTTTTATTTTTAATTTTCTGCTGAATATGGTGATTTTATCCTTTTGCGAGCAAAGCACCAAGGCTAATTCCTTGTATGTATACGAACTTGGCTAATAACATTTTATTCAATTCAATTCAAGAGAGTTATGATGGTACTTTAGCAGAACAGCTAAGCTATGGAAATGGGAATTTAAATTGTACCTTAGCAGCAGGGGAGTTTAAGTTAATGCAATTCAATAAATCTGCAATCAAAAAGCTGGTAGCCATAATGGTAACTACAAAGCCATAACATTGTAATTAAATCTATCTGGTTTACTTAAGTCCTTTAGGGAAGAAAGTCTGCCATTCCTACCTGCTGACTTTAGACCCACTAAATTGATAACCTATCGTCCAAAATGCTCTGGTTCTCGGATAGAACAATGAATATTGTGCTTGTCATTGAAATCCACCTCATTGGAGTTAATATCTTCAGAAAAAAGTTAGAATGATTATGCACTTTTCTAATGAAATATTTATCTTAGAATTGTCCATTTTAATTAACCTAGCATCCTCGGTCCCTGGGGCAGGGATGGGGGTGTTATAATTCCAGATTTCTATGACAATTTGATTTGAATAAATTATTCCTGATTTTATTTCTAAATGCTTATTTTTTTATTTTAAGATTATGCCCCTTGATGTTCAATCTCTACCAGAGGAAATCAGTTTTCCATATCTTCTTCATCAAAGACGAAGATTTTCAAAAGCTCAGTTAGGTGCCATTTAAACCTCCTGTTTATTTGATCACAAACTTATTTAACACTTCCTTATAATTTAACTTCTTAAAGCACTAATGAATTACGACAACCACAAAGTGGATATTTAGAGTTATTTTATTGTAAAAGATAATAGCAAATAACAAGAAAATAATAATCTGCTTGTAGTTGATGGTTCTGATAATATTGGGATTATCAAAATCAGATCTTTTATTGTACAAAAATAACTGCTGGTGGAATTCAACAGGTCAGGTAGCATCTGGGGGCGGGGTGTGGTTGGAAATAGATTTAGTTTAGTTTAGAGATACAGCGCGGAAACAGGCCATTCGGCCCACCAAGTCCCACTGACCAGCGATTCCCGCACATTAACATTATCCTACATACACTAGGGACAATTTACACGTATACCAAGTCAATTAACCTACAAACCTGTACGTTTTTGGAGTGTGGAAGGAAACCGAAGATATCGGACAAAACCCAAGTGGTCACGGAGAGAACATACAAACTCCATACAGTTAGCACCCGTAGTCGGGATCGAACCCGGGTCTTTGGCGCTGTAAGGCAGTAACTCTACCGCTGCACCACCGTGCCATCCTATGGCCTATGTAGATACCCTACGATTTGAGTCGACATTTCCTCTGGATTGCTGGACTTCCTCTGCTGTCTGCCCTGCTGAGTTTCTCCAGCAGTTATTTTGTTTGCTCCATCTTCCAGTATACCTGCTGACTTTAGATCTAAAATTATAACTCTCCTGTCCTCCAAAATGCCCTGCTTCCAGGGTTGGACAAATTTCTGCAGTCTTTTGTGTCTCCAGACATTTTATTATTTTGGGGCCTTTCTGAATTTGCATTTCACTGAAGACCTCGGAAATACAAGTTTCAACTTGCCCATCCAACTGTCCACAAAAGAACTGTGAGTGCTTCATTTTCAGAGATCTAGAGCGTGACCTGGGTATCCTAGTAACACATATTTTTGCATTTTTTGTCTGGGGCAACCAACTGTATCTGGATTAAGAATCCCAGCTGAGACTCCAGAAACAGAAATGCACAATTTAGGGAGTTCCTGAGCACCCATCTAGAAGATTAGTTTTTAATTGTTAAGTGCAAAAGATTATCGCAGTAAAAAGATTATCACAGTAAAAGCATGATTCCAGCTGAGATGAAGCCAAATTATCCTGGAACATGTGAATCATCTGGGGCATTTATAAGAATGGTGTGAATTATTGTCTTGAAAGAAAATGTGAACTCTTGAATCATTTCTGTCAAATACATTAATGATTGACAATTTTATCACATCAGTCATGGTCATTTAATTCAATGTATTATTCCAACTTCCAGACAGTACATATAATAATAATAATGCCACAGGCATTAGTGCTGGTGGCTTAACTATTTGCAATGTATATTCATGACCTGGATGATGGGACAAAATGCATTGTGGCCAAATTTGTTGATACAAAGAACAAACACATTGCAAATTGTGGGAAGACCACAGATATTTAATACGTAGATAGGTTAGGTGCATGAGTAAAAAGTTGGTGGATGGAGTATAATGTGAGAACAAGTGAAGTTATCCATTTTGGGAGGAAGAACAAATAAATACATTATTTCTATATATGATTGGGAAGTTGAGAAAATGAAAGCAGAACATGTTGCAAATATTCAGCAAGTTATGCACATCTGTGGGAAGGGAAACAGTATTAATATTTCAGAGAATGAAAATATATTCCCCAAAAAATAACATAAGACTTGTGGAAAAAGATAAAGACAATTAACCCCTTGAGCCTGCGCTGCCTCTTGATTCTCTTGTGGTTAAAATATCTGTAAATCTGTTGAAGATATTCAAAGACTCTGCCTTCACAGCTCACTGGAATACAGATTTCCAAAGATTCATGAATATCGTCATTAAATAAGTTCTTCCTCATTTCCAACGCAAATAGGTAGCCACTTATTTTATGTCCCCTGAGTTCAATCCGGAAACCATCTTCTCAGCATCCACCCTGTCCATATCCCATAGAAACTCTTACATCTCATTACATCACTTCTCATTCTTTTATACACGGAGGCACGGTAGAGTTGCTGCCTTACAGCGAATGCAGCTCCAGAGACCCAGGTTCGATCCTGACTATGGACACTGTCTGTATGGAGTTTGTAGGTTCTCCCCGTGATCTGTGTGGGTTTTCTCCAAGATGTTCAGTTTCCTCCCACACTCCAAAGCCGTACAGGTATGTAGATTAATTGGCTTGGTAAATGTAAAAGTTGTCCCTAGTGGGTATTGGATAGTGTTAATGTACGGGGATCGCTGGTCTGAGCGGACCCAGTGGGCCGAAAGGGCCTGTTTCCGTGCTGTATCTTTAAACTAAACTAAACTAATGACCATGCGTCTAACCTCCAGATCCTCTTGTACTGCAATATCCTATGCTCTCACTTTATTTAATAATATTATATTTCCTTACTCTTCCTCCAAAAATGGATAACTTCACATATTCTCACATTGTACTCCATCCACCAACTCCTTACCAATGAACTTAACCTATCTATGTATTAGGTATCTTCTTCTTGCATATGGCATGCACAGCCTAAAGTTGTAGGACAACTTGTGCTATTTGATCTTATTTGATTGTGCACACCAGGTTGATTACATTCGTCGAAACAGGGCGGACCACGTGAAGGTTGCAATCTCCCGCCCCATATATTAGGTATCAGTGGTCTTCTCACAATTTGCACTGTGTTTGGTCTTTGTATCAACATATTTGGCCACAGTGCATATTGTCCTTTCATCCAAGTTATGAATATGAATTGGAAATAGTTGAGCCACCAGCACTAACGCCTGTGGCCCCGCACCAGTTTGCCAATCCAAAAATGAACAATTTAATATGATTCCGTTTGTTGTCAATGCCCTTTATATGCCAATATACTATTCCAACCCAATGCACGTTTATGTTAGAGTCATAGAGTGATACGGTGTGGAAACAGGCCCTTCGGCCCAACTTGCCCACACCAGCCAACATGTCCCAGCTACATTAGTCCCTCTTGTCTGCGTCTGGTCCGTATCCCTCCAAACCTGTCTTATCCATTTACCTGTCTAACTGTTTCTTAAACGTTGGGATAGTCCAAGCCTCAACTACCTCCTCTGGCAGCTTCTTCCACACACCCACCACCCTTTGTGTGAAAAGGTTACCCTTCAGATTCCTATTAAATCTTTTCCCCTTCATCTTAAACCTATGTCCTCTGGTCCTCAATTCACCTTCTCTGGGCAAGAGTCTCTGTGCATCTACCCCTCCGGGCAAGAGACTGTGCATCTGTGGATCTATTCCTTTCATGATTTTATGCACCTCAATAAGATCACCCCTCATCCTCCTGCACTCCAGGGAATAGAGTCCCAGCCTACTCAACCTCTCCCTATAGCTCAGACCCTCTAGTCCTGGCAACATCCTTGTAAATCTTCTCTGTACCCTTTCCAGCTTGCCAATATCTTTCCTATAACATGGTGCCCAGAACGGAACACAATACTCTAAATGTATTTAGAGTGGTCTCACCAACGTCTCATACAACTGAAACATGACTTCCCAACGTCTATACTCAATACTCTGACTGATGAAGGCCAATGTTCCAAAAGTATTTTTGGCCACCTTATCAATCTGCGACACGACATTCTAGGAACCATGCACCTGCACTCCTAGATCTCTCTGCTCTACAACACTCCCCAGAGCTCTACCATTCAATGTGTAGGTCCTGCCCATGTTAGTCTTCCCAAAATGCAACAACGCACATTGCTCTGTATTAAATTCCATCAACAATTCCTCAGCCCACCTGGCCAATCGATCAAGAACCTGATGCTATTTTTCACAACCATCTTCACTATCTGCAAAACCACCCCCTTTTGTGTCATCAGCAAACTTGCTAAACTTGCTAAACTTACCACCAGGTGGGCGCCACACGATTGCCACCCCCGCCAACAGTCTGTCTGTTTTTTCATCTTTTTATTTAATTTTTAGTGTGTGTTAAAACTTCATGTAAATGTTCTCCAGTTTGTTTTATGTGTGGCGGGGTGGAGATCGGGCGAAACCTTTTTTTCAGTTTCTTACCTTACCGGAGATGTGATTAATTTGCTGGATCCCCTTCTCCGGTCGCTCTGCGGCCTACCATCGATGGAGCTGGAGGCCTCCTCGGACTGACATTGGGCCCCACCGCGGGGCATGGTAATTGGATCTGATCCCTTGCCTGGGATCGCTCCAACCACGGCCTGCGGACTTACCATCAAGGGCTCGCAGTCTCGGGAGAGACTAGTCGGGAAGGTCCAATGTCGCGGAAGGTTCCACCAGCCGACGCGGGGGAGCTGGTATCCCCCCGATGCAGGAGCTGATCGCCTCGATGCAGAGGGCCAAAACGCCACCGGCTCCGGGAGTCAAGATCGTCCCGTCAACGGAGGGCTCGAGGGCCCCCGACTGCAGAACAGAGAGGGAGGGAAGAGATTTGAACTTTTTTTTGCCTTCCATCACAGTGAGGAATGTGGAGGAGTCACTGTGGTGGATGTTTATGTTAAAGTGTGTTTTGTATGTTCCGTTGCTTTTTATTTGTATGACTGACTTGGCAAATGAAAATCCTCGTATGTTGCCAAACATATTTGGCTAATAAAGTATTATTGTGATTGATTGATTGTGATTGTCATGTATTTTCTCATCCAAATCATTGATGTGGATGACAAACAGTAACGGGCCCAGCTCCAAACCCTGAGGCACACCATTCGTCACAGGCCTCCAGTCCAAGAAGCAACTTTCCACCATCACCCTTTGCTTCCATCCATGAAGCCAATTTTCTATCCATTCAGCTATCTCTCCTTGGATCCCATGTGATCTAACCTTCCAGGGCAGCCTACCATGCGGAACCTTGTGGAATGCCTTACTGAAATCCATGTTCACAACATCTACAGCTCTGCCCTCATCAACCTTTTTGGTCACGTCTTCAAAAAATTCTATCATATTTGTGAGACAGTACCGCCCACGTACAAAACCATGCTGATTATCACTAATCAGCCCTTGTCCATCCAAATACCTGTATCAATTCTCTAGTAACTTTCCAACTACAGATGTTAAACTCACTGGCCTACAGTTCCCAGCATTTTCCCTGCAGCCCTGCTTGAATAGAGGCACAACATTTGCCACCCTTCAGTCTTCTGGCACCTCTCCTGTATTTAAAGACGACTCATAAATTTCAACCAGGGCTCGGGCAATTTACTCTCTAGATTCCCACAATGTCCTCGGATATATCTGATCAGGCCCTGGAGATTTGTCTACCTTCATACACAATAGTACCTTCAGCACCTCTTCGACCGTAACACTGACTGCTCTCAAAACACTTCCATTGACTGCCTCAAGTTATAAGATCATAAAATCATAAGGAATGGGAGTAGAATTAGACCATTCGGCCCATCATCTACTCCGCCATTCAATCGTGGCTGATCTATTTCTCCCTCCTAATCCCATTCTCCTGCCTTCTCCCCATAACCTCTGTGTTTATGATTGATCCACAAGAACACACATAGTGAAAGATCAGTCTTTATTCCATCAGCAAACAGGAACATTAAAACTGCCAGCCATTCTCATCCAGCTCGGCGCGATTTGGAGGAAAACCGTATCTCCGACCAGGTAGGACTGGGGTTAAAACAGTCCCCCCCCCCCCTAAAAGAGTTAGAGGACGGACTGCAGGCAGGTGCCCATACAAACGGCGCCCACTCCTGCACATCCGCCATCTTTAAAATAAGGTCTTTAAATTGTCATCTTCTGATAGCTCAATCAATTCCATCTTTAGGAGCCTTGAAGACATCAACTAGATGAGTTTGAAATGCTAATTTGAGTGTGATGTCATGATTCTCAAAGTCAGTGAACCTTTCATTGTATTCTTTAATTATTAAGTATATAACAGCTGCGTATTCTTCAAATGATTCGCATGAATCCTCCTGCTCATCAATGACCTTCACTAACTGGGGAAAAAGTTCATCCGAAATTTCATTTTGAAGAAGAGAGTTTTGAAAAAATATAGCTTTTTTCGAAATGCTTGAATTTTTTGCCACATATATATAGACTTAGTTTTACCTTGCAAAGAATCATTCAAGTCATTTGCTTTGACATGATATCACAGAAATGCAGTATTACTATAGAAATCTTCTATCAATAATTCACATTGCTGTTTCTTCATGAAATTTAACTATCTGTTCTCGCAAAGATAAACATTTTGCTAACACGTGTCCCTGCGATAGCCAATGCACTTTACAATGATATGGCAAATCCACACAAATGCCTCATCGTCCAACTTTAGCATATTACGAAACTGACGATGCCATGTTGCATTTGCACGAATATAGTTAATCTTGTTGCAAAGTGTCACTTAAAATAGTAGATTTAGCAAAGAGATTTTGCTGATGTAAGATACAATGAAAAGACATGAGAGCGTCTGGATCTGATAATACCTTTTTTATCTGTGCAATAAACCCTTCACGTTTTCCTGTCATGGAAGGTTGCACCATCTGTACATACACTCACTAAATCAACCAAATCCAGTCCAACTTCACGACATTTATCTTGAAAGTTGTTGAAGAAATCTATTCCTCGTGTTCTACCCGTAAGAGTGCCCAAAGCAAATAACTCTTCGTAGCAAAGAAAATCTTCTGTTATGGCCCGAATGAAGTATAAAACCTGCGCTGAGTCAGTAGTATTAGTTAATTCAGCCAAAGCGATTGAATAATATATATTTTCCTTTGGAGTATTGCGTGAAGTTGTTCTGTTATGTTGAGGACAAATTCATCCTAATTATGCATTTGCAAACCTGCTCAGCTCTTCTGCAAAACCGTCATACATATTAACAAAAGGAAGGACATCTGGACCTCACCTTATCCTCAACTTCCATCTAGGGTCCAGACTCCTTGAAGCTGTGACTCACAGCTTGCAACTTTCACAGAAAGAGCCCAAGCAGGCTTTGCAAATACAGAGATTCTCCATTTTGTGACATCTTTTATTTGGCCAATTACAAAATTTGGATTCATTCAAAAGGCCGCACTTAATGGCCTAGAAGGCCGCATGCGGCCTTAATGCCGCAGGCTCCCCACCCCTGATTTAGATGAAGGGATTAAAAGTAACATTAGCAAATTTGCAGATGACACCAAGCTGGGTGGCAGTGTGAACTGTGAAGAGGATGCTTTGAGGATGCAGCGTGACTTGGACAGGTTGGGGGAGTGGGCAGATGCATAGCAGGTGCAGTTTAATGTGGATACATGTGAGATTTATCCACTTTGGTGGCAAAAACAGGAAGGCAGATTATTATCTAAATGGAGTCAAGTTGGGAAAAGGGGAAGTACAACAGGATCTGGGAGTAGACAAAAGGGCTGGAGAAACTCAGCGGGTGCAGCAGCATCTATGGAGCGAAGGAAATAGGCAACGTTTCGGCCGAAACCCTTCTTCAGAATCTGGGGGTCCTTGTTCATCAGTCAATTAAAGTAAGCATGTAGGTATAGCAGGCAGTGATGAAAGCAAATGGCATGTTGGCCTTCATAACAAGAGGATTTGAGTATAGGAGCAAAGAGGTCCTTTGCAGTTGTACAGGGCCATAGTGAGACCACACCTGGAGTATTGTGTGCAGTTTTGGTCTCCCAATTTGAGGAAGGACATTCTTGCTATTGAGGAGTGCAGCGTGGGTTCACCAGGTGAATTCCCGGGATGGCGGAACTGTCGTATGTTGATAGAATGGAGCGGCTGGGCTTATACTCTGGAATTTAGAAAGATGAGAGGGATCTTATTGAAATATGATTATTAAGGTTTTGGACATGCTAGGCAGAAACGTTCCGATGTTGGGGGAGTCCAGAACCAGGGGCCAGTTTATGAATAAGGGGTAAGCATTTAGAACGGAGATGAGGAAAAACTTTTTCACAGCGAGTTGTGAGGCTGTGGAATTCTCTGCCTCAGAGGGCGGTGGAGGCTGGTTCTCTGGATACTTTCAAGAGAGAGCTAGACAGAGCTCTTAAAGATAGCAGAGTCAAGAGATATGGGGAGAAGGCAGGAACGGGTACTGATTGTGGATGATCAGCTATGATCACATTGAATGGCGGTGCTGGCACGAAGGGCCGAATGGCCTACTCCTGCACCTATTGTCTATTTTACCGAGTCCATCAGGAAGGATGTGAGCATAAGAGGAGTGACATTGCCAGGCAGTAGGGGCATTCAAGTCAAAAGCTCACTGAACACAGACAATGTCGCCGTCTTCTGCTCGGATCCAGGGTCGGTCCGCAGATTGATCAGTGTCTGCGACCAGTTTGAGTCGGCCAGAGGAGCCAGAGTGAACCTCAGGAAGAGAGGGCCCATGCTCTTTGGCATCTGGCCCGACCGATCTTCCGTCCCCTTCACCATCCAGCCTGACTCCTTGAAGGTGCTGGGGATCTGGTTTGGGGGGGGGGCTGAGCGTGGACAAGAATTGGCTGGAGCGGATAGCCAAGGTGGGGAAGAAACTGGAGCTGTGGAAGCAGCGCTCTTATCGATAACGGGGAAAAAGTTGGTCATCCGGTGTGAGGTGCTCTCTGGGCTGCTGTACTTGGTGCAAGTGTGGCCCGTCCTCCCTTCTACACCAAAGGGATCACCCGGGCCCGTCTTACACTTCATCTGTGGTTCGAGGATGGACCAGGTGCGATGGGCCACAATGCACAAGTCGGCAGACAACGGGGTTAAAGCGTGCCCAATGTCGCCCTCACCTTGATGGCCACCTTCGTGTGTGGCTGCACCAGGCACGTGGGCACCAAGTGTCACGACCGGCTGAGGTTCTACTTGTCCCTGGTGTTGCAAAGAATGGGCCTGGAACAGATGCCATGCAATGTGCCAGTCAGCTGGTCATTGCCGCACCATCTGTCATTGGTGGAAAGGTTCTTCTGGAACAACACTTTTGACCACAAGTCCATCAGGCGGTGGTCAGCACAGAACGTCTGCAGGCACTGACTCCATGGATCCTGTGGCGTGGTTCCCAGAGTAGACTGCCCAGCTTGTTTGGCAAAATGCCTCGTCGCCAAAAATCACCAACAAGCACCAAGACCTGGCTTGGCTGGGGTTGAGGGGAGGCATCCCAGTCAGATCCTTCCTGCACCGTCAGAACCTCACTACCAGCGCATGCTGCCCTCGGGACGGCTGCTATGGAGAGGACGGTTGCCCACATCTTCGCAGAGTGTGGATTTGCAAAGAAAGTCTGGAGAGGTTTGCAAGGGTCCCTGTCACGATTTATTCCTAACAGCTCCAACACAGAAGACAGAGTGATTTACGGACTGTTCCCAGGGATGCATTCAGAGACGGACATTGAGTGCTGCTGGAAGGTCATCAACTCAGTGAAAGACGTTCTTTGGTCTGCCCCAGCTTCGTTGACCTCCCAGCAGAGCGAGATGTCCGTTGGGGAATATTGCAGACTGGCCCACTGCAGACTGCAGGTGTACATGCTGAGGGACGCACTGAAGCTTGATGCTGTGGGGAGGACCACAGTCTAGGGTCCTTCCCCTGCGGGACATGGGGGGCAGGGTGTGGTGGAGCCACCCCTCAAAAAATAAGGGAAGGGATTCCCACGCCAAGTGGGCCACATGAGTGGCAAGGGTGTGGGGGAAAAATGGTGTAATTTGTGGAAACAGTATTAATGTATTGTATAGCCTCTGAGAATGTCGGATGGAGTTTTGTAAGAATCATGTGTTGTATTGAAGGCAGACACAAAATGCTGGAGTAACTCAGTGGGACAGGCAGCATCTCTGGAGAGCAGGAATGGGTGGCGGTGGCGAAGCAAGCAGATGGCTGCTTAATCTCGAGATCCCGATAACAAGTTTAAAACTAGCCTCCCTTAATTCACCAATTGCCACATAATTCGCAGTATTCTGTATTGGAAGGAGTGGGGAAGCGACAACTAGAAGTCAAAAGAAACGTGCCGGATGAGAAAGAAAGAATTCACCGGAGATGGACAAAGCTCAAAGCTCAAACGATGACTCGGCAGAAACCATGCGCTCAATGCTCCACAATATCAGTAAGGAAATACGTGACTTCAGGGCTGAATATAAAGTGGACTTACATAAACTTAAAGAAGGACTCAAAGAAGACACGAAAGCTGAACTCAAAGATCTGAAGCAAGAAATTTACCATAAACTTTCAGCTAACTCCAAAAATAAAATCCACGCCCACGAAACTAGACTAAACAAAGCAGAGGCACAAGTCGAAGAGGCTGAGACAATTAGCATGGCTATGAAAAATGTGCTGATTAAATCTATGAAAAAACCGAAAGTCATGCAAGAAAAACTGACTGATTTGGAAGAACGGCCTAGACGAAATAACATTCGCATCTACGGCGTACCAGAACAGAAAGAAAGCAAATCCATGTCTGAATTTGTGGATCAACTTTTGAAAACTGAACTCGCCATAACAACGGACACGAACGTACGGATCCAGTGCTTTGGCTCGCAAACCTGAACGTAACGCACCACCTAGGTCCATAGTGGTAAATTTCCTGGAGTTTAATACCAAAGAAATGGTGTTGGAAAAGGCTGGGGAAAGAAGATAATGATTGACGGGCGACGTCTCAACACGTCTCAATATACATACATTTGTGTGTGCCCAACAGAAACTAATAAACTTGATTAACCGACTAGCATCAATTAAGTACCTATGCTTGACAACCAGTGGTAAGCAAAACACTCACACAATAAAATAAGAAATATGATCAGGAAAGAATAGGCAAATTGTTGCTTAGTGTCTGTTTCACCATTCAGGAATACCATGGTTTTTTTCCACAGAAGGTGGTGGGCAGCATGAAATGTGTTTCCAGAGGTATATATATATATATATACCTCTGGAAAATATACACACACACACACACACACACACATCTTTTTGTGGTTTATACGGTATCTAGTAAGAATGCAATGTTTACATGTTGTGCTGCTGCAAGTAAGAATTTCATTCTTCTGTTTTGGGACAAGATATTAGAGCACTCTTGAGATTAGTTTAACATGACATCATCTTCGGCACAGATGTTGTGGGCCCGAAGGGCCTGTTCTGTGCTGTATGTTCTATGTCTGATCCTATCCTCAACATCTTTTTATTAGAGCACAAGGAACCAGAAATACCTTGTACAATGGAGTTTGCTTTTGTCAGAGTATGACAATGGTTCCACATAGATTTAGCAAATTAAAAAGGGAATAATTGGACAGCCATTCCAAAGTAAGTAAAAGTGTTTCTGCAAATCAAACACCGTGTGTAAAACACTGGATGTTTTACAGCATTTGTTGCTTCATATGGGCTTCTGGAAAAATTGTATTCGGTAACAGTTTTGCTCACAGAATTTAGTTTGTGAGTGGAAATAGTGCTCAGATATATCAGAGCTCCATCAAATCACCCCACCACAATGAAGTACTGCAGTGAAAATTACTAAAGGTAACCTCACCAAACAAATTGCTGGATCCAAGTTCATAGAAACATCAGTTAGCACAGGATCAATATGTTGGCAATATTTCTTACATTGAAAACAACCCCCATTTCTTATTTCAGTTGAACTGTTTATTAAAAGACAGATTAAAAGACAGTTTATTAAAAGACAAAGACAGACACTTATAACACCTGCACTCAGTTATAAGTGCAAGGAACCGCAAATGCTGGTTTACAAAAAAAGAACACAATGTACTGGAGTAACTCAATAGGTCAGGCAACATCTCTATAGGACAATGGATAGAAACATTTGGATCACATTTAAGTCAAATTTGGTGGAGGAGAACAAACAAATAGATAGATGCCTAAGTTATGTCCAGTAATTAAAGAAAGAAGTCTGAACAAAAGGTTGGAGCGAAAAACATAGCACAATTGGCTGAAATGATTACTTGAAAGAGTTGTAGAAATATATTGTCCTTTCGTTTGGTCAGGTTGCTCAGTTTATGCATATTGATTGTTTCTTGCCTAATAAAATCAAAGGAGGTGAAAGCTAGGATGAAGCAAACAATTTTGATGTATCAGATAAACTGGTTACATGAATCAATACAATATGTTCACATGTTTTAAGTCAGGTGCCTCACAGATAGGATTTCCAGTGGCACCTGGGTACGCCAAAGTGTGGGCACTTGCACGCAGTTCTGAATTTTAGGTGGTCATGAGCAAGGCCAAGTCCATGTGCCAAAGTCCTGAGTTCAGTTGCTTATGGGAGGCCTGATTCACGGTTTTCAACAGTTCAATTTTAGTCCCTGGAACTTCAATAGTTTTAAGATTCTATTTTAAGTCAAAATATTTCCTAAGCATAGCATGCAACTGGAAAGCAGTTAATGCATCTTGGATAAAGATTGATCTGTAAAATATTATTGGTCTGATAATTACCCATGTGAAATTATATTTTGCAGCAGGTCTGTGCACCAATGTTGAAATGATGGGTTATTGCTCACTATGGGTGACCTATTCAGATAAAGATGCATGGCTGCACTATTAACTAAATGTTGTAATCTGATTGCTTTGTTTAATTAACCGGAGGAATCTGACTTTAGAGCTTGCACACTGATGTTACTGTGACATTGGTCTCCATTCAGAAAGGTTACTTACTTGACCACAAAATGATCCAACTGAGTTTGTACACATTGGTCCGAATAGTTGTCAAATCCACTGTGGTGGAAATTAGCATTTAAACAAAATGCAAACTCATTTCATTGCATTTGAATCTTTTCTTCCCCTAGTTTTTCCCTGGGAGTTCCAGTTTCATCCCAGATACATTTGTAGACACACAGACATCCAGCTTAATCCAGAGCAGTACATTGGTTGAGATTTTATTCACAGAAGATATTAATTAAATTCAAGTCCAGAACTTCAGGCTTAATATTGGTTCTGAGATAGTTTGTGGATTCAATGACCACTCCAAAGACTTGATCACAAAAATATATTGACAGTCCAGCAAGTTTAGAGTCAGTTATTGACAAGAGAAAACAAGGGGGTGAACACAACCCCTCTCATCGAAGGAGCTGCTGTAGAGATGGTCGATGGCTTCAAGTTTCCTGTGGATTAATATCAACAGCAACCTAACCTGGTCTCTTCAGGCTGATCTAGAGTATTTACTCTCTTAAGCCTCTGAGGAGATTCAGCATACACACAAGGATTCTCTCAAACTTCTACAAATGGTGTTAAATAAGTTCTGACAGGATGTATCTTAGCCCTGGTATGGCAATTGCCAGCTCTTGACTGCTGACCTGCATGAGTGGTGGCACAAGCCCAGTCTACCACAGGCCCATCACTGCCTCCATCCAGTCCATCATCTCCGTGCGTTGTCATATGTGATAGGGTAGAATTCGGCCATTTGACCCATCAAGTCTACTCTGCCATTCAATCATGGCTGATTTATCTCTCCTAACCCCATTCTCCTGCCTTCTCCCCATAACCTGTACTAATCCAAGAAATTGTATCTGGGAAGGCTGAAAGTATCATAAAAGATACCCGTCATCCTCTTTCTGCTTCTGGGAGAAGATACAGGAGCTTGAAAGCTGGAATGTCCAGACTAGTCATAGGGTACAGGAAGTTGAGCAAAGGACTGAGTACACAACCCTGAAAAGCACCAGTATTGAGTTAAGGATGGTGGAAACCTTACAGCCAATTTTAAGTGACTACTAAGGTCTGCCGGTCAGCAAGTCCCAAAAGCCAGTTGCAAAAGGAAGCCCTAAAGCTAAGATCCAGAAATTTAGAGATGAGCTTCTTTGATATTAAATGTTGAAGGCTGAGCTGTAGTCAGGAATAGTCTCCTGTTGAAGGTGTTCTTATCATCACAGTGATCCAAGGCTAAATGTGATGCGAAGATAGGTACAAAAACCTGAAGTAACTCGGGGTCAGACAATATTTCTGGAGAAAAGGAATAGGTGATGTTTTGGGGTCGAGACCCTTCTCAAACTGAGTCGGGGAAAGGGGAAATGAGAGAAATAAATGGATATGAGATATAGAACAAATGAATGAAAGATATGTAAAAAGTAACAATGATACAGGCCATTGTTAGCTGTGGGCGAGGTGAAAACGAGTTACAATGACTCAACAAGCCGACTTTGAATGTGAGATGGCTTCCCCATTGTCTTATTTTTCCTGTTTGCGAAATGCAGAGGGTCTAATCCAGGGGTGGGGAACCTGCGACCTTAAGGCCGCATGCGGCCTTCTAGGCCATTAAGTGCAGCCTTTTGAATGAATCCAAATTCTGTAGAACAAATCCTTTTATTTTTATTAATGTTTTTGTTCGTCTTTTATTATTTTAATTTTAATCTTAAAATGAACGTATTTAAATTACCAAAGAGTAAAGAAGATTCAACAAATAACCCTCCCCGACTGACGGACACAAATAAAATATTAGTAAGTCATGAGGGCTATTTTAACAAAAATATGTATATTTTGAAGTATAGCTAATTGAAGTTTCTTGGATGCGGCTTTATTAGATTACCAGCTAACAATGCGGCATGCCAACATGAAAAGGTTCCCCACCCCTGGTCTAATCCCTCCCTCAGAGCACTCTCCCCAACCCTAATTCCAGCCTCTCCCTACTCTCTAGATGCTGGCCAGATGCTCTCCCCAGTAGAAAAGCCACTCTGTTCAGGACTTCACTTTTGTCAGTCGATCGCCCCCCAACTCCCACCCAAGAAACGGGTAGGCCATTTCGAACTGAGATGAGAAAAAACATTTTTCACCCAGAGTTGTGAATTTGTGAATTCTCTGCCGCAGAAGGCAGTGGAGGCCGATTCACTGGGATGCATTCAAGTTACATAGAGCTCTAAGGGCTAGCGGAGTCAGGGATATGGGGAGAAGGCAGAACAGGGTACTGATTGGAAGATGATCAGCCATGATCACATTGAATGGCGGTGCTGGCTCGAAGGGCCGAATGGCCTACTCCTGCACCTATTGTCTATGTATCTGTGTATCAAGCTGCCCAAAGCCTGCAGCCCTGGGCCTCGGGGAGCACGTTCACCCGAACGGCCTGTGCGGTGAATTTTAATATGAGGAGGGGAAAGAATCTGAAGGGTAAAAGGGTGGTGGGTGTATGGATCGAGCTGCCAGAGGAGGTAGTTGAGCTGGAACTATCCATCGTTTAAGCCGTTAGACAGGGACCTGGACAGGTTTGGAGGGATATGAGCCAAACGCAAGTTGGTAGGGCCAGGTGTTGCTGGGACATTGTTGCGGCGCCGGTGTGGTGTGGTGTGGGCAAGTTGGGGCGAAGGGCCTGTTTCCACGCTGTATCACTCTATGACTGACGCCGACCGCGGTCTCTCGGCGGGGAAAGACCGGCGGCGGCGGCGGCGCTCAGTTGTCGGGTCGGAAACCGCTCCTTCCGCCCGCCCCCCCCCCCCGCCAGCCGGCGCTTCCTCTTCCCCAGCCTCGCCTCGCCCCGACCCGACCCGCTCATCCAACATGGTTCGCGGGTTCCGGCTTGGGGCGCTGCCGCCGCCTGGCTCGCTTTCGCCGCGGTTTTTCTGATCTCGGTTATATTTCGCAATGTGTGGTCGGGTCCGGGTATTTGTAGCGTGTTATTTCAGACTTCATGCGCTACGGAAAGAGCAAACGCCATTCTTTCAGCGGCCTCTCTGGCTCCAGCGCCGAGATCTCCGAAAAGGTAACAAGCAGCAGGCCCGCCGACTTTAGTTCGCGGGGGGGGGGGGGGGGGGGGGGGGGGGGTCAGTCCCCTTGGAGAGAGGAGAGAGGGGGGAGGGGGAGGGACAGCCCCCTTGGAGAGAGGGAGGTTCATGACTCATGTGTTCGCTTTCCTGGTGGATTGGGAGATCGGAGCGCATCCCAGATCTGCTCACAGCTCAGGAATCCGTCAAATCCTTTCCTGTAGCGTCTTCCTCCTTTTAAAACAGCCCGAGGGATCCAGG
>CM075977.1:312637084-312765969 GCA_038087875.1 Malacoraja senta
GAGATGCAGCGAGACCTGGGTGTCCTTGTACACCAGTCACTGAAAGTTGGCGTGCAGGTACAGCAGCCAGTGAAGAAAGCTAATGGAATGTTGGCCTTCATAACAAGAGGATTTCAGTATAGGAGTAAAGAGGTTCTTCTGCAGTTGTATAGGGCTCTGGTAAGACCACATCTGGAGTATTGTGTACAGTTTTGGTCTCCTAATTTGAGGAAGGACATCCTTGTGATTGAGGCAGTGCAGCGTAGGTTCACGAGATTGATCCCTGGGATGGTGGGACTGTCATATGAGGAAAGATTGAAAAGACTAGGCTTGTACTCACTGGAGTTCAGAAGGATGAGGGGGAATCTTATAGAAACATATAAAATTATAAAAGTACTGGACAACTAGATGCAGGAAAAATGTTCCCAATGTTGGGCGAGTCCAGAACCAGGGGCCACAGTCTTAGAATAAAGGGGAGGCCATTTAAGACTGAGGTGAGAAAAAACATTTTCACCCAGAGAGTTGTGAATTTGTGGAATTCCCTGCCACAAAGGGCAGTGGAGGCCAAATCACTGGATGGATTTAAGAGAGTTAGATAGAGCTCTAGGGGCTAGTGGAATCAAGGGATATGGGGAGAAGGCAGGCATGAGTTATTGATAGGGGATGATCAGCCATGATCACAATGAATAGCTGTGCTGGCTCGAAGGGCCAAATGGCCTCCTCCTGCACCTATTTTCTATGTTTCTATTTCTATGACTCCTCCCATTTCCTCCAAATACAAAGCGTAGCAATGGGCATGTGCATGGGCCCGAGCTATGCCTGCCTCTTTGTAGGGTACGTCGAACAATCGTTGTTCGAGGCGTTCCAGGGCCCTATCCCCAAAATGTTGCCTATTTCCTTCGCTCCGTGGATGCTGCCTCACCCGCTGAGTTTCTCCAGCATTTTTGTCTACCTTCGATTTTCCAACATCTGCAGTTCCTTCTTATCTGGCTGGTGACTCACGCTAAGAGGCCTGTGGGGTGAGGCAAAATAGCGGAGAAGATAAATGTATTCACGTTGGGTGTAGAAGATAAATTGGAGCAGGTGCTATAGAAATTGAAAGGTGACTTTGAGGTTTGCGGACGGAGTAAAACTGTAAATAGAATATAATAAGAAATTGTCTGCGGAAATCTAACTTTTGTTTTACAGACTTGAGAGAAGAATATGGGAGGCAACAATTGTCGATTGGAGAATTTGTTCCTACTGATAGAGGGAGGCCTAACAAAAAGAAACAGGTGATCCAGGAGGGAAAGATGCTGATAATAGACAATAGACAATAGACAATAGGTGCAGGAGTAGACCATTTGGCCCTTCAAGCCCTTCAAGCCAGCAGTCAATGTGATCATGGCTGATCAACCCCAATCAGTACCCCGTTCCTGCCTTCTCCCCATATCCCCTGACTTCGCTATCTTTAAGAGCCCTATCTAGCTCTCTCTTGAAAGTATCCAGAGAACCAGCCTCCACCGCCCTCTGTGGCAGGGAATTCCACAGACTCACCACTCTCTGTGTGAAAAAATGTTTCCTCATCTCCGTTATAAATGGCTTACCCCTTATTCTTAAACTGTAGCCCCTGGTTCTGGACTCCACCCCCCCCCCCCCCCCCCCCCCCCCCCCAACATCGGGAACATATTTCCTGCCTCTAGTGTGTCCAAACCGTTAATAATCTTATATGTTTCAATAAATCCCCGCTCATCCTTCTAAACTCCAGAGTATACAAGCCCTGCCGCTCCATTCTCTCAGCATATGACAGTCCCGCCATCCCGGGAATTAACCTTGTAAACCTACGCTGCACACCCTCAATAGCAAGAATGTCCTTCCTCAAATTAGGGGACCAAAACTGCACACAATACTCCAGGTGTGGTCTCACTAGGGCTCTGTACAACTGCAGAAGGACCTCTTTACTCCCATATGAGAGAACATTGCCAAGGTGTTAAAAAAAAAAGACCATAAGACACTGGGAAAAGATAGGAGATCCTATAGTTCCACCGGGATCGCCAGCAGATGTGGTAAGAACAAAGAATGGAGATGACCAATGTGTGGTGAATATTTGTGGTAATCTAGCTGATCGATCAAATGGAGATTAGCCCGATGGGGGCAGTTATAAGCTATCTCTGTCCAACCTAGCTCTAAAAAAGAAATGGTTTGATGAGATGGGAGCGTAATTAATATTTGCAGTGGTGGTGTTATTAGTTATAGTTGGAGTGCTGTGTATAACTTTAAAATTGATAGAAACAATAAGGAAATGGGCGGGGATGAAGAAAAGACAACAGCCCCTAGAGGAGGAGAAAGGTGTTCAGCACAAAGAGGGAAATGTGGGTCCTGTGCAAGTGGCAGCAATGTATCCCCGATTTCCTGTAGAAAAGGCACCCCCGGTAGAGGATGAATTTGATGATCTGTTGATGATGGCGGCTGCATTAAGCCAGCGACAACCTCCGTATAACCCGGCGTATATAGAGGAAGAACAGGCTGCTGCCCCGTTAGGTGCTGAGGCTCTGTTTCTACCTCTGGTGACTTGGGTGGATCAGTCCACCAGTAAATGAGCCACAGCTCCTCTGGCAAGTCTAGCAGAAGCAGATAGTACCACTGAGAGGGGACCTGATACACGATGAAGAAGATATCAAAAAGATATCAAAAAGAAGGATGAGCAAACAAAGCTCCAGATGATGAATGTTGAGGAAGAGTCTAAGCCCAAGTCACTGATACAGTATAATGATGGGAGAAGTGCCCGTGTTGAAACCCTGGACCCCAGCTGAAGCTAGAGCCATGGTTGCAGAAGCTCCAGATCCCTTAAGAGAGTCCAATGCATTTCTTAATTGGTTAATCTAGAATGGCAAAATAAGCCATGGGAAAATGTGATAACAGCGTTTGTGAACATGGAAAGGGAGGGACTGTTTGCATAAGTGAGAGAGCCGAAACTCAAAACATTGGTCCAGTATTACATGGGGAAAGGGGGCTGGGGAAGAGGAGAAAGTGGTAGAGGTAGGGGCTGAGGAAGGGGACAAGGGCAAACAAAAAACACAACACGAGGTACATGCTGGAGATGTGTAAAATAAGGTATTGGGCTTGAGATTGCAGATGTTGCCCAAGGCATCAGAGAGGGGATCCACCCCCTGCCCCCTTCTCATTCAATAACCCCTTCTCATTCGGTAATCCTAATCCATCAACATTGGGATGCCGCGGAGGTAAGGAGGTACAGGCAGCTGTGATCAGATTGTCTAAATCAATGGAAGAAGAACCCATGGCTGCAGTCAAGATAGGTGACTGCCACTTAGACCTTCTGGTCGATACCGGAGCCACTATGTCATCTGTACCCCCCTCCGTGGACATCCCCATCAGTCAGTCAAATATTAATACTATTGGGGTTGCCGGTGTCCCCATGATAAAACCTTTATCAGAACCCACTCGTAATCAGGTAAATAAGACCGGTAGCCTATTATTCCGTGGTATTATTCCGCGGCTTTACCAGCTGTAGTAAATGGCATGCCAGCCTGCTTGCGAGCTGTAGCAGCAACAGCTACGATGATAGAAAAATCAATCCCCATCATTCTTGAACACCCGTGTGTAGTGACTGTGCCTCATGCCGTGATGTTATTATTGAACTCTGCAGCTACACAGCATTTCACAGCCGCTAGAAGAACAGGATATGAAGTTATCCTTTAATCACATCAGCGATCACCTGCTATAAACCCAGCTACCTTTGTACCACTGCCAGAAGAAGGATGTGACCATGAATGTCTAATGCTTGTAGAAGCAACTGCCACTCCCTGCTGGAATTACTGAGTAATTCGATTGATAATCCTGACCTGATCCTATTAACGGATGGCTCTTCACACCGACCTAACGATGACAGATTATTAGCAGGATATGCGGTGGTCACGCCACACCAAGTCCCGGAGGCATACTGTATATTTTACCATCCGGAATGTCTGCTCAGGCAGCTGAGCTGTATGCCCTGACTTGTGGCGGCATATTGGCAAAAGATAAAAGTGCTAATATCTACACCAATCCTCACTATGCGTTTGATATTGTACATGACTTTGGGCAGTTATGGAAAAATAGTGGATTCATCACATCAACAGGAAAGACTATTAAGCATGATAAACTGGTCTTACATTTACTGGATGCCATCCAACTGCCACTGCAAATTGCAGTTATTAAATTTGAGGCTCATACATCATCGGATGATGATCAAAGGGAAACAAATCAGCTGATTATGTAGCCAAACAGATTGCCCTCAGGCAAACCCCGCAGCTAAAATTAAGTCTGCAGCACAAAGAAAGCTCCCGGTTAGCATTGAAGTAGCCCAGTTACAGGATACCCAGAGCCTAGCATCACTCCAGGTAAATAATTCCTGGAGCAAAGCAGGGTGTTATCAAGACCCCATTGTCTGGGTCCACCCTGATGGTTGAGTAGTTTGCCCCAGGAGCCTATTTTTGTCCCTGCCTCGCCTAGCCCATGGACAGGCTCACATGGGAAAAGGGGGGATGGCACATGCATTGTCCCAGCAATGGTATGCACCAGGTATAACAGTCATAATTGATAAAGTTGCAAGAACATGTCTGGTGTGTCAACAAAATAATAGAGGGATGACGCCTGCAAAATTTGATCACTTACCACAACCTGAATTGCCTTTTGAGAATTTGCAAATTGATTTTGTACATATGTCAGCAGCAAAGGGTTTTAAGTTCAACCTGGTCATAGTTGATAGGTTCTCCAGATAGGTGGAAGCACACCCGACTAGGAGATATGATGCAAAGACGGTAGTCAATATTTTAATGAAAGAAATAATACCTAGATTCGGAATACCCATGGGAATAAAGTGACAGAGGAACTCATTTCACCAGTAAATTAGTTCAGAACTTGTTGAAGGCGCTTGGGTTCCAGTGGAAATTACACATACCACAGTCCTCAGGGATGGTAGAAAGAGTAAATGGGGAAATACAAGCTACTTTGGCCAAAGTATGTCAGCAAAATAAGTTCTTGTGGCCAGACGCCATGTCCGGAGTGATGTATGCCTTGAGAAATCAGAAAAATAGAAACACGGGCCTAACACCTCACGATATATTGATGGGGTGACTTATGACAACAGGAACCCAACCCCCGATGACTCCTGAGAAGGTTGCCCTGATATGGAATGATGAAAAATCCTTAAGATATGCTCTAACCATGTGCGAAACAGTTAGTAAAATCACAGAGAAAGTTAAGCAGGCACACAGCTCCCTCCGGCAAAAGGAAATATGCACCCGTTTAAACCAGGAGATCAGGTTTATGTGCGAGATACAGCCAAAACGGTGCACGATAGCACTTCAATTTTAGGAGCACCTTACTCATCATTCACCTGGGGTGTGCAGTAGCACGTTTCGTTCCATTTGACAAAGTAATTCCCAAGTTATTCCCTTAATAAACTTTTATTTATTTTTTACCGTTAACTGCGCTCCCACTTGCCGACCCCGTCAGCCGCTCCTGCACAGTTGCGGTCGGGTTGTCAGGCCCGCTATCCGTGCGTGCGTAGTTGGGGGAGGGTTGCCGGCTCTGCCGCCATTTTAAAAATCAAAGTCCATTGTGCAACCAAAGACACAGTCCACAGTAGTTCATAGTAAAATAAATGCGAATCCGGTTTTGAATTTCAAGAGGTAATGAGATGTGGTCCATTTCCTCCTTAAATCCAATGTTTAAATGCTCTGCAGCAATTGGCTTCCTCGCCTGTAGGTGCCACTGTTGTACCATGGCAATGTCCTCAAAAGCTCAATAAATGATTCAATTCTGGAAATATGTGCAGCAGCCCAACCATCCACATGTTTTAAACTAAGCTTTTCCACGTTGCCCCTACTGAGATTTGGGACTCTGTGCCCTGTTTGAACAACTCAACTAAACCAACAATTCAAATTGTATGGCTCATCGACATTGAAAAGCCACAAAAATGATTCAAATTCAGCCAGCACTATAATTTCCTTCATTCTCCTCATTACTCCCATCCCGCGTCTATTACTAAAACATAGGGCGGCACATTGGTGCAGCGGTAGAGTTGTTGATGTACGGTGCCAGAGACACGGGTTCGATCCTGAATAAGGGTGTTGTCTGCACGGTGTTTTTATGTTCTCCCTGTGACCGTGTGAGTTGTCTCTTGGTGCTCTAGTTTTCTCTCACATTCCATATGGTGCAGGTTTGTAGGTTAATTGGCTTCAATTGGTTTCAAGGGTAGAACTAGTGTATGGGTGATCACTGATCGTTATGGATTTGGTGGGCTGAAGGCCCTGTTTCTATGCTGCATCTCCAAACTAAACTGAATGGACATTATTTCCTGCCCCATTCTATTACAGCTGTATCAGTGAATGGTTTATTGTTCTTAAGAATCTATTATTACTTCCACTTCGAACATCAATCACCTGCCACAACATAGCTGTGGTGACCAGCATTTAAAAATAAACTACTTAACCTCGACTTGCAACTGAAACATTTTGATAATTTTTTAATCCAACCCTAGCACAAATCCTTACAGATTTTATCACTGAAATGACAGTCCTAACAATTCAGCTGCATCCCACCATTTGAGTGTGCGGTCATGTTCAAGAGGAATTACAACTGGTTAATCTGGAATCAAATCTTGAAGGTTTGGAGTCCAACATAAACAACTGGGATTTCAGGATCAGCCCTAGTTGAAGAAGGAGCTACAGTAGGGCACAACATGAGTGGCACCAGGCATTTAGAGTCAGAGCTATAGAGTTACGCAGCATGGAAACCGACCCTTTGGCCCAATCCGTCCATGTCGACAAGATGCTCATTTGTATGACCCATTTGCCTGTGTTTGACCCATATCCATCTTAATCTTTCCCATCCATGTACCAGTCCAAATGTATTTTTCAGATTCTTATCATGCCTTCCTCAACCACTTCCTCTTGCAGCTCATTCCATATACATACCAGCCACTATTTGCCCCACAGGTTCCTGTTAAATCTTTCCCCTCTCACATTAAACCCATGCCTTCACCTTCAAGATTCCTCAACTTTGAGAAAAATGATGTGTGCGTTCACCCTATCTATGCCCTTCATGATTTTATATTCCACGATAAGATCACCCCCTCAGTCTCCTGCGCTCCAAGGGATGGTACAAGCCTGCCCAACCTCTTCCAATAACTCAGTACGTCAAGTCCTGGCAACATCCTCTTAAATCTCCATTCGTCTCATTCTAGTGTAATTGCATCTTTCCTATAGCAGGTTGACCAAATCTGAATATGATACTCCAAGCTTCTTGACACCGAGTGGCAACAGCAATGGCTGCCTCACCAACAGTCTGTCTGTACCTTCCTTCTTTGTTGTTTTAATAGTATGTTAAATGTATGTTTTAGTGTTCTTTAGCTTGTTTTATGTGGGGGTGGGGGTTGGGGGAAACTTATATAATCTCTTACCTCGTCGGAGATGTGAATTCTTTCGGTATCGTATCTCAATAGACAATAGACAATAGATGCAGGAGTAGGCCATTCGGCCCTTCAAGCCAGCACCGCCATTCAATGTGATCATCCACAATCAGTATCCCGTTCCTGCCTTCTCCCCATATCCCCTGACTCCGCTATCTTTAAGAGCCCTATCTAGCTCTCTCTTGAAAGTATCCAGAGAACCGGCCTCCACCACCTTCTGAGGCAGAGAATCCCACAGACACAACTCTCTGTGTGAAAAAGTGTTTCCTCATCTCCATTCTAAATGGCTTACCCTTTATTCTTAAACAGTGGCCCCTGGCCTAACATCGAGGAGTTGGCGGCCTCTTGCTGGAGATCGATTTGGGAGCTCCAACCGAGGGAGCCTGCGGACTTACCATCGTGGAACTTGCAGGTGGGCAAAAATGCTGGAGAAACTCAGCCGGTGAGGCAGCATCTATGGAGCGAAGGAATAGGCGACGTTTCAGGTCGAGACCCTTCTTCAGACTGATGTGGGGGGAGGGGGGCGGGAAAAAGAAAGGAAGAGGCGGAGACAGTAGGCTGTGGGAGAACTGGGAAGGGGAGGGGAAGGAGGGGGACAGCAATGATGACCTGAAACCAAGCAAAATATGAGGTGCTGCTCCTCCAATTTGCAGTGGGACTCACTCTGGCCTTGGAGGACGCCCAGGACAGAAAGGTCAGATTCGGTAAGGGAGGAGTTGTTGAAATGCTGAGCCACCGGGAGATCAGGTTGGTTATTGCGAACTGAGCGGAGATGTTGGGTGAAGCAATTGCCAAGCGTTTGGTCTCACCGATATAGAGTAGTTGACACCTGGAACAGCAGATGCAATAGATGAGGTTGGAGGAGGTGCAGGTGAACCTCTGCCTCACCTGCAAAGACGGCTTGGGTCTTTGGATGGAGTCGAGGTGGGAGGTAAAGTGACAAGTGTAGCATTTCCTGCGGTTGCAAGGGAAAGTACCAGGGGAGCGGGTGGTTTGGGTGGGAAGGGACGAATTGACCAGGGAGTTAAGGAGGGAACGGTCTCTGCGGAAAGCTGAAAGGGGAGTAGATGGGAAGATGTGGCCAGTGGTGGGATCCCATTGGAGGTGGCGACGGCTGGTAGGGCGGAAGGTGAGGACAAGGGGGACTCTGTCCTTGTTACGAGTGGGGGGATGGGGAGTGAGAGCGGAGCTACGGGATATAGAGGAGACCCTGGTGAGAGCCTCATCTATAGTCGAAGAGGAGAACCCCCGTTCCCTAAAGCGATCCCTTTTCCAGGAATCGATCTCGGAGCTCCAACCGCGGGAGCCTGCGGACTTTAACATCGTGGAGCTCACGGTCCCTGATTAGAGACCGACTTCAAGAGCTACAACCGCAGGAGCTTCGACCGCCCCGACGCAGGAGCTTCGATCGCCGGCTGTGGGAGCTTCGATCGCCCCAACTGCGGATAGTTTGACAGCCCCGACCGTGGGAGAATAAAGAGGGAAGAAGATTGGACTTTATTGCCTTCCATCACAGTATGGAATGTGGGGAATCCGCTGTGGTGGATGTTTATGTTCACTTCTATGTCGTTGTATGTCTTGTTGCTTTTTTTTAGTATGGCTGTATGGTAATTCGAATATCAATGTACCTTAATTGGCACATGTGACAATAAAATACCTTTGAAAACTTTGAAGTGCAGCCTCAGCACCGTCTTCCAAAACTAAACTGCAAAACAGGACTAGAAGTATGTTAAACAGCAGACGCAACATGCTGTTTAACTGAGTCAAACAATCCCATAACCAATAGATCAGATCAAAGCTCTGCTGTCCAGCCACATTTACTCATGAAAGGGGTACTAATTGGGGATGCTCAGCCATGATCACATTGAATGGCGGTGCTGGCTCGAAGGGCCGAATGGCCTATTCCTGCACCTATTGTCTATTGTTGATTGTCTATTGGTGATTGCATCCAAGTATTGGGAGGCAGAGAGCCCAAAAATGATTGCATTTGTAATGGTGGCGGGGCCCAGCCTGTGGGTGCTTAAGACAAGACAAGGGTGCTGGCATGTTCATCCAGAAGTACTTGGTGGCACACTGTACAACTGGTACAGCTGCTGCCTCATAGTACCAGAGACCTGGGTTCATTCCTGACCTTGGGTGCTGTCTATGTACAGTTTGCATGTTCTCCCTGTGACTGCATAGGTTTCTTCCTTCATCCAAAAGACGTGCGGGTTTGTAGATTAATCGTGAGGCAGCAGCTCTATCGCTGCGCCACTGTGCAATCCTCAATTTTTTTTTAAATCCTTGTTCAGAATGTCCTGAATTCCCCATCCCCACAGAAACTGTGATCCTCCAACCAATAAAGACAGTCCACTTGATATCAGCAGATGGCAAGAACACTGGATTCATAAAGAGGGAATAAGACCAGGCAATGTCCAGAGTCAAGAGTATTTAATTGTCACATGTATTGAAAATGGAACAACAAAATTCGTATTTGCAGCAAAATACTGGTCTGTAAACACAGTACTCATAAAAGGCGTCCGCAAACACTCCAGCCAGTTGGTCTACGCAAGTTTTGAGACCAGGACTGTTCCCGTGAAATTAGATTTGCCTTTGTGTTAAGCACACACCAGACGAGTCACATTACCCTACTGTAATCTTCTAATTGATTTGAACATTTGTTGGGAGTGTTTAAATATTTGACTCAATGCATGATGTTGCTGCTACCTGCTGTGTTATCAGCTCTCGGTGAAGATGTGACAAACTCTTTGAAGAAGCTATTTTGACAGCGCAGAAAACAGCTGCACGCTGTTGGCCCTTCTCTGCAGGACAAGGTGCCAGCACCTCACCAATGACCATGAATAATGGAACCAGCTTTAAAGGCATCAGTCACCATCATGAATTATTAACGTAGTCTGCTGTCAGGCCCATGAAAAAAATCTGTTGAAAAGTTGTAACACTGTTTGGGATGTAAACATTTCCACACCTCATTTGCTAATAATTAGTCTTGACATTCACACAGGATGATGCAGTTGGTGTAGGAAATGCAAGAGCTGGTGCATAATAAGATACTTTTCTCAAGCTTAGACCAAGGCACATTATCAGGCAGAGTAATGCTAGCTTTAATCTGGGACTGTTTGTTACAGACACCAAGACCAAATGGCAATTATTCTGAATCTCCCGTACTCTTATTTTCTCATCTTAATGAGTTACTCGTTTCCCTTCATACAGTTGGTTATACCATAGATTTAGATTTCACTTCATACAGTTAGATATACCATAGATTTAGATTCAGATTATTTGATTGCCATATACGCAAGGGTGAAATGAAGTTTGGGCAGCACAGTGGTGCAACGGTGGAGTTGCTGCCTTTCAGTGCCAGAGATCCAGATTAGATCCTGACTATGGGTGCTGTCTGTACAGAGTTTGTACGTTCTCCCTGTGACCACATGGGTTTCCTCCAGGTGTTACGGTTTCCTCCCAAATTGCAAAGAAGTACAATACAATACAGTACAATACAAATGTATTCGTCACATGCACCAACTAAGGCACAGTGAAATGAATTTGCCATGCAGCGATACAATTGAAAACAAGAACACATAATACACAATAGAATTCAACACAAACAGCCACCACAGCATTCTCCACTATGTTGAAGGCAACAAAGTTCAGCCAGTCCTCCTCCTTTGTTCATCCGTGTTCGGGGCCATGAACCCTCTGTAGTTGCTGCTACGGATGGTCAGATGTATAGGCCCTCTTGTCGGGATGATCGGACCTCTGACGTTGGGAAGGCCGATCACACTCCGTGGCCTGGAGTGCCCGAATCGGCCACCCACCCACCGGAGACCGCAGCTTCAGGATGTTATGGGCCGCAGGCCGGCGGTCAGAACTCTTCTCCAGTAATCCCCGGCAAGGGATCCCAGGCTCCGGATGGTAAGTCCACGCCACGCCCGTGGCTAGAAGCTCCGCAGACCACAGACCACGATGCCAAAGTCACCAGGCCAGTGATCGGAGCATTCCTTTCTGGCGACCCCCGGCAAGGGCTCGCCTGCTCGGAGATGGAAAAGTCCAATCTGCGCCCGCTGCTGAAGCTCTGGGCCCAACTCCGGGAAAGGCTGCTCCAATCCAAGCTGCCAGGCCGCGAGAGGGGAGGCGGAGAAGCGACATGGAAAAAGTTGCCTCTCCGTCGAGGAAGCGACTGAAAAACGGTTTCCCCCTTTCCCCTCCCCCACCATCCCCCACACAAGACACACCGAGAGAAACTAAAACAAACATTTGGACATACTAAAAAAAACAAAAAAAGTCGAAATAACGAACAAGCTGCTGGCAGGGCAGCCGACTCGCAGCGCCCCCAACCGACCAATCTATTGTCGGCTTCGTAGGTTAATTGGCCTCTGTAAATTGCCCTGAGGAGAACTAGTGTATGGCGGATCACTGGTCACCACAGACTCAGTGGGCTGATGGGCTTGTTTCCATGCTGTATCTCTAAACTAATCTAAATTTCTTGTTTCCATGAAACTCAAAGTAAACAACATACAATATAATATAATAATAGATACAACAATAAATATGATGATGAGTGCAAAATAGCAGAATGGTGCAAATATTGTAGTGCAGTCTGTGGGAGTGCAAAAATATAGTAAAGTGCAATAATGGAATAACTGAATGAGGTAAGGTTCAGAGTAAGAAAATGTGGCAGCACCTCTGGAGAAAAGCGTGTGTGAAAGAGGTGACTAGTTCAGAAGGTGATTCCTTCAGGAATATAATTACATTATCTGTTCATACTGTTTGTCTGGACTTTCAAGTTCTCAGAAGGTAAAAGAGAGAAAAGGGTAGGAAGGAACTGCAGATGTTGGTTTAAACTGAAGATAGACACAAAGAGCTGGGGTAACAGCAGGTCAGACAGCAGCTCTGGAGTAAAGGAATATGTGACGTTTTGGGTCTCGTCCCTTCTTCAGACTGAAGAAGGGTCTCGACCCGAAATGTCACCTATTCCTTTTCACCAGAGTTGCTGTCTGACCTGGTGAGTTTCTCCAGCTTTTTGTGTCTATCCTAAGAGAGAAAAGGGAATGGTCAAGGTGGCAGTCATCTTTAATGATACTTCCCTTCTTCCTGATACAATGTAGTTGTTATTGGGGGGGGCTGTGTGGAGGGGAAATTAAGCTGGAACGGTCTGGCATGACATATCAGTAGGAACATGGCTGGAATATTGAAGTACAAATGGTTAAAATAGCCAAGTTGACCAGTATAAACAGTTAAAAAGTTGAAGGTACTTTCACATTGTCAAGAGATTGTTGTATTGTTATATGTCCTGAAATGGAACAATGAAATTCTTACTTGCAACAGCAGCATTACTGATTTGTTAACACAGTACTCAATAGATAAGATAATAATATGAAGTCATATAATGTAAAGTTAGTGCCACAGGTCGGTAGTCTTTAGGCATGTCACTTTACTCTTCTCGGGCACTGGTATTATTGATATCCTTTTAAAGCAGGTGGGAAACTCAGCAATGAAAAGTTGAAGATGTTGTAAAACTTGCAGCAGCTGTATAACAGGTTTGTAAACACAGTGCTCAATAGAGAAAATAATAACTAATCATAAAATGAAGTTTAATAAATTTAGAAACACACATAGCTCAAAGTCTCTAGTGCAGCCCAGGCAGTTCTCACCTGAGAGTCTAGTTGGAGTTGGTACTGTTCAATTGCCTGATGGTTGTTGGGGAGAAGCTGTTGCTGAACCTGGACATTACAATTTTCAGACTCCTTTTTGAGTCAGCACCTCTTATAGGTCCCTTTGATGGTGTGGAGTCAGTACCCATGATGGACCGGGCAGTGTCCGCCACTTTTTGTAATCTCCTTCTATCCTGTGCATTTGTTGTTGAAACAGGCCGTGTTGCAACCAGTCAATATGCTCTGTACTATATACCTGTGGAGGTTCAAGAGAGTAATTGTTGAAATACCGGATTTCTTCAATCTTCTAAGGAAGTAGATGTGCAGACATATACTTGGCCAGGAACTTGAGGTTGTTGTCTCTCTCCACCACCCAACTGTTGATGAAGATAGGTTTGTTGATTCTCGGCCTTCCTCTTCTAATGTCAACAATCAGTTTGGTCCTACTGACGCTAGGAGCAAGGTTGTTGTCCCAGCACCATTCAGTCGCACACTCTCCTTTACTCTAACTGCTTATTATCAACAACAATGGTGTCATCAGCAAATTTAAAGATGGAGTTCGAACTGTGCTCGGCACAGTTATAGATGTAGAATGAGTAGAGCAGAGGGCTGAGCACACAGCCTTGAGGTAACCCTGTACTGATGGTTATCAAGGAGGAAGTGTTGTTTCCAATTTATACTGATTGTGTTCCATTGATGAGAAAGTTGAGGATCCCCTTGCAAAGGGATGCCCAGAAACCCAGTTCCCTAAGCTTGGTAATACGTTTGGAGGGGATGATAGTGTTGAACGTTGAGCTATAGTCTATGAACTAAAGCCTGGCGTAAGCATTATTTTTTTGTCCAGTGCAAAGTGGAGAGCCAGTGAGATTGCATCTCCCATTGGCAGGCAAATTGTAGCGGGTCCAGGTTTTTACTGTTTATAAGCGCCATAACCAATCTCCCAAAGCACTTAATCGCCATGAATATTAGTGCCATACGTCGGTAGTCTTGAGGCATGTCACATTACACTTCTTGTGAATTAGTATTATTGATGCCTTTTAAAGCAGGTGGAACCTCAGACCTCAGTAATGAAAGCAAGCAAAAACTCCGTCCAGCTGGTCCGCGTAGGTATTGAGAACGCGACCAGGTCCAGATGCTTTCCGAAGGATCACCCTCTTCTGATGTCGGCCTCAGCGACTGAGATTGTAATACCATCGGGAGCTATGGGGCCCCAAGATGTCACATCAGTGTTCTCCTTATTGAAGCATGCATAGAATGCATTGGAGCTCATTCGGGAGTGATGCTTCGCTGTCGATTGAGCTGCCACAAGGTCTCGCCTTTTAGGAAGTGATGGAGCGCAAGCCCATCCACAGCGGCCAAACATACGTCTCAATCTCCAGAAGTCCCTTTTGGTCTTTTTGATGACTTTACTGAGCTCATATCTGGACTTTTCATACGATTCCACACCACCAGACTTGACTGCCTGAGATCTGGTCCTCAGAAGATTGCAAACCTCCTGGTTCATCCAAGGCTTCTGGTTAAGGGAACACTCAGATAGTTTTTGTGAGAACTCCTCCACACATTTTCTTATGAAGTCAGTAGCAACTGTGGCATATTCGCTCAGGTCCATTCCAAATGCAGCCTGACCAACATTCTATCAAGCTGCATCATGATTTCCTGAATTTTATAGACATAGACAATAGGTGCAGGAGTAGGCCATTTGGCCCTTCGAGCCAGCATATATTTAATGTCCTGACCAATGAAGGGAAGCAAAGCAGGAGCCTTCTTATTTCACTCTACATGTACTGCCCCACAGAGAAAATGGAAACAATAACATTCCTGGGAATTTCATATTTTATATTTAAAAAACAAGTATTATTATTATTATAATGCTAGGATTTTCAGGATTCATTGAGAGTTCAAGATAAATGGCAGAAGAGTCTGAGGAAAGATGTAAACTTTTCTGCCCCACACAGAAAGTTGTTAGAAGATGAATGCAGTGCCCTAAAAAGCCATTGAATCAGGTAAAATAAAATTCAAACAGTAAATGGATAGACACTTCAAATTATAACAATTTTAGGACTATGCAGAGGGAGGACTGGGAATAATTAGATTTTTTGTTAAAGGATAGGTAAAATGGCCACTTCTCGTTGGTAAGATTGCAAGATTCTACTCAAGTATTCCTGGCCCTTCACTCTTGTATTCCGTTACCACCAGCGACCCACCTTTCTGTTTGGTTTCCTTTACAATCTGAGCACTGTGCTGGGCTGCTCAAGGCTTTAACCAATCAGTAGATACGTGCAGGTCATCTGGCAACATCCATTTACAACTCTTCATGTAATTAAACATTCAGAGCTCACAGATCAGGATAAAATTAAGGTATCAGCTGAAAAGTGACACCACGCAAGTGCTTGGAAATAATCATCTCCTGCGGAAGACCAAAGAACTCCTCTTGACTTCAATGGCATTATTATTACTAAGCATCCTTCATCAACATCCAAAGCGCCATTAATCAGCCCCACATAAATACTGTGGCTACAAAAGCCAGTTAGAGAATGGGTTTCTTGTGATGAATTACTCAGCTCACAAGTCCTGAAAGCCTTTCCACCACCTTTAACCATGAGTCAGGATTATGACAAAATATAACTCACGTGGGTGGATGACCACAGTCCCAGCAATACTCAAAAAGCTAAGAAACATCCATTTAAAAATAGAGTGAGGGAAAAACGGTCCAAGACCAGTCATTACATTCATCTGAATTTATTGAAATAGAAATGCTGAGTTTAGACAATGTGTTTTTGATGTAACATAAAAAAATTATTTTAAAAAAAGTATTTAAAACTGTGTAATTTCATCATAATAAAATGTTTGAGACATCAACCTACATACAGTCCAGACACGCATCAACAATTCAATCCCTTTGAAATCATTTTGCTTTTTAAAATTTTAAAATATAATTCTTAAGACATTCAAAAGTGCAACATGTAACGTTCCTGTGGATAACATCACAGTCAAAAAATATAAACATAGGCAGTGATACAGCTAGACATAAATGTATGGCAGTAACTCAAATGACTACACTGAAATACACATATATATATGTATATATATACAGAAATGATGTATAACATCATCATATATATCCAATGTGCGTGGTAACTTAGTAGAACAATTGGATAAAATTCAACCACATTTTAACATTCAAGCCATTCAAAGATAAAGTCACGATTCCTACTCAATGCTACATCTTGATCTGCCTCATTAACTTGTTCATTTAAAATTTGAAATTCCTCTTGGAATGGAAACACTGAATATGTTAACCTGCAAAGTTATTTCTTATTTTCTTTACATTTAATCTTGTACATTATAAAAAAGAAAATAATCAGTGTTCCAATAGTCACTTAATATATTTGTTCCCTTGTTATTGTTGGATATGGAGGAGTGTTTTTTACCCCATTTCTAATATTGGTCTGAGCAGGAAATGGTGTGTAGTATAACAGAAGTCAGGATAGGAGATTTACCAAAGCATTAAAAAAGTGGTTTGTGGTCAGTATATCTTCATAATTATTTTCTAATTCTACTCTTAATACAGCAACTATAATGTGCCATGGGATATATATTATTTTGCAGTCTGATAATGCCTTAATAGTTTGGAGCAGAGAGGCTCAATAATGCACTTTGCTCAGTCAAAAGTACGTACAAAATCTGGTGTTTTACTGAGTCAGAAATAAGCCAAATAACATCTCTAGTCCAGACTAGACAAACTAATCTCCAAGTCAATCTGAATAACAATATCCAAATAAAGTCATTCATTGGGAAAACCTGATGGTTAAAGAAAATCTAAACAAAAACTCTAGATGCAGGATTTTTGTTTTAAAACAGAAAATACCAGAAATACTCAACAGGCCAAGCCACATCTGTAGGAAGAGAAACAGAGTCAACATTTCAGACTGAAGATCCTGTAACAGAACCGAGAGAGAGGGGAAAATAAGTTTGTTAGGCTGCAGGGTGAGTGATTGGGGGATGTCTCTGGAAGGTTCAAAACAGGAAAACATGGGAATGAACAAAGTTATCTGACCAGTAAGTGAATGGGAGAAGTTAGAGAATGAGAACATTATCAAAAGATTGTAGGAGTTGCAAGAAGACCAGCCTCGCCTTACAGTTAAATAACATCTGCAACTTCAGGTAAAAATTGATTTCTCTGTCAGTATAATTTGTCCATCTGCAAAATTGGCTCAGCTTGTTTGTTTCAACCTCCCCCCCCCCCCCCCCCCACCTTTTTTTCTTTTTGTCCAGGGGAAGCCTGTCCTGCCAGGCCTGATTCTTTGCATTGCATTTTGTGACTCTTTTGCCAAGGTTCTTTTGTCTGTTCTCACTCTCAAACTGCTCCCTGTTGTTGGTTGACCAGATATCCTTCTTCACAACTTATTCCCATGATGACCCAGTTTTACCTATCAGAGATTTCCTTCCTCCCACTCACCATCTTTGGACTGTGGGAAGAAAAAGGAGCCCACGGGGAAAACCCACAAGGTCACAGGGAGAACATACAAGTTCCATACAGGCAGCACGCATAGTCAGGATTGAACCCAGGTCTCTAGGGTAAGGCAGCAACTCTACCACCCACAACACCGCCACCGTGCCGACCTGCTGAGCATTTCCAGCATTTTCTGTTTTTACTTGAACCCTTAGGTTAAATTTAATTTGACAGTTTAAGAAGCAGCTAAGTTTATGTAGCTGTTAGTTTGAGTTATCAATTTTTGTTCAGGTTTTTGAACTAATGACCATCCTTGAAAAGATTTTATGATAAATTTGTCTACATACATGCAGGGAACATTCAGAAAATCCAGATTGTGGCTGATTTATAATGGTCTTTGCTAATGGTGCATAAAGATATTCAATGACTCAGTTGCATCTGGTATCTATTGTTTGTAAAGTTCAGCAAATAACATATTGACTAATTACCAACATCAATCAGCAATTCGTAAACTAGCTATTGCCATTAAATTATCCATTTTACTGGTTTTTAGCATGTAAACCAGTCAATAGTAACTGTCACTACATGGTGAGTTGGGGTGGAAGATTGCAACGTTCACGTGGTCCGCCCTGTTTCGACGAATGCAATCAACCTGGCGTGCACAATCAAATAAGATCAAATAGAACAAGTTGTCCTACAACTTTAGGCTGTGCACGTCATACGCAAGAAGAAGATGGTGAGTTCAGTACAAAGTTGATCCTTAGTGTACTGTAAAGATTTCAGTTTTGTAATATATTTCAATTCTCCAGCTTGAGTTCCCAGAACATTTGTAGGGTTCTTTCCTTTTTGGTCATAGGCAAGTTCAGTTTGATATCACATGACCACTTCAATCAACAAGTTGCGATGCCTCAGAATGAATTGACGTTCAGTACGACCGAATTAGTGAGACTGAATTTACAATATTTACATAATGGAATACTGTGCTTTGTGGCATCCTCCTTAAAATTGCAGAAGTGGTTGTACTATTTGGTCCATAAAGTATTGGTGTCATTTGTCTACTATTTAACCAAAGCTCTCCATGACCAGATTCATTCTTCAGACTGGCTCGAAAGAAGCAGTTTGCTTTTCCTTTTAGCTCCTTTTAAAGTGAATTTTCTTCAGTAATTCCTCTTCATAACTCTTGGGATGTCTTCACCACAATCCTACCAGGTCATTTACAACTTGTTCAACTGCACCAGTTTTCCAAGCTCAGTAAATCCTTTGATTTCCTAATGATTGCATGATTACAAGTCAGTTCAGGTGTTGGCTCAATCTACTACCCGAGGTATAACAATGGATTCCAAGCTCTTAGTTTAGCTTTTCAATGCAGGTCGTAGTCACACTGGTGATGTTTTCATGAATTTGCACAAACATTTGAAATATTCAAGTCCAGGATCTTACAAAGATCCAAAGTGCATTCTTTACGTGTAGTTACTCCCAAAAATTGTGCTTTGCAAGAAAAAAAGTATTTTATAATTAGGAAGTAACCACTGAAAAGAACACACATTAAGTGAAGGTGTGCATTGGTGTCTGAAAACAATGGTAAACCACTTATTGGAATCCACCTGGAGAATGATAATCATTGTTAATCTTCAGCTGCAGAAAAAATATGATACAACAATACGTACAAAGCATACATTCTTAGTAATGGTTATCATTCTGTGCATATGAAGCATCTGATAAATGTGATCAAATATCCAGATATAAGGAACCATCTAACATGTAGCAAAGAGTCTTTGAAACACACGTGTAACTTTGTACAGCCTTATGTTTAGTCCAGAAGAATGGCAGTGTGTACGCACAATAAAACAATAGAGTGTACCATAATAGAAAAATAATGCATTGAAATAGACATATGATATGTTCTACAATACGAATCATATTGTTGTCCCAAGATATCTTTCCAAATTGGTCCCATTTTGAGATGTAGATCAAGTTCTCTCCTCAAACTTCCTCCTTGGGCATGCTTCAGTAAGTGGTTATAGAGAAGGTCATAGCTGGATAGCGTATGTTTATTTTTCTACAATGTAGCTGGTTACAGGAAGCTATCTTCCACCAAGTCTGAGGGATCAATGGCCATGTCATCAATCATTTCCATGTCTTCTATGGTCTCATCCTCACGCTTTATAAAAGTTGAGCTGCTGGAACCGGTCTCTATTGCGCTTTCTTCAGATGTCTGGGAACTGAGAAAGAAAAGAGCGTATGTTTTTAAAAAGTTATTAAAAAATTAATATATGGAGCAATAAACAGGTATGACATGAACTAAGCAAGTAGAGTGATATGATATAATTAGTGGGTCATTGGTCATTCCATAGCAACCTCCCAATTCACCAACAAAGAATAAAGTAAGTCTTCCTGCACTGTTTTTATCATCCATCAGATAAAACATGGCATTTGGGAAGGACCGGAGGCAGATCATTTCTACTTTTTGAAACCTGGGAATGTTGCATGACATCCTAAATGAAGGGGGAAGCAAATATACTTTGAAATTTGGGTGGCTGATCAGGATCAATTTTACTGCTTGATAAAGTGGTCCATTTGACGGACCTTTCATTCATGGGAAGCAAGCACCACAGGTAATAGCAGATTCCCCTCATGGTAGGCTACTTTGTTGAATAGCTACAGTCTATGTAGGAAGAATTTAACAAACCTCTTCAATTAAGAGTCAACCATGTTGTTGTCAGACACATCATGCAAGGACAGTGGGTTTCTTTCCCTAATGGATACCAGTCTCTTTGGAAATAATTCAGTAGTTACTTGGCCAATTTTACACAATCTATTTAATTCCCATTTATTACGTTAATTGAATTTAAATTCCCTTGTTGTCATACTGGGACGGATAAATGCCACCATCATTAAGAATAGGAATACTTTATTGTCACATGTGACTAGGCACAGTGAAATTCTTTGCTGCATACCCAATGTATACAAATAGCGGCCACCTACGGCGCTGACAAAGTTACAAAGCACGGCGGCTCCTCCTTTTGTCCCCCACCCGCCAGCAGTTCCCCCATGCTGGGTCCCCATTGGCCTCTGCCCCCCCCCCCCCCCCCCCCCAATTGTCCATGGTTCTCCCCCCCTCACGGCAGTCCCAAACTGGGCCTTTGTACTTCTACACCAATTACATAATCACTATACAATCACATCCAGTAGATTTAACCATTCAGGCATTTTATTAAACATACTGCATCTGAAGGTAGGTTTACCTGTGGCGGTTTCTTGAAGAAGTGAGATCACTGTCTGCGATTGGGTCAATATCAGGCAATGGGATAATATAACCACTGTCAGCACTTAGCCGTTGCTCATCAAAACCACTCTCCCTGTCTTTCTTCTTCTCCTCATTGCTGTAGTTAATTCCAATGTAAGGCTCCGTGGATTCTACCCGCATGCGAGCAACAGCCGGATGGTCGCTCTTCAGAAAGTCATCGTTCATCTGTTTGTAGCTCTGTTTGTTGAGGAAGAAAATGTAGTTATAAGGGTTGAAAAGAGAGTTGAGTGGGATGTACTGCGGCATATGTCAATATGGCTCATATGGTTGCACCCTGACTCATTGTAAGGTTCCAGGTAAGTTCCAATCCAGAAGGACCAAACCCCAAAATTGGGGGCTGACAATTAACATGCCATATTTTTAATGAGATATCCTACTTATTCTCTGAGGTACACAAACTATCCTACAGAAACACTTTCAAGGCAAGCAGATGACCAGCCTTGCCTATGTTCACTCCCCAATCAATGTCACCAAAATAAATGGAGACACAAGGAACTGCAGATGCTGGGATCTTAAGCAAAACACAAAGTTGAGGAACTCAACAGGTAAGGCAGCACCTGTGGAAGAAATGGACAGGCGATGTTCGGGGTAAGGATCCTTTATCACACTCAAAATGTGTCCTGACATGCACAAAACGTTGTCTGTTCATTCCCTCCATAGATGCTGCTTGACCCATTGATTTCCTCCAGCTCTTTGTGATTTGCTCACCAAAATAAATTATTTTGTCATTATTTCATTACAGTTTGTGGGTCTGCACTCACATTGACTCTCATTTTTCCCACATTATAAAAGAAGCATTTCAAAAGTGGTGCAGTAACGGTAAATCCATGATACGAAAGGTGACGTATATCAGTTTCACTTTTTTCTTATTCACAGGAGATATTCAAAAATGGTACAGACAATAACATTGATCAGAGCAATTTGGACACATTCCAGTCTGTAGTGTCCAGATTAGACATCTGTTTCGGCACAAAATTATTATTTGTTTTAAACTTTCTTGAACCACACCAAGCCTGAGGATAATTTCAAAGCCAATTCAATTAAAACATGGACACACATGGACAGCATCTAATAAAGCTACTGTCTCGCAGCTCCAGATACCCAGATTTGATCCTGACCTGCAGTGCTGTTTATGTGGAGTTTGCATGTTCTTCTCATGACTGTGTAGGTTTTGTCCAGGTGTTCTTGGATTGGTAACTTGGCATTGTGTTATCTCACAGTGTTTGGTGAGATTTAAATTCTGAGCATTGTGGAGAATATAATGTGATTAGTGTAGGTAGGCACCTGATTGTTAACACAGACTTGATGGCCTGTGGGGCCTGTTTCCATGCTGCATGATTCTAAAAGTTTACATGGATGAGCTCAGGTTTGTTAGCTTAGCCAGTCTAAATTTGGCATCACTAATGCCAATCAAATCATCAAGACTGTTATGAGGTATTCTACCTGCTTGGACACACAGGGTCGTTTGGGTCAGCAAGACCTGCGTTCGACCGTGACTACGGATGCTGTCTGTACGGAGTTTGTACATTCTCCCACATGAGTTTTCTCTGGGTATTCCAGTTTGCTCCCACACTCCAAAAACGTGCAGGTTTGTAGGTTAATTTACTTCTGTAAAATTGTAAATTGTCCCTAGTGTGTAAGAATAATGCTAGTGTATGGGATGATGACTAGTAACTGTATCTTCATTATAATCTGCTGAGAACTATTTATTTTTATGAATAGAGCAGCCAAAGTTCTTTCTTCACTGATTACTGCAATGAATTTTGCTGCAGATGGATCGATTGTAATCATGAGCTGTCTTTCCACTGATAGCTTAGCACGCAACAAAAAAGCTTTTCACTGTACCTCGGTACACGTGACAATAAACTAAACAAAACAAAAATTCTGGTGTTGTTTTAACATGCAAAGGGACATGCGATAGTTCCATGCAAGGGACATACCTTCTTGTAGCCCTCTGGCAACAAACTCCCAATAATCTCAGCCAGGCAGCTAAAGGAAGGCCTTTTCTCCGGCTCACTGTTCCAGCATTTCACCATCAGGTCATAGCTACATGGAGAAAGGTTGAAACAGAAATTTACTTCAAGATTCAAGAGTTAAGTTATCTATTCATGTACAATAATTTTTATCGAAGCTGTAATCTACAGCACGTTAGCTGCAAACGTACACATCTGAAGAAGCATGTTCGGGTTTCCTCATTCTGTAGCCACTCTTTATCTTATTGTAAAAGTTGGAATCTACCATCATTCCTGGATATGGTGTGCCACCTAAAACAGAACATAGAGAGAGATGAGCTGAAATTGCTTGTACAATTCTCACAGAATAGTTCATATACAACAACAAAAGCACCAATGATACTTTGAACAATACTCATTAGTTTGAAAGAAAATTGGTATCTGCGATAAAAAGAATTCATCATATGGTCATTTTGTTATAAAAATTACAGGAACAGTTATGCTGAAAAAGTCAAACATAAATTCAAATGATTATGGTGAGCTTTAGCACTCTAGTTACTTAATAACATTGAAATATGAACTATTTAAAATTAACTTTTTTTTTGACAAGGTGTTCTGAAGTGATTTTTTCAAAATGTCAGCATTTCTCTGACAACAATATCATGAGGTAACTATTGCCTCACAGTGAGATTTCTGCACTAATCAGATAAACGTTTGTTTACACAAAGGGTGATGGATGTATGGAACGAGCTGCCAGAGAAGGTAGTTGAGGCAGGTACTATTGCAATGTTTAAGAAACATTTAGGCAGCTACAGGATAGGTTTAGAGGGATATGGGCCAAATGCAGGCAGGTAGGACTAATGTAGATGGGGTATGTTGGTTGAAGGGCCTGTTACCACGCCGTATGACTCTATAACTGATGCAGAGCAATTGTATATACATCTTGAAAATCAAAGCATCAGTTCCTGGGTTCAGTTGACAAAGTTGTTAACAGTAACTGATCCACATGTGTCTGATTTCCGGGGATCAACCCATGGCCATTACCCCCAGTTCTCAGTTCGGCCAGACGTAGGTGCATTACAGTGGAACTCAACGGCCAGAAATAAGTCTCCACTACAGACACACAGCAACCCATCAATTACATCCCATCCCCCACTGTCCACTCCTAATAACCATTAACTCTGTTATGGACATGTACAGAAGTATAATGTGTGGCCCTTCCAAGTACCCTTCCAAAGATGTCATATTCTGGTTACCACACATGATCGCTGACCATTGTTGATGTTAGAGTGAGATGCAGCACATAATTACCTTCCCAAATTGTTAACTCTTAAAAACATGGCTTATGCAATCCCTCGCTAATCTCTCTATGCAAAATAAACTGTTGCTGTTTTATACGATCTTAAACTACATAGAATATATAAAGTTTCACCAACCCAAGGAGAATATTTCCCACAGAAGAATGCCGTAAGACCAGACATCACTTAGGGTAGTGTACAGGTTGTCAAATATGCTCTCTGGAGCCATCCACTTCACAGGTAGGAAAGTCTGAAATAATAAATTGAAAAGATCCAAATTGAGTTATAAATGATAATCATTTGAATGGAATATTATAGAAAGACACCTTACAACATATGCGTTGCCAGAAAAAGACATAAAATGTTGGAGTAACACAGGGGGTAACTCACTAACTCAGGCAGCATCTCTGGAGAACATCTCTGGAGAACACACTGATTAAGGGTCCAGACCTAAAACGGTACCTATGAATATTCACCGGAGCTGCTGCCTGACCCATTGAGTTACTCCAGGACTTTGTTTCCTGTTTTGTAAACCAGCATCTGCAGTTCCTTGATTCTATACATTGCCAGACTCTGGAATTAAAGTGGAGGTGATTTTTTAATTAATTTTTACACTTCCGTTATTGCAACCAGAAGATGGTTGGAAATTGGAATGCACTGCCTTTAAGAAGTATCTAGACAAGCATTTAAAATGCCAAGGCACAGAAGGCTATATGCAGGTATATGGGATTAGGACACATGGGTATTTAATAATCAGCAAGGACATTGTGAGTCCAGTGCTTTCTGACTCGATGGCTGCATAACAGTACAATGATGGAGCTTTTTCTTCAATGACTGATCTAGCAGCCAAGCATGTCTGAATGTTCCACAGTTATAATGCTACGCGCTATAATGCCTGGAACTATATTCAGTATTCTGTATCTTTCCTTTTGCTCTACCTATTGTATATGAGTTTGACTTGATTATATTTATGTAAAGTATTATCTGATCTGATTGAATAGCATACAAAACATAGCTTTTCACTGTACATCGATACATGTGACAATAATAAGCCTAAACTCAAAGACATTTTCTACAGTCCGAGAATTCTTCATAGAGTTATCTATAGACCTAGAAACTAGGAACTGGAACTGCTGGTTTACAAAAAAAAAAGACAGTGCTCAAGTAACTCAGCGGGTCAGGCAGTGGTTCAGACTGAGTCTGAAGAAGGGTTCCGACCCGAAACATCACCTAACCATGGTCTCCAGAGATGCTGCCTGACCCACTGGGATACTCCAGCACATTGTGTCTTTTAAAAAACCCATCTATAGATCTAATATGATTTGTCTGATACTCACGTTGCCTTTAGAAACATAGTTGGAGTCATGCATGATATCTCGTGCCAGACCAAAGTCACAGATCTTGACAACTTTTCCTTGCGCTAGGAGCACGTTACGTGCTGCCAGGTCACGATGCACACACTGTGTGGAAAGAAAAAGAACAAAGAAAGACTGAATCTTCACCACAATGTAACACCAAATCATGTCAGAGTCTGTGCCGAGGTAAGACGGGAACATCTGTGGATCATTGGTAATGAAAGACACACACTTACATTTTTAGAAGCTAGAAACTCCATTCCTTGTGCAACTTGAAAGGTGAAGCTGATTAGATCCATGAAAGAAAGCCCCTCCGAGCTGTCATCTGAAAGATGATTCCATGTTTCATCTGCTTCTGTTGGGTGAATGGTAAATGTTAATTATGACTTGCTGCCATCATCATATGTAACCAGGAGTTAGAAATGTAACTGACTAGTTGGGAAACTGGTTGGTGCAGGGATTTTGTTGCAGGGATTTTTTTATTTTTGGAGATGAATTCACATTTAGCCCAAATTCCTTTGTGTGGGTCCAGTATGTGTCCTCAATGAAATTAATTTGGGCACTCTCTTTCCATTTATAGCAGACGATGGATATGATTTCACAACATGAAGTGCACCCAATTCAGCAGCAATTGGCAATCTCTTTTGAAATGCCACATTTGTGCAAAAGGAGTCTCTCCAACTTGTACTTGAAGTTGACAACATGGTAAGTTTAGTTTAGTTTAGAGATACAGCGTGGAAACAGGCCCTTCGGCCCATCGGGTCCGCACCTACGAGCGATCCCCACATATTAACACTATCCTACACAGACTAGGGACAATTTACATTTATACCAAACCAATTAACCTGCAAACCTGTACGTCTTTGGAGTGGAAGGAAACCGAAAATCTCGTAGAAAACCCATGAAGGCCACGGGGAGAACATACAATCTCTGTACAGACAGCACCCGTAGTCAGGATCGAACCCGGGTCTCTGGCGCTGTAAAGCAGCAACTCTACCACTACAACAACGTGCCACCATTACCTTCATCTAACCATAACATACGTCAGAGTTCTTGATTCGGCATGATTTGTTTTATGTGAAGAGCATAACATCCCCTTCTTTCATTAATCAATAAATTCAGAATTGAAATGTTCAGAAATATTAAGCCGTCTATTTATATTTGGTGGGACACGAAACAACCCTGTAAATCTTGAGCAGAGTTTTCTCTGGGAAAGAAGGAAAACGCTTACATTTTCATTTAAACTATATTATGAAGATGTAATTTACAAGTATTGCAATCATGGCGATATACTTGATTTTATCTTATATTTACTTTAAAAAATAGGAACAAAATGTGAAGCATTTTCTTTGTTGCCTATGCCCACACTAATAATTAGAAATTACTATTTTGTTATAAATAGTAAAGGAACATATTTCAAAGAGCCAGTAGCCTGACCATGCCCCTGCACATCAACTTACTCATGTTGAAACATTCACCCCGAGACATTATCTCTAGACTGGCTAATTCCAAAGTGTCCCTGGATGGCTCCCCATGCATACACTTCTGAACTAAAATATAGCCACCCACGTCATAACTCTTAATAGGTCCTATTCATCTACTCACCTATGTATTTACTGGTCAACAATATTTGCTGGTTGATTTCTAAATCACATTTGCGATTTCAGATTCCTCCTTTTTTCCCCATACACTCACACAGCCTTATAAACCATCTAGGTGGCTCCATGCCTCAAATTCTGGCCTTAAATTCTGCCCCTGCATGTAGTTGTTTCACCTTTGACAGGTGCCTTCAGCTTCCAAGGTCCTAAACACTGGAATTCACAGCCCAAGCTACATCACCTATTTCTGTTGGTTAAAAGTCACCTATTCTACAATGGAGAGTGAGGGAGGGGAATGGCCTACCCTAATGTTTCCTCCTTTGTCACAAACATCAATATTAGCTTGAGAGCACTCCTGTGAAGTGCCATGAGATGTTTTTACTATATTAAACATAGAATAAGAATAGTACAGCACAGGAATTGGCCCTTTGGCCCACAATTTTGCTTCAAACATGATGCCAAGACCACTCTTATCTCTTATTACTCTGCACATAATCCATTTTCTCCATTCCATGCATATCCATACGCCTGTCCAAAAGTCTCCAAAATGCCATGATCATGACTGCCTCAACCACCAGCTCTGGCAGCGCATTCTATGCAATCACCACCCTCTGTCTATAAAAACCTTCTCACCTTAAAGCCATTGCCCTCTAGTATTTGATTTTTTTCATCCTGGGAAACAATTCTGACCATCTACCCTATCTATGCCTCTCCGAACCTCTGGAGTTCTAGGCAGTGAAGAAAGCTAACGGCATGTTGGCCTTCATATGAAGAGGAGTTGTGTATAGGAGCAAAGAGGTCCTTCTGCAGTTATATAGGGCCCTGGTGAGACCACATCTGGAGTATTGTGTGCAGTTTTGGTCTCCTAATTTGAGGAAGGACATTCTTGCTATTGAGGGAGTGCAGCGTATGTTCACGAGGTTAATTCCCGGGATGGCGGGACTGTCATATGTTGAACGAATGGAGCGACTACGCTTCTATTCACTGGAATTTAGAAGGATGAGAGGGGTTCTTATAGAAACATATAAAATTATTAAGGGATGTTGGGGGAGCCACAGTTTAAGAATAAGGGTAGGCCATTTAGAACTGAGAAGAGGAAAAATGTTTTCACACAGAGAATTGTGAATTTGTGGAATTCTCTGCCTCAGAAGGCAGTGGAGGCAGATTCAATGGATGCATTCAAAAGAGAGCTAGATAGGGCTAGCGGAATCAAGGGGTATGAGGAGTAGGCAGGAATGGGCTACTGATTGTGAATGATCAGCCATGATCACATTGAACGCTCAAAGGGCTCGAAGGGCCAAATGGCATACTCCTGCACCTATTGTCTATGTATCTATGTAAAACAAAAAAACATGTCTGTGCAACCTCTCCCAGTAGCTAACAGCCCCTAATCCATGCATCACCTGGCAAAGATGCCACGTAAATGCAAATTCCTGTCCTAATAACTTTAAGCCAAATAGTTCAGTAAAGTGTGGAAGGTTCACCTGCATCACAACACCAAAATGTCATTTCTTAAATTTTCAGGGACGGTTCAATAATTAACATTAATTACAAAGACATAATCAATTCAGTCAATGAATGGATTTTGTTCCTCTACCCTGTTCTAAAACATGTCTGAAATTTGTTTTGAAAATCATAGAATTAATAGAACAAAAACTGTCTCTTACCTGTTAAGGACTTTTTTTTCTGTGAAGGTGGATGATCATACACATGCTGCTGGATGTCAGTATATTTGAAGCTGGCTTTCCTTTCCAACATTGGCACATACTGGGTGCTTCCTGCTTGTTTCATGTCCATGTAGTCCCCATTTCTCTCAAAAGACAAGATCACGTAACTGTAGAAATAATGTCATGTTCAAAGTGAAACCAACAGTCCTATTCCTGGTCTGAAAACTTGTTCAAAATTGAACAAGACTCTCTGCTTAGGTTAGATACTGAGCTCCTAAAATGGTGCCTATGCCAGCAGCTTCCTCATTTAGAAGCAGGTACATAATTAACTAAGCCAGGCTGCTATTTAAATTATATTTGGCCATTGGGTTTTAAGTGGACAATTAGAATAAGTTCTAATTGTTTTGCATTCAGTAATATTTACAAGGAGATGTTAAATACAAGTTTGTTTTGGTTACTTTTTATTTAATATTTTCAAAAAACCTACAGAATACAATAAAATTGATTCTACCATGAAGAAATTCCGTTGTCTACATGACTCATTAATGCACGCAAAGGAATCAAGCACGACCGTGGATGTTTTCAAGATTGTATTTTGTTAAGATGATAAATTCATTTGATTGACATCATAATCAGTGGCAAAATAAATTATAAAAGGCTGCAAACAATGAATTCACCTTCGTGTGCTTTCATCAGCAGGGTTTATACCAAAAATATCCACTTCTTTCTTTCCTTTTTCAGAATATCGATTTATAAAACTGTCCCTATTTTTATGCAGGTAGTTGACCAGGTCCCCATAGAAACAGTATTCTGTAATGATGTAAATGGGACCTAATGGTAAAAAAAAAGTAAAATTAACATGCTGCATGCCAGAACTAAAAAAACTTTCCTTAATGCTGTGCTTAAAAGCAAAAGTATGGATTGCTTGGGAGGTAGTATTTGAATCTGAAGAATGGTCTCGACCCAAAACGTCATCCATTCCTTCTCTCCAGAGATGTTGCCTGTCCTGCAGAGTTACTCCAGCTTTTTGTGCCTATCTTCATTTATTTGCAATGTTTAACATCCCCATTCTGCAGTAGTTTACTAAATTCAAACTAGAATGGATCAGAAATGCAGGGCAAGTAAAATCAAACACCTCACCTGCTTTTGTGCAAGCCCCAAGCAGATTAACAATGTTTAAATGTGGACCGAGGTGGGTCATTATCTTCAGCTCTGACATCAAGGCCTGCTTCTCACTGGAACGAGCTGTAGCTGTGAGAAAATAGAATAAGCAATCAATGAGAAATTCACACTTGGAAAAAGTTCATTGTTTATAATGAAATTCATAAATCTGTTGCGTACATTTTTATTTAAACAAATCAGAAAGTGTTGAAACTATTTTACTATTTTTTAAAGAGCAAATTATGATTTTTTTTAATTTTGTGAAAACCCACTTAATATTAGTTTCTCCCTTTCCCCTCTACCTTTACCACATATAGGCTGCTCCCGAGTCTCAAAAATGTCCATGATGATGTAGAATGGCCTCTAGTCTTACCACACAATGCATGTTGAGGCCACAACTGTTTGGGGTGTTGGGGCCGCAATTGTTTACCATATATATTAATGATTTGGAAGAGGGAATTAGGAGCAACACTAGCAAGTTTGCGGATGACACAAAGCTGGGTGGCAGTGTGAACTGTGAAGAGGATGGTAGGAGGTTGCAGGGTGACCTGGACAGGTTGAGTGAGTGGGCAGATGCGTGTCAGATGCATTATAATACAGATAAATGTGAGGTTATCCACTTTGGTGGCAAAAACAAGGGGCAGATTATTATCTCTATGGGGTTAGGTTAGGTAACGGGGAGGTACAGCGATACCTGGGTGTCCTTGTACACCGGTCACTGAAAGTTTTCGTGCAGGTACAGCAGGCAGTGAAGAAAGCTAATGAAATGTTGGCCTTCATAACAAGAGGATTTCAGAAGAGTAGAGAGGTTCTTCTGCAGTTGTATAGGGCTCTGGTAAGACCACATCTGGAGTATTGTGTACAGTTTTGGTCTCCTAATTTGAGGAAGGACATCCTTGTGATTGAAGCAGTGAAGCGTAGGTTCACGAGATGGCGGGACTGTCATATGAGGAAAGATTGAAAAGACTAGGCTTGTATTCACTGGAGTTTAGAAGAATGAGGGGGGATCTTATAGAAACATATAAAATTATAAAAGGACTGGACAAGCTAGATGCAGGAAAAATGTTCCCAATGTTGGGCGAGTCCAGAACCAGGGGCCACAGTCTTAGAATAAAGGGGAAGCCATTTAAGACTGAGGTGAGAAAACCCTTTTTCACCCAGAGAGTTGTGAATTTGTGGAATTCCCTGCCACAGAGGGCAGTGGAGGCCAAATCACTGGATGGATTTAAGAGATAGATAGAGCTCCAGGGGCTAGTGGAATCAAGGGATATGGGGAGAAGGCAGGCACGGGTTATTGATTGGGGACAATCAGCCATGATCACAATGAATGGCGGTGCTAGCTCGAAGGGCCGAATGGCCTCCTCCTGCGCCTATTTTCTATGTTTCAATGTGGGACTTTATGTATTCCACTTGCCTTCTAACCCTAACCCTTCCTACTTCAATGATCCAGCGTGTTACAGTTTTAAGGGTCGTAAATGGGGGACGATTAGGTAATACTGAATCATTTAAACTATGATTAACAATTTCAAGTAGCTATTGGAAAGCCTCTGAGTAACATGCAACTACCTTTTAATAATTAAAAGTCTAATAAAAACTTTTTTTAAAGTCTTGTTTTGCATACATGTACATGGCTACAAAAGGTTTAGAAGGATTTGGGCCAAACGTAGGCAGGTGGACTAGTGTAGATGCAGCATCTTGGTTAGCATGGGCAAGTTGGTCCAAAGGGCCTGTTTCTAAGCTGTACGACTCTATGACTCTAGGACATGAAAGATTCCTGTAAAATCGATTGCGAAAATTTACAGGATTTCTTCAATGTAAATTACATCAAACCATGCCCGTGCTGAGGGTAACCCAAAACAGGCCAGTTCAACATACTGGTAAGAAAGTAGCCAACTCAATCAGTACTAATGGATTAAATCAATAATGTTAGTGAAACTACTGTACTGTAAGAAATTTTAAGTCATTTTCACCACAAGTTATGAACAATACAAGTAAACTCACGTTTCAGCATTTTCACTGCAACTTTCGTGACAGGCTGTGAGCGACTTAAACCGTATGCAGTTCCTTCAACAACCTTTCCAAACGCCCCAGAACCAAGGATGCGGCCTTTAAAAAACGCACAATGCACAATAATCAATGTAACATTACAAATATTATCATAAAAATTGTATGGTTTGGGGTTAATTAGCAGTGCACCAGAAAAGTATGTCAGAAAGAGCAAATTCTATTCCGGATTTTATAATCCATTCACAATTCACATTTTTCTATGTGGTCTATTTTTTAAATAAATATTTCATGATCAACAGTAGGTTCCATCTAAGATAGGCACAAAATGCTGGAGTAACTCAGCGGGATAGGCAGCATCTCTGGAGAATGAATTGGTGATGTTTCGGGTCGAGACCCTACTTCAGTCTGAAGAAGGGTCTCGACCCGAAATGTCACCCATTCCTTCTCTCCTGAGATGCTGCCTGTCCCGCTGAGTTAATCTAGCATTTTGTGTCTATCTTCGATTTAAACCAGCATCTGCAGTTGTTTCCCACACCGTAGGTTCCATCTCCTTGGGAAAATGGACTAACTTTGGTTATTACAAAGGGTATCTGAAGACCAATTACATTGGGATACTACCTGCGATTTCATATAATTCTACTTTATTAATGATACCTTAAGGTAATTTTAGGAGCACTGTCTTGTATATAAAAAAATAATTTCACATTCATTTCAGCATCCCCTGGACATCTGATATTGCTTTATGGCCACGAACATATGTAAAGTGGGAAAGCAAAGGTGTGTACAACAGGTCCCTCAAAAAACATTATACAGTAGTTTAGTTCAATAATGCTGATTTGAAGGAACTATGGGGAGTATACCATTGTTCTTATTCAAATAATAGCATTGAATCTTTTCCATCCACTAAGGAGATCAAACAGAGCCTTTTTTAAAGCATCACATTCCAAATAAACTACCTTTGACTACGGTAGAAGGACTTTGTGCTTAAATCTCTGCATAGGTTTTGAACTCGCAAGAATGCAACCAGTAAATCAAGACTGGAAGAAGTAAAAAATATACTACTTTCTGAAGGATTTTTGATATTCTGAATGGCTTAATGGGTCCCTACATTTGAGAAATTATAATTAATGGTTAATGGAAATTATATTTGTTATCTGAATGCGTCTTTGCACCACAAGACAAGTACTTACCAAGGACAAGTCCTTCCCGAGGAAACTCCCATCTAGTATCATAGGGAAGTTGCATCGGGTCAACATAAATATATTCATGGCCATCCGGACTTATGGATTCAATGACTCTCCATCTTATCTCATATCTTGGTTTCTACACAAAATAATAAATCATTTTATATTATTAAAGTAAAACAATTTTTCTGTCAAGCAGACAAAGTTATAATAATCTGTTAAAATTTATCTATTTAGCACGTTTATCAATTTCAATAGGATAAAAATATTTCTAATAAAACATGATTATACCTTTGGAGAATGCAACTATATGAACTGCATTAAGCTGTTATATAAATCATATAACAGACAGAGGCAGGTTAGGGAGCATGGGAGGACTAGCAGATTCATGTGCTTTTACTTTAATGCAAGGAGCCTTACTAGTAATTCAGATGATCTTAGAGTATGGATTAGCACTTGGAATTATGATATCATGGCATATTGTCTAAAGCTGCAGCTAGATACAGTTCAGATGGAACATTAGGGTGGAGCATCACAGATGGAATTTAATCCTGACTAGATGAGGTGATGCATTTTGTCACGTCAAATAGGGATAGGACATATACAGAAAAATGCTAAGGCTCTGGGGAATGTTGAAGAACAAATGAGACCTTGAGATTCAAGTCTGTAATTCTCTGAAGTGACAACATAGGCAGGTAATGTGTGAAGGTATAAGGTAGAATACAAAGGTTAGGGTATTAATGTATTATTATTATTATTATTATGTTACAATGTTACAAAACACTGGTTAGGCCGCACGAGAGTATTGTGTGCAATTCTGGTCGCCACAATGTAGCAAGGATGTGCTGCACTGCAGAGAATGCAGAGAAGATTCACCAGGATGCTGTCTGGATTGAAGGACTTTAATTATGAAGAGATATTGGATAGGCTGGGCTTAATTTCCTTGGAGTAAACAAGGCTGAGTGGTGGGCAGATAGACGTATATAAAATTATAACAGGCAAAAATAGGGCAGATAGTCAAAATCTTTTTCCCATGGTAGATACAAATTTAAGGTGAGATAAGGGAGTTTTAAAGGAGATTTGAGAACCTTTTTTTTGTACAGAGAGAAGTTTATAGCTGGAACATTCTACCAAAGAAGGTGGTGGAGTCAAATACAATCACAAGGTTCAAAATACATTTAGACAGATGCATATATAAGGGATTAGTGTAGATGGAGAAAAGTATTGTCATATATGTGATGGGGCCCAAGCTGTTATATCTGTGACTATAAATTATACTTTCATGCACCAAAGTTAAAGCAAACATTTTTGTGCCTATATTTTTATTCTCATAATGGGTCTTTTGGATATATTTTTTTAATTTCTGCCAAAGAATACAGAAGTTAATTTCACTTTCCTTCATTTGTGTTTCAGGAATTCTAAGACCTCCAGATTAGAGAGTTGGAAACATTGCTTACCTGTTTCCAAACTACAACTAGCACTATCAGAGAAATGATCACGATAACCAACAGCACCAATACTGCAGCCGCCACAGTCAATTCGGAGTGTGGATCTGCAAATCAGTGTTAAAAGACAGTTATTCCAAAAATGTAAAAGCAAGGAACTGCACATACTAGTTTACAAGATAAGTGCTGAAGTTACTCAGCAGGTCAGGCAGGATCCCTGGAGAACATGGATAGGCAACATTTCAGGTCGGGACCCTTCTTCAGACTGGCGAGTGTCTTAAGACGGGTCCCAACCTAAAATGTCACCTATCCGTATTCCCCAGAGGTGCTGCCTAACCCACTGACTTACTCCAGCACTTTGTGTCATTCCAAAAATATTAATATTTTGATTTTTAAAACATTCAACAGTAATTTAAAGCAGCAAGTCCCTCTGTGGGGCCTCACTTTCAGAGTAAAACCTGGAATGATGTCCCACACGTGGCATTGTTGGTTTAAATTGAGATCTTCGTGACTCTAATCTTTCACTATTCAGAGCAATTGTCAAATGATGAACTGGTGTGAGCAGGAGTCAATGCAGCCTAGGATATTTGCAGCAGAGTTCAGATGAACTCAGATCAAAATAAAACCATTTCCATTGCACCAACTTTATAACAAACATCTCTTAAAGTGGACATCAACTGAATGTCTCACATCCTGCTTCACAGCAGACTTTTAAAATTCAAAAGTGGGCACCTATTCTGGATGATGCCAAAGCAAAGTCTAGCACAAAGTGTATTTTGACATTCTTAATCAATTAGCCCAGCAATTCAATGTAATACATGTGCAAAACTTTGTGACAGGGACCTGGACCTTCAATGTTTAATGAATCACAGACCCAAGTTAAGCACCCACAGTAGTTTGTAACGCATTATCTTTACATGCCTTCCTTTTAACATTTGGAATTATTCCAGCTAAAATGAATTGCACTACATTGGCAGATTTTAAAGACACCTTGCTACATATCAGTTTATTCTGGTTGAAAACGAACCATGGACAGGAAAGGTTTAGGGGGTTATACGCCAGGCCAAATGTGGGCAGGTGGAACTAGTGTAGATGGGATACCTTGGTCAGCAAGGGCAAGTTGGGCAGAAGGGCCTGCATCCATGCTGTATGACTATGATTCTATGACTTGTTCTAGGGGATGGAATAAAAACCATTACTCACTGTGAGCCACCAGTTTGACTTCACGTGCAACAGCTGCAAGCCCATTCTTTGCAATGCATTTCACAGCCACTGTGTTATCCACTTTCCGAAAGGTCAGTTTGCTCTCTACAAGATTTGTCTTTGTCAGATGGGTCTCAATACTTATATCACTCGAATTACTGTGGAGAACATTCCACAGCATTGAGTCATTTGCACACCTGAAAGAAATACAGAGATTATTTCGGTTTATATTCATTATCCACCAGTAATGTATTGGATGTGTATTTTCAACTAAAAATTGGCTTCTTGGAGAAATAAATGAAATCTTTTAATGGTAACTCTTTAAACTAATAGAATAGAAATTATTATTCAAAGTACATAGTTTCCTCACTGAAAAATGCAGCATGATTGAATGATTAAGGCCTCACTTTTTTAGGTCTGTACAGATTAGCCATTCGACCTCTGGGCTGGGTGTCCCATCTGCAGAACATGAAACAATCTGGCCATTTTCAGAGCCATGGTGCTCGTCAAAAAGATTGATGATCTTTGCTGGCACTGGAACAGGAAGAGGAAACATAACATTAAAATAAAAATGAACCATTTTTGTTAACCAAAACAGTATATCAATGTTTAAAATATGTATGTACAAGCATCGATAATTATGACATAAGATGGTGCCCAATTTTATTCTCATTTAAATGACATTGTTCATTTTTTTTAAAGTTTGAATATTAAATTTCATGCACAAGTGTCAATGCAAAATGTCTTTTGTTAATGAACGTCCACCTTTTTTCTTTAGTTTGAGAGGCCTTACTTCAACAATATTTAGCCAAAGGGAGTGAAAATGCAAGCTGACATGCAGTTAAATCTCAAAACGAATCAGAGGGCTCACCAAGGGCAACGCTAACTTGACCTTCCCAGTGGAAACCAAGTGCATGGCCAAATAAAACTGAACAGGTCAATTATTCGCTTGGCCCAAACTTTTTCACTGTAGCCTTTTACCTTAATACATAGTTTTAAACAGACAGAGACCTCATGAACGTGTTCTTCGCAGAATAGACCTTGATTGTACCTCAGGTCAGATCAAACTGGAGTATTTGCTGTGACTGAACATTTCTGAAACAATACCCACTGCTTCTCTATGAAATACTGGCAGACCTCTTACACGACCATGGAACATAGAACAGTACAGCACAGGAACAGGCCCTTCCGCCCACAATGTTTATGCCGAACATGATACCAAGTTAAACCAATCTCATCTGCCTGTACATGATCCATATCCCTCTATTCCATGCACTTCCATGTGCCTATCTAAAAGCCTCTTAAACGGCACTGTCGTATTTGCCTCCACCACCACCCCTGACAATGTGTTCCAGGCCCCCACCACTCTCTCTGTATAAAACTTGCCCCGCACGTCTCCATTCAACTTGCCTCTCTCACATTAAAGCTATGCCTTCCAGTTGGACATTTGTAACACTGAAAACAGTGTTCTGACAGTCTAACCTATCTATGCCTCTCATAAGTTTATATACTACTTACACACTACATGCTTCAAGAATCAAACATTTATTTACGATTTTCACCATTCTGCAGTTTTGCTTTTAGTCTTTTAAACTTTCTAAGTATCACTAGCTCAAAAAATCACTATGGTGAATAATTGCAAGGAAGTATGAAAACACTTGGCGCCTCAAAAATCATTTAGTTAAAGAACAGAATAGAGCTTATGGATTTACCTTTCACCAGCAAGAAGAATGTAAAGATAGTACTATTATCTTCATGTTCAACAATGATGCTGTAGACCCCACTGTCTTGTTTTGTTGCACGAATCAGGGTTAAATTACTTTGATACCTGGAGCAAGTCAAGTAACAAAGAGCAAACAGGGAATTCATCAATGGAGATTGAAAGAGCATGCACATAGTAAAACATAATATTAAGTGTGGATCTCAGGATTCAATGAGAACACCACAAGAAACATTAAACATCTTGACAACATCTGACATGACCCCAAATTTGATAATGACTCCACAATTTTTGGTTCATTCTTCCATCTCCACCAATGCTCACTTCCCTTCCCACTGTACCCTTCATAGAAACATAGAACATAGAAACATAGAAAATAGGTGTAGGAGTAGGCCATTCGGCCCTTCGAGCCTGCACCGCCATTCAATATGATCATGGCTGATCATCCAACTCAGTATCCTGTACCTGCCTTCTCTCTATACCCCCTGATCCCTTTAGCCACAAGGGCCACATCTAACTCACTCTTAAATATAGCCAATGAACTGGCCTCAACTACCTTCTGTGGCAGAGAATTCCACAGATTCACCACTCTCTGTGTAAAAAAATAATTTTCTCATCTCGGTCCTAAAAGACTTCCCCCTTATCCTTAAACTGTGACCCCTTGTTCTGGACTTCCCCAACATCGGGAATAATCTTCCTGCATCTAACCTATCCAACCCCTTAATAATTTTGTAAGTTTCTATAAGATCCCCCCTCAATCTTCTAAATTCTAGCGAGTGCAAGCCGAGTCTATTCAGTCTTTCTTCATATGAAAGTCCTGCCATCCCAGGAATCAGTCTGGTGAACCTTCTCTGTACTCCCTCTATGGCAAGAATGTCTTTCCTCAGATTAGGAGACCAAAACTGTACGCAATACTCCAGGTGTGGTCTCACCAAGACCCTATCCAACTGCAGTAGAACCTCCCTGCTCTTATACTCAAATCCTTTTGCTATGAATGCTAACATACCATTCGCTTTCTTCACTGCCTGCTGCACCTGCATGCCTACTTTCAATGACTGGTGTACCATGACACCCAGGTCTCGTTGCATCTCGCCTTTTCCTAATCGGCCACCATTCAGATAATAGTCTACTTTCCTGTTCTTGCCACCAAAGTGGATAACCTCACATTTATCCACATTATACTGCATCTGCCATGCATTTGCCCACTCACCCAACCTATCCGTCACCTTGCAGCCTCCTAGCATCCTCCTCACAGCTAATACTGCCCCCAGCTTCGTGTCATCCGCAAACTTGGAGATGTTGCATTCAATTCCCTCATCCAGTTCATTAATATATATTGTAAATAGCTGGGGTCCCAGCACTGAGCCTTGCGGTACCCCACTAGTCACTGCCTGCCACTCTGAAAAGGACCCGTTTACTCCTACACTTTGCTTCCTGTCTGCCAGCCAGTTCTCTATCCACATCAATACTGAACCCCCAATACCGTGTGCTTTAAGTTTGCATACTAATCTCATATGTGGGACCTTGTCGAAAGCCTTCTGAGAGTCCAGATATAACACATCCACTGGTTCTCCCTTATCCACTCTGCTAGTTACATCCACGAAAAATTCTATAAGATTCGTCAGACATGATTTACCTTTCATAAATCCATGCTGAATTTGTCCAATGAATTCACCACTTTCCAAATGTGCTGCTATCCCATCTTTAATAACTGACTCTAGCATTTTCCCCACTACCGATGTTAGACTAACTGGTCTGTAATTCCCCGTTTTCTCTCTCCCTCCCTTTTTAAAAAGTGGGGTTACATTAGCTACCCTCCAATCCTCAGGAACTACTCCAGAATCTAAAGAGTTTTGAAAAATTATCACTAATGCATCCACTATTTCTGGGGCTACTTCCTTAAGTACTCTGGGATGCAACTTATCTGGCTCTGGGGATTTATCGGCCTTTAATCCATTCAATTTACCTAACACCACTTCCCGGCTAACCTGGATTGCACTCAGTTCCTCCATCTCATTTGACCCCCGGTCCCCTGCTATTTCCGGCAGATTATTTATGTCTTCCTTAGTGAAGACAGAACCAAAGTAGTTATTCAATTGGTCTGCCATGTCCTTGTTCCCCATGATCAATTTGCCTGTTTCTGACTGCAAGGGACCTACGTTTGTTTTAACTAATCTTTTTCTCTTCACATATCTATAAAAGCTTTTGCAGTCAGTTTTTATGTTCCCTGCCAGTTTTCTTTCATAATCTATTTTCCCTTTCTTAATTAAGCCCTTTGTCCTCCTCTGCTGGACTCAGAATTTCTCCCAGTCCCCTGTTAGCTTTTTCTGGCTAATTTGTATGCTTCATCTTTTGTTTTGATACCATCCCTGATTTCCCTTGTTATCCACGGTTGCACTACTTTCCCTGATTTATTCTTTTGCCAAACTGGGATGAACAATTGTTGTAGTTCATCCATGCAGTCTTTAAATGCCTTCCATTGCATATCCACCGTCAACCCTTTAAGAATCAATTGCCAGTCTATCTTGGCCAATTCACGTTTCATACCCTCAAAGCTACCTTTCTTTAAGTTCAGGACCCTTGTTTCTGAATTAACAATATCACTCTCCATCCTAATGAAGAACTCAACCATATTATGGTCACTCTTCCCAAGGGGCCACGCACAACAAAACTACTAACTAACCCTTCCTCATTACTCAATACCCAGTCTAGAATAGCCTGCTCTCTCGTTGTTTCCTCTACATGTTGGTTTAGAAAACTATCCCGCATACATTCCAAGAAATCCTCTTCTTCAGCACCCCTGCCAATTTGATTCACCCAATCTATATGTAGATTAAAGTTGCCCATTATAACTGATTTACCTTTGTTGCACGCATTTCTAATTTCCTGTTTGATGCCGTCCCCAACTCCACTACTACTGTTAGGTGGCCGTACACAACTCCCACTAGTGTTTTCTGCCCCTTAGTGTTTCGCAGCTCTACCCATATCGATTCCACATCCTCCAAGCTAATGTACTTCCTTTCTATTGCGTTAATCTCCTCTCTAACCTGCAACGCTACCCCACCTCCTTTTCCTTTCTGTCTATCCCTCCTGAATATTGAATATCCCTGGATGTTCAGCTCCCAGTCTTGGTCACCCTGGAGCCATGTCTCCGTGATCCCAACTATATCATATTCATTAATAACCATCTGCACATTCAACTCATCCAACATTACGAATGCTCCTTGCATTGAGACACAAAGCCTTCAGGCTTGTTTTTACAACAATCTTACCCCTTATACAATTATGTTGAAAAGTGGCCCTTTTTGGATTTTTGCCCTGGATTTGTCTGCCTGCCACTTTTACTTTTCACCTTGCTACCTATTGCTTCTACCCTCATTTTACACCCCTTTGTCTCTCTGCTCTTGCACCCATCCCCCTGCCACATTAGTTTAAATCCTCCCCGACAGCACTAGCAAACACTCCCCAAGGACATTGGTTCCATTCCAGCCCAGGTGCAGACCGTCCTGTTTGTACTGGTCCCACCTCCCCCAGAACTGGTTCCAATGCCCTAGAAATTTGAATCCCTCCCCCTTGCACCATTTTTCAAGCCACGTATTCATCTGCAATATCCTCCTATTTCTACTCTGACTAGCCCGTGGCACTGGTAGTAATCCAGAGATTATTACCTTTGAGGTCCTACTTTTAAGTTTATCTCCTAGCTCCCTAAATTCACCTTGTAGGACCTCATCCAGTTTTTTACCTATATCGTTGGTGCCAATGTGCACCACGACAACTGGCTGTTCACCCTCCCCCTCCAGAATGTTCTGCAGCCGTTCAGTGACATCCCTGACCCTTGCACCAGGGAGGCAACATACCATCCTGGAGTCTCGTTTGCAGCCGCAGAAACGACTATCTATTCCCCTTACAATTGAATCCCCTATTACTATATGCAATTATCCAATGCAAGGATAAGCTACAAAACATCTGTCCTTCATCCTGTTCATTTACCAGCATCTAGGGGCCCAAACATTTATTCAAGATGAGCCAGCATCTCATGTGGCATCACTTTCAATCTCACAGTTGGCACCACCATTTCTTGTGCCATTCAATCCCTCCAAGTTTCCATTCTATGAAGATTATCCCCTTTGTTCCCATCCCTCCTCCCATCTTAAAAGTTACTTCATTTTTCTGGATTTGACAAAAGATCATCAACCCCAAATAATGTATGAAATGAGGGTGCCCCATATTGCGAGACACCCATGTTCCACCCCAACCTCAGATGCTGTCTGTGTGAAGTCTGCATGTTTTCCCTGTGACCACATGGGTTTCCTCCAGGTGCTCCGGTTTTCTCCCACATCCCAAAGAAATGCGTCTTTGTAAATTAAGGACAATTTGTGATTAGGGAGTGGATTCAAAAGCAGGATAGAGGTCAGAGAGTCATAGATCGTGGACACAATGTGTGGAAGGGCCTGTTTCCAAATTGTATCTTTCATCAATTCAATCAATCTAAAAATAGAACATGCTGAAAACACTCAGCAAGTCAAGCAGCAATTGTGGGAGATTTGGTTTCTAACTGAAACTTCAACTCTGTTTCTCTTTCCACAGACGCTACCTGAACAAATGACTCTTTCCAGCTTTTTTCTGGATTTATTTGTTTCAGATTTAAAATATCTATAGAATGTTTTGACTTGCATCCTAAAATGTTGAGTCTGTTTCTCTTTCTGCAGATGATTTTGCTTTTGCAAAAAATATAGCAAACTGTACATCAAACGTCAAACTGGTGATGTATCTGAAATGAACCTATGGCCTTTTGACTGGGAGGTAAAAATAATGCTACCAAGCCCAAGGTGGCTGCCAGTGGTATGGGATAGCAAGTGCATCCGCTTCCTAAAACTTACGTTCCCTTGGGTGATCTTGTGCACAAGTCACTAAAATTCAACATGCAGGGTAGCAAACACTTAGGAAGGCAAATAGAATGTTGAAAATGGCTGCAAGAGGATTTGGGAACAGAAGTATAGATAGCTTACTGCAATTATAAGGAACCTTGGTGATACCAGATCAGGGGTATAGTCTGCAATTTTGATCTGTTTGCCTACAAAACAATATATTTGCTCTAGGGGGAATGCATTGAAGACTGATTTCCAGGTTAGTGGGTTTGTTATAGGAGGAGACATTAAACAAATAGGCATGAATTCTCTATACTTTAGACGAATCAGAGATGACTTCACTGAAGCACAAGTTCTTAGACGGGCTAATTGAGGTAGATATATGTAAGATTCTCTGGCCGAGGAGTCTGGAACTGGCAGTCACAATCTCAACGTATGGGGCCAGTCCTTTTGGGCTGAAGATCAGATGACATTTCTTCCCTCAGAAGACATTGCATCTTTGGAATTTGCTACACCTGAGCCCTACTGGGGCTCTAGGACTTTCATTTGAAATCAATAGATGTCTGGATATTAAAAGAATAATGGGACTAGGACAAGAAAATGGTGCTGAGCTTGAAGGTCAACCATGATCTTGTTGAATGGCAGGGTAGGCTCAGAGGAGAAGGCCTACACCTAATTTCTTAAGTTCTGAGTGGCCGAAGTTCCAAGTTGTCTTACATGCTAATACAGAAGAACACATGACATAGCAATAAATCAATAGATATAGCAAATTATTGACAATTAATTGGACTGTTGAGCAATCTTATTAGTATACTGGTGTCCGGATTACTTCCAGCAAGTGTGTCACATTCCACTAATTATGTGTTGAACTGGTGTCGTGGAGTCCATCTTTACCTGTTTTCCTGGGCTTTAATGGTGTTGATCATCACTTCATTGTTATCCTCATGCAGAGTAACATTGTTTTTTAGCCACCGAACTGTGGGTACTGGGTACGCGTCAATGTTGACCACAAATTGCTTGACTTCATGCAGGTCTGCAAACTCTTCTGCCCCAAAACTGGGATCCAAATGTATAAAGCCCTTCTCTATGGAGCAGAGGAAAAGGAAAAAAAGTAGATTATATCAGCCCTTATTTGTAATTCTTGGTGCAATTGATCCAATTTTGGACAGAGAATCTTGCCTGCTAACAAGGTACAGCTGCTACCTCAGCACCAGAGACCTGGGTTCGATCCTGACCCGTTAGCTGTCTGTGTGGAATTTGCAAATTCTCCCTGTGCCAGCGTAAATTTCCTCCAGGTGCTCTGGTTTCCTCCCGCATCATGCGGGTTTTTAGGTTAATTCACTTTTGTAAATTGCCTCAAGTGTGTAGGGAGCAGATGAGAACGTGGGTTAGCATGGAACAAGTGTACATGAGTGGTCAATATGTATACTGTATCTGTAAACTAAAACTAAACTAATACTTTCAACTGTAAAATTAGAATTATTGTCAGATATTCTTTTGAGAAATAAATGTACTTTTGCCTTCTTCAGAAATTCCTGAATCACTGCAAAGTAAAACTTTTGCACAGTTTTGATTCTTCCATCCAACACAATTAATATAACGGGTAAAGATTGCACCAAAAACATGTAAAGAACCAACTTGCCGTTCAAACAAACAATACTCCAAAGCACTTTATAGTCAATTATATATATGCCTAAGAGAGCTCATTATTTTAATGCAGGAGAAAAACAGCAGACATTCAAGGTCCCAAAGGAGATTGTGATAGAATAATCTGCTTCGTGATATTGGTTGAGGAATCAATATTGGCCAGAGCACTATAGAAATTACAGAATAAAACAGAATCACGGGAAACTCATTCTAAAAGAAAGGCAGAACACCACATTTTGCATTGATCTAGATTTAGTTCTCGTCAAGTCTCCACTGCATTGTCTGTCTTCCCATGCAATAAGAAAGTGTCCTGTCTTTTTTGTACAGGAACATGATCGTTAAAAACAAGGGTAAAAATCCCAAAGTTTCATGACCCAAAATATGTTGCCTTCCCCAGCAAACTATGTGGTTATTGAATGTATCAGTGGAGTTGCCACTTTCACCATCTTTGAATGGAGCCTGATCTTTTCCCGATTCTCATTTTCACATTTCATTGCACTCATTTTAACCCAATTTAATGGTTTTTGGGGCACACTTGACTTTTCTGCTCATGCTTTATGTATAACACAAACCCTTCAAGCAATCTAACAATAATGGAATGCAATATTAGTTTATTTTAATTTTGATTTCCCAAAGCAGTCCTTTCTCTTCCTGCAATAGCCGTTACATGAAGTCTTAACATTAAATGTAATAAAATAATAAAATACTACATGGTTGCAGTATTTTTATTCACTATTTGGAAATCTTAGAGTCAGAGTGATACAGTGTGGAAACAGGCCTTTTGGCCCAACCTGCCCACAACGGCCAACATGTCCCAGCTGCACTAGTCCCATCTGCCTGTGTTTGGTCCATATCCCTCCAAACTTGTCCTATCCATGTACCTGCCTAACTGTTTCTTAAACATCCCAGCCTCAACTATCTCCTCTGGCAGCTTGTTCCATGCACATACCACCCTTTGTGTGAAAAACTTACCCCTCATATTCCTAATAAATATTTTCCCCTTCACCTTGAACCTATGTTTTCTGGTCTTCAATTCCCCTACTCTGGGCAAGAGATTCTGTACATCTACCCGATCTATTCCTCTCATGATTTTATACACCTCTATAAGATCACCGCAAATCCTCCTGCACTCCAAGAAATAGAGATTCAGCCTACTCAACCTCTCCCTATAATTCAGACCATCTAGACCTGGCAACATCCTCGTCAATCTTCTCTGAACCCTTTCAAGCTTGCCGTATCTGATATCCTATAACATGGTGCCCAGAACTGAACACAATACTCTAAATGCGGTCTCACCAACGTCTTATACAACTGCAACACGATCTCCCAACTTCTATACTCAATACGATGGCCAATGTGTCAAAGCCTTTTTGACCACCTTATCTACCTGTGACTCAACCTTCAAGGAACCACTCCTAGATCGCTCTGCTCTACAACACTCTCCAGAGGCCAACCACACAATGTGTAGGTCCTGCCCTTGTTAGACATCCCAAAATGCAACACCTCACACTTCTCTCTATTAAATTCCATCAACCATTCCTCAGCCCACCTGGCCAATCGATCCAGATCCTGCTGCAATCTTTCACAACCATCTTCTCTATCTGCTATTAATGAACAGAAATAACTGGGATGCAGTGATAACACCAACATAACTGCAGTGATCACTTGCCCAAATTAGCACAGGTCTCAATTGCAAGTCTAAATGGAAAATAGATGATTTGAACTCAGGAGTTAGTGGCACCTGAATTCAAATTTGAATTTAGCACAACTTAAACCTGAATCCAATTTATTTTGGAATACTGAGTGAAAGATATTGTGATCGTGCATTAAAGCTTCCTCTTTAGCAAGTGGCAATGTTGATGGAAGCTATGCTATGTGGCTGTAAGTCTGTTCTTCTGAGCCAATATAAAACATTGAAAGTAAAATAGACAAATACTTTAATCCATACATACCATTAACTTGGATGTGAACCTGCTTTTTACTGAAGGTGTCTTGAGTTGCATGTGATACAGAACATTCATAGATTCCAGTATCTTCCAGCGTGGCATTCTCAATTTCCAGAGTCTTCGTTATTTTTATGTGTGGGTGTTTCACTTCCTTGAGATCTTCCTTCCCCTTCAGAAGTGAAGCAAGTAATCTATATGAATATTTACGGTCTCTCTTATAGTTTGCCCTTTAGATTAAGCAGTGGCATTGTAACAGTACTGACATTTACAACGAACAACAGAACAAATTTAAAAATTCTTAGGATGCACTTATGCAGTAACATTAACTTCACTATGAAAAGATTCACAGTTTGTAGTTGATGTTCACGCAGAGATCTTTCCAAGTGATCTCTTATTGGATCACGTGGCTACTAGTATCTTAGGGTTAATTTCCAAACTAAAGGCTCAAAACAACAAGGTCTTCTGAACTTCAGAAAGAGATTACATCCCCTATTGTGGTAGTGGGGAAGTTTAACTTTAAAAAACATATAGTTTGCTTTGCTACCCTTTCCTTGAGTCATCGCAGTCCTTGTGTTGAGTACCATGTTGAATGTACTCACAGATATCTGTTAAATAGGAATTTCAAAATATTATTCCAAAACCACTGAAAAGGCCTGAGAATGTGTCTCTGTGAACATTCTCGGTGAAGAATATCATTGGGCATTGCCTAATGATGCCCAATGATATTTTTGCTCTTGTTCTGCTGGCTATTAAATTCAGAATGGAAGGGACATGTCAAATTACTTCGCCCCAAGCCACAACTCAATTCTGATTGACAAATTGATTTATTTGTAATAATATTTTTTTTTCATAGGGATATCAAAACCAAGAGGCCATATGTTTAAAGTGAGAGGTATGAGATTTAAAGGGGATTCGAGCGGAAGGTCTCTTTTACATAGAGAGTGGTTGATATCTGGAATGCAGTGCCAGAAGAAATGGTGGAGGCAGATGCAATCACTATGTTTAAGCGCCATTCAGACAGGTACTTGAAGAGATCAAGTACCTGTCTGAATGGTTATATATAGAAGGATGTGGACCTAACGTGGTTAATGTAGATGGGCAAAATGGTCGGCATGGACATAGAATCATAAAGTCATATAGAGTGTAAACAGGACCTTTGGCCCAACATACCCAAGCCGACCAACATGCTCCATCTACACTAGTCCCACCTGCCTGTGTTTGGCCCATATCCTTCTAAACCTATCCTTTGCATGTACCTGTCCAAAGAACATTAAAACATTGTGGTAGTATCTGCCTCAACTACCTCCTCTGGCAGCTCATTCCATATACCCTACAACCCATTGTGTAAAAAAGTTGCCCCTCAGGTTCCTATTAAATCAATCCCTCCCTCACCTTAAACCTATGTCTTCTGATCCTTCATTCCCCTACCTCTGAGTAAAAACTGTGTATTTACCCCATCTACTACTCTCGTGATCTTATACACCTCTATAAGATTGTGCTTCATCCTCCTGCACTCCAAGGAATAAATTCCTAGCCTGCTCAACCACTTCCAATTGTTCAAGCTCTTGAGTCCTGGCAACATCCTTGTAAATCTTCTCTGCCCCATTTCCAGCTTAAGAACATCTTGTGTTAGGTGATCAAAACTGAACACAATACTCACCAATATCTTGTCAACTGTAGCATAACATTCCAACTTCTATACTCATTACTCTGATTGATGAATGCCAATGTGCCGAAAGCCTCTTGACCACCCTATCTACCTGTGATGCCACTTTCAAGGTATTATGTAGCTGCATTCCTAGATCCCTCCGTTCGCCAACACTCCCCAGAGCCCTGCCTTTCACTGTGTAGGTCCTGCCCTGGTTAGACTTTCCAAAATGCAAAACCTTTCACTTCTCTGCATTAAACTCCATCAACCATTTCTCAGCCCACTTGCCCAACTGATCAAGATCATACTGCAATTTTTGACAACCATCCTTGCTGTCTACAATGCCACTCAATTCAGTATCATCTGCAAACTTACTAATGCCATATACGTACATGGTGGACTAAAGCCCTAGTTTTGTGATGCATAACCTGAACTCTAATATGTAGTCAGTTAAGAGAAATGGTTATACACCTGATGAGCGGTGATGTCAGCAAATAGGACCACTTCAAAATAAAACCCTTGTGAACACCAACCAATAAAGTTCATCTTTAGGGAGCCAGCTCTCTACATTCAGAGTAAAACAGGAGTGATATACTCTCAATCCATTCTGCAGAACATTAATGCATCCTGAGAAATGTTTGAACAAGTCCAAGTTTTTTCACTGGCACATTGCTACAGTAAAGTGTGCAGGCCAGTGACACAGTTGCATTTGTGTCTATGCAGAACATAATGCACAAAAGAATTGCATTTCACTAGACTCCTGTGCAATGTACTCTGGTCAGTCCTTGCTTAAATTCATAATATATCAAAATGTATTAAATAGATCTTATACTTAATTATATATAATCACATTTTGCTAAAATATTAATTATGCCAGTAAAAAGTTTTACAACTTCATTACATTCAACAGTGTTTCCATAAATTGATTTCAATGATCTGTCACAGGGTAAGGAAATATAAAAGGTGATTAGCTTTGCATACATTTTCTCCTGGATAATTCCAGTTGATAGTCACCACTTCATTGTCCACTACTGAACAGGTTACACGGATGCTCTCTCCGACTTTAACTATACTTTTAATGGCTTCTATTTCAACTTTCAGATCCTTACCCACTGAAAGACAAATGCAATAAGATAATGTTAATGCCCATCTCAATGGAAGCAGATTTAAAAATACATTTTGTCATCTTTTATAAATGGAACAAATAATTTTAAAATATAACATTATTACAGTTGTTATTTGTAATAAAGTTGTAGAATCTAAGAATTAACTGTTAATGGGGGGAAAAGTCCACCTTAAAATTATTAGAAAAACGTTTATAAAATTCAATATTGCACTGAAACAAAACCAAACATATTAAACAATGTTTGATACGTTGATATATCCCCATATAAATCGGAAACAATGACTAGTCATCTATTTGATCTCTGCTGATGAACATTATATAATTATGCTGATAACGTTATGTTATATACCATTTAATATCCTATGCTAAATCATTACTAATAGTTGTAGTTTTCTAATTTAGCTTGCCTTAATCTTTCAGTGGACAAGGTACAAACCAAAATTAATATATTAATCACTACCTTCAATAGCCTTGACATTTAGGCACAAGAGCAACAGTTTATTTTCTCATTAGGTTTTCATGTAACAGTTTGTAGATATAATTAATAGACAATAGACAATAGACAATAGACAATAGGTGCAGGAGTAGGCCATTCGACCCTTCGAGCCAGCACCGCCATTTAATGTGATCATGGCTGATCATTCCCAATCAGTACCCCGTTCCTGCCTACTCCCCATATCCCCTGACTCCGCTATTTTTAAGAGCCCTATCTAGCTCTCTCTTGAAAGCATCCAGAGAACCTGCCTCCACTGCCCTCCGAGGCAGAGAATTCCACAGACTCACCACTCTCTGTGAGAAAAAGTGTTTCCTCGTCTCCGTTATAAATGGCTTACTCCTTATTCTTAAACTGTGGCCCCTGGTTCTGGACTCACCCAACATCGGGAACATGTTTCTGCATCTAGCGTGTCCAAACCCTTAACAATCTTATATGTTTCAATGAGATATCACTCATCCTTCTAAACTCCAGAGTGTACAAGCCCAGCTGCTCCATTCTCTCAGCATATGACAGTCCCGCCATCCCGGGAATTAACCTTGTAAACCTACGCTGCACTCCCTCAATAGCAAGAATGTCCTTCCTCAAATTAGGGGACCAAAACTGCACACAATACTCCAGGTGTGGTCTCACTAGAGCTCTGTACAACTGCAGAAGGACCTCTTTGCTCCTATATTCGATTCCTGTTATAAAGGCCAAAATGCCATTCGCTTTCTTCACTGCCTGCTGTACCTGCATGCTTACTTTCATAGACTGATGTACAAGGACCCCTAGATCCCGTTGTACTTCCCCTTTTCCCAACTTGACGCCATTTAGATAGTAATCTGCCTTCCTGTTTTTGCTACCAAAGTGGATAACCTCACATTTATCCGCATTAAACTTCATCTGCCATGCATCTGCCCACTCCCCCAACCTGTCCAAGTCACCCTGCATTTTCATAGCATCCTCCTCACAGTTCACACTGCCACCCAGCTTTGTGTCATCTGCAAATTTGCTAATGTTACTTTGAATCCCTTCATCCAAATCATTGATGTATACTGTAAATAGCTGCGGTCCCAGCACTGAGCCTTGCGGTACCCCACTAGTCACTGCCTGCCATTCTGAAAGGGACCCGTTAATCCCTACACGTTGTTTCCTGTCTGCCAACCACTTCTCATGAAGTGTTTTCTTTCATCCTACAATCTTGGTTTGAAACTTCAATCCCAGGAAATAAAATTAAGTAACAGTTAGCATTGATCTAGTGAACGACTGCATCAAGAGTTACTTTACCTTTAAATGTATTAACAATGTACTCCTCGGATCTGTGCTCCACACCATTGACTGTTGTGATGCAGACATACGTCCCCTCTTTGAAGGGGCCGTTGAATCCCTCTTTATTGTCATAGGTAGCGGAGATCATGTTCTTGGTATCAATATTAGTCAAGTTGACATGCACGTCTGGATCAGAAACTCGACACGGAATCACAGCCTCTTCACCCTCTGCTACTATTACTACGTTCTCAAAATGCAATTGTGGGATCAAAGGATAGTTGGGATCTGTGAAAAGGCCAAAGTATTAAACAATAATTCCCCCTCAAAAATGGACAATTGCCACAATACATGGTGAAATTAATTAAGACAGCATTGGTTCTTGCTTTACGTTTGACGTACGTGCTAACCCCTCCCCCCCCCCCCCCCCCCCTTCCATTAGAACAACATTAAGGGTGTTTATTTTTTACAATTAAAGCTCTTATGTGATGCCTTGTTTCCAGTTAATGGTTTTGCTAAAGTAATGGGCCTGTCCCACTTAGGCAACTTTTTAGGCGACTGCAGGAGACCATGCAGTCGCCACATGGTCGCCACATGTTCGCGGGTAGTTGCCGGGGAGTCGCCTTCATGGTAGTGAGGAGTTCCCATATTCTGGGAACTAGTCGCGGCCTCAATATGGTCGCCGAAATTTTTTCAACATGTTGAAAAATTAGCAGCGACTAGAATGAAGCCGCTTTGGGGAGTAGCGAGAATTCTTGAAGCCGTAGGTGGGTCGACAGGAGGTCCTAGTGGGTTGCCAGGAGGTCAAAGGTTCTCAGAGGTTCTCGTAGGTTGCAGCCGGTGCTGACCGGTGAATTTCATTGGCTCATTGGGAAAAAAAAGGTAAGCAGTAGTTTTCAGAACCAAGGATACATTAAATGTCCGCCGAGCTTCACAGCCGTGTTTCTCTGGCTTCTTAAAAGTGCCCCCCCCTCCTTCTCCCCACTTCCCCCCCCCTTTTAAAGGACTTACCGCACGCAATGCTTTAGCCGTCTTAATTACAGCACCAACCTTCCTGTTCATCGTGGTGTGTGTGTGTATCACCTTGGCTTTGCACCGTGTGAATTTTTTAGACAGGGGGAGCGCTGTCTAAATAATTCACATGGGCTGGTGAAGGAAGCGATGTGTTTGTGTGTGTTCCACTCTGACAGTCGCTGTTCCAGTTGCTGGTTTTTCAGGCGACTGCCGGCAACTTGACAGTCGCCGGCAGTCCACTGAAAAATCACCTAAGTGGGACAGACCCATTAGTTAAATTTTATCCAACTCCAACATGAAGTTTTGATTATAAAATGCACACCAGCGTTGCACTGGAACACGAATACACCCCAGAGGCTTTAGTCAGAGCTATAATTTCAGAAAGTTAACTGCAACTGCATAGCAACTACAAAATCATAAGACCAAACTTATTTTTCTTGGTTTGAATGACTTTCAGCTGCTGTCAGCCAATTTGCAAGAGGGAGGTGCAGATTATAGCAAAGGAAAAAATGATTTCACTCAATTTATCATTCATTATTTAACTCCTTTACCAATGCATGAGAGATCATGGAAAGCTTCTAATCTAAAGTGTCATCACCTTCCTGGTGAAAGGGTCACAACTAGCGCTCAACCTACCTGTGCAGTATGCAACAATTAGAACTCGTTTTCACATCTCTACATAAAATAAAACTTTTAAATAAATGACAACACGTTAAGCTCTTCAAAGCCATTGCCATTTTTTGAACTGTAGCTTGCATATTTTCATTTGTATCCATTCAATGTATAAACACTCAACTGGAAAGTAAAGATTTTGAAAAGTATAAACATTAAAAAAAACTACCCTGGATGGGAACTGTCACAATTAGATCTTGGGGGGGGTGGGGGGGCAACTTTTCCACACAGAAGGTAGTGGGTACATCAAACAAGTTGCCAGAGGAAGTGGTAGAGGTGGATAGAATTACAATGTTGAAAGGACATATGGAAAGATACATGGATAGAAAGGGTTTAGAGGACCAAATGTAGGCAACTATAACTAGCTTAGATAAGTAACTTAGTCAACATTGATAAATGAGGCTGAAGTGCCTGTTTCCATGCCGAATAATTCTCTGGCTGTAACATGAGATTGCTAATGCAACAAGCCCACTTAATAGAGGGAACATGTTCATGTCTGCTTTGCTCATGTGGTAGAAGCAGATACACTGGTAACTCCACCAATTGCCATGACCATTCATAACAACCCATCACAACACCCTCAACCCCTAACATATTTTGGACATATTTTAGAATTCCAGATTTACTGCAAAATTTGTAAAGATACAATCATGAAATTTGCGTTGGATCATCAGCTTCCCTATTGATATATAAATGTAAAGTGCAGAACTCAGCCACACAGCCCTGGGAAGCAACAAGTTCAAGCTTCAGTCTCTGCTGGAGACGGCTGAACTCAGCCAAACTGCTGCAATTAGTGGTTGTGCCTGGTCTGATGAGGTAAAGCAGAATGCCAACACAAGTTCCTGACTGTGATCCAACAGGTCCCACTGGAGAGTACATGCTTATGAAATCATGAGGTGTGGTCATGTTGGAGCCCAGCCATCCACAGGACATGACAAGCTGCTACACTCTCTACTTTGCCCCACACTCTGAGGCCGACTATGAGGCTGAGATATTAAAAGGTGATACTCCTGTAAGCAACATAAAAAGTGCAGTCGTGACATGATCAAATTGAAGCCATTAGCAATTAAACTCCAACTATTCTACGCACCTGGAACGAACACATAAATACCCCGGCCTTCAATCTCATCATTGTCGTCGTACAGAAGTGCTGGGTAGTAGCAGATATACTTCCCAGTGTGGATCCCTGATGCTTTGGTAACCTCGAGTGTTTGTATAAAGTTCCCGCTATTGTTGTTTTCATTTTTTTTGTTGATGTTCTCTTTAATATCATAAAACGGCAACTCCCAGTCCACCTCATTCTCCCCTGAGCACGTCAGGGTGAAAGTTGAATGGAGGGCGACCCTTATTTCGACTTCGTTGGGGTAAACATCTGGTAACATCTGGCACAGAGCCAGGTGGGGTCCTGAATACAGCAAAAGAGTAATCATCATTATTCACAAAACAAAATGTATCCTTTCCTTGCTCAATTATCCTCTGTCGTGGTCAATTTCTTCAAATGTCACTACAAGCAGAACAAGCATTTCACTGTATCTCAGAACATGTGACAATAATAAACTAAACTAAATGCAAAGTGAACACTGGAATCTTTCAAACAAGATATAATTATGGATGGTGCTCAGAAATACATCTTTCATTAAATCCTTTGGTACTTGGCTATCCCAGAAATCTAGTGATTAGCCATAAAATGCTGGAGTAACTCAGCGGGTCAGGATGCATCTTTAATCCAGCACTTGGCGTCTATCTTTGGTATAACGCACTGAGTGACTCCAGTTTTTTGTGCCTATCTTTAGTATAACCCATTGAGTTACTCCAGCATTTTGTGTCTATTTTTGGTATAAACCAGCATCTGCAGTTCCTTTTTATTACAAAGTGATTATCTACATTTTTCGCAGATGCTGCCTGACCCGCTGAGTCACACCAACATTTTGTGCCCATCCACTGTGTAACTCCAGCACCTTGTGTTTTATTTTCGAAAAGTGATTATAGAAACATAGAAACATAGAAAATAGGTGCAGGAGTTGGCAATTCGGCCCTACGAGCCTGCACCGCCATTCAATATGATCATGGCTGATCATCCAACTCAGTATCCTGTACCTGCTTTCTCTCCATACCCCCTGATCCCTTTAGCCACAAGGGCCACATCTAACTCCCTCTTAAATATAGCCAATGAACTGGCCTCAACTAAATTCTGTGGCAGAGAATTCCAGAGATTCACCACTCTCTGTGTAAAAAATGTTTTTCTCATCTCAGTCCTAAAAGATTTCCCCTTTATCCTTAAACTGTGACCCCTTGTTCTGGACTTCCCCAACATCGGGAACAATCTTCCTGCATCTAGCCTGTCCAACCCCTTAAGAATTTTGTAAGTTTCTATAAGATCCCCCCTCAATCTTCTAAATTCTAGCGAGTACAAGCCGAGTCTATCCAGTCCTTCTTCATATGAAAGTCCTGACATCCCAGGAATCAGTCTGGTGAACCTTCTCTGTACTCCCTCTACGCAAGAATGTCCTTCCTCAGATTAGGAGACCAAAACTGTATGCAATACTCCAGGTGTGGTCTCACCAAGACCCTGTACAACTGCAGTAGAACCTCCCTGCTCCTATACTCAAATCCTTTTGCTATGAATGCTAACATACCATTCGCTTTCTTCACTGCCTGCTGCACCTGCATGCCTACTTTCAATGACTGGTGTACCATGACACCCAGGTCTCGTTGCATCTCCCCTTTTCCTAATCGGCCACCATTCAGGTAATAGTCTACTTTCCTGTTTTTGCCACCAAAGTGGATAACCACACATTTATCCACATTATACTGCATCTGCCATCCATTTGCCCACTCACCCAGCCTATCCAAGTCATCTTGCAGCCTCCTAGCACCCTCCTCACAGCTAACACTGCCCCCCAGCTTCGTGTCATCCGCAAACTTGGAGATGTTGCATTCAATTCCCTCGTCCAAATCATTAATATATATTGTAAATAGCTGGGGTCCCAGCACTGAGCCTTGCGGTACCCCACTAGTCACTACCTGCCATTCAGAAAAGGACCCGTTTACTCCTACTCTTTGCTGTATATTAAGGACCTGTTTACTCCTACTATTATCTGTATATTAAGTAGCCTTTGCATCCTCTTTGAGGACTGCTAAAAATATTGATGTCTTCATTTGATTGCATTTGCTGCTCTGTTACTAGCTATCACCACCAGTATTGCCCTGGTTCCAGATCATTGTCACTCAGTTTGTGTATCCCCCTGCAGAATGGTTCACGGCAGTCTTTGACCAATTTAATGCCCACATGAACGTGTGTCTACGTCTTTCCTACTTTGGTCGTTTGAGTGAACTGGAAGATTACCAAGACGCCCAATGAATAACTTATCATGCCACCATCTGTGACTACGCCAATAACATTGTGGCACCACATCACAAAGAATAATCTCATTTTCATCTTCATTTTGAATTTCAGAATAGTTCTTTTTTATCATCAACATAAAGCGAATAATAAAATAGAAATATTGAATCAAAGCAGGCTTTGAAGACACATAGACTAATATCCAAATTGGTGTACTTTGTGCAAAATGTCAATACTTCCCTGTTTTTTATCCAAGTACATCAGGAAATAGGGGAAGGATGTGTGTTTAATATGCATTCCAGGTCAATGTATACCCATGCACTAAGTATGGATTGGGAAAATTAGATATTCTGAAAACAGGCATATACCGAGTAAGAGCTAACATCTACAGTTATTGGAAGCATTCAATTGTCTCTGGGTAAAGATCCTTCCAATGTTCTCAGTCCTCCTTACAATCTCTCCCTGGATCCCAGCAGTTACCTGTGAGTTGATATCCATACTGAGGATATTTGTCTCAGTGGTTGACAAAGTTAGGTACAGTAATTTGTTGATTCAACAATTAAATAATAGAATGGATTTTCTGTCTCAATGCATCCATATGGTACACCTAGCAGAAAAATCTGGACGACATGGCTTGGCAAGCAATTGAGATCATTCTTGGGGAAAGGAAAGCAGCAAGGACAGGGTAATTTTGGCACTACATCACCCCCCCCCCCCTCCCCGCCTCCGTCACCCTTACCACCACCTACACTCCCCGCCACCCAATTGATAGCAGATGGGAAAGCTTCCCTGAGGACATCAATCAGTGACTTGTACAAGATAGGATGCCATGGCGACATGAAAATCTGATCTCTCTTTACCACATACCCACGTGCCAGAAAAGGACTAGGTAGACAGTCAGAACCATTTTCACAGATTGGAAATGGCAAAGACCTGAGGGCTTAGCATTAAGATGAGAGGGACAAAGTTTAAAGGAGACATGTGGGGCAAGAATTTTTACACAAACAGTGGTGGGTGCCTGAAACGAGCTGCCTGGGGTGGTGGTAGACGCAGATATTGTAGTAGTTTGAGAGGCGTTTAGATAGGAACGTGGATATGCAGGGAATGGAGGGATGTGGATCATGTACAGGTTGACAAGATTAGTTTATCTTGGCATCGTGTTCAGCACAGATACCGAGGGCCAAAGGGCTGTGCTGTACTGTTAGATGTTCTGTGTTCTATATGCCTTAAACTGCAGCAAGATAGTTCACAAGTGCACCGTTGTTGAAGATATTTAATCTGACCTAAGCAACAAATAACAAATCCCTTTCATATTGAGACTTGAATTGCTAAATTCATATTTTCAGTTGTCTTGTAAAGATGCATTTATTAAAGAGCCTGCTGTCTTACAATGCCACATATGGCAGTGGAGGCCAAGTCAATGGATATATTTAAGGCAGAGATTGGCAGATTCTTGATTAGTAAGGGTGTCTGGGGTGGAGAGGGAAAGATAGATCAGCCATGATTGAATGGATTAATGACCTAATTATGCTCCTGGAACTTATGAACATGAGTTTACCTTTGAGGACTCCCAGGAAGAAGCAATCCACAATCAGCAATATCTTCCAGAATGTGGCCATGTTTGTGGAAAATTACTAGAAAGAGAAAGTATGTACATTATTCCAGGAACACTGGCAGTTTTGTACAACTTTAGTATTATGTACAAGGTGTGTTTCATCCCTTCAACATTCGTCCGTTTAGGAAGCTATGTTTGGCAACATGTATTTCCTGTACCATGCCACAGTTATCTGAGTCACTGCCATTCACTGGACATTGTTACACAGTCATATAAAGGAATTACATATACAGACATTTTGTCTTCTTTCTCTCTCTATCAATTCATTCTGTTCCCTCTCTTTTGCCCTTTCTTTCCGAGTTTACTTTTACCCCTATTCACCCTCTCTCCTTCTCCACTGCTTCCTTGCTTTCTTTCTCTACCCTTAAATTACATTGATTTTGGGGAACCCAAGTATCATGCTGATGTTGTTCGGTCATTATCCGATCACACTTTGGGACAAATAGCAGTGGAAAAATAATGCAATCAAAAGAGATGCTCATCCCACTCACTAAATGCATCACCTCAGCAATTTCTGCGGTGACTCACAGCGATTGCAACAATTAGCCACTTAAAAGATACAAAAGTCTTCAACTTTCTAAATTTAAAGAGCACCCATAGAGGGTTGAGAGAATTGGTTGTCAGCTTGGCCATTCGAAGACCATTTGCATTGACACTTTTACCTTTGAAAATCACTGCATTGTCTTTCCATCATTGTGCATTGATTTGGACTTCTGCCTCGCCCAATGATCTGATCAGTGTGCAGGAAAGAACTGCAGATGCTGGTTTAAATTGAAGGTAGACACAAAATGTTGGAGTAACTCAGCGGGACAGGCAGCATCTCTGGAGAGAAGGAATAGGTGACGTTTCGCGTCGCGGCCCTTCAGTGTGGTACGAGGCAGTAGCTTGGTTTGATACATTCAGCATGGCAGCCAAGAAACTCAGAGAGAGATCTGCCCATTCCGAACAATCTTTCCCTTGGGAGCCGTGCTGTTGGCATTGTGAATATTGAGCTGGCCAAGACTGTATATACCTTACTGCGGCCATAGTTTTGAAATTTAAATAAACTCAGATTTGTCCATTGATCAGTCTCACAAGGTGCCTCGTTCTTTCTCTCTCACACATACATACACTGCCTGCTATGCCAAGAACACCCACATTCCTACTGGACGCCAATGTGGTATTTCAGACTTTGACTGTTATTTTACAGCATTCCATGCTGATCATTCACCTGGCCTGATGACATTTCACTATATACATTTCCTGGATTTTCCCCCTCCAGCTCTCTATTTCTTAACATGAACATTTCCAAACCAGATTGGGATCACCTACAGCTCTGCCAACAGGAAATGCAGAGATGAAAATTGATTACAGTGCGCAACATCAAACAGACAACAGTAAATGTTGGTTTTGCAGTATGTCCTTCTTTTATAGAGACTTATAGTTTTTCTTGACTTCTTCCTGCAACCACAAGACTCCAACCATTTGCAGACTGTGATGTCAATGCTGGCCTGGATTAGTTGGTTGGAGTCGGCTGCAGGAGTAAGTAGGAACATGGTCAGATTTTTTCCATGAGTGTTTGCCGGCTCAGTTGGGATTTAATAAGTGCAACATTGCAGTGCATTTGATGATCAGCTTAGGCAAATAGCTGACACTCCCTGTTGAAAAGTATCTGTTGGAAATGCTCTGTGGGACACTCTCTGTTGGAAACATTCTGTGTTGACAGTGTAAAACAAAACCATTAGTGAAATCTAAAGCTAATGCAAATTTAGATTAATTTAGTTTAGAGGAACTGCGCAGACGCAGGCCATTCGGCCCACCGAGTCTGCACCAACCAGCAATCCTCATATACTAGCCCTATTCTACACACCAGGGACAATTTACAATCTTTTATTGAAGCCAATTAACCTACAAAACCTGAACTTCTTTGGAGTGTGGGTGGAAACCTGAGCACCTGGGGAATACCCACGTGGTCCCGGGGAGAATGTACCAATTCCGTACAGACAGCACCCATAGTCAGGATCGAACCGGGGTCTCTGGCGCTGTAAGGCAACAACTCTACCACTGTGCCACCATTGATCATCAAGTGGCCTATTTGTGCTACACTCTGATATTAATTTTCATTTCAGCATTTCCAGTCAAAATATTAGCAGAGTTAAGCTGATCTTACTCCACTAATATCTCGTTGGGGTTCAGGAGCAGGGAGACCGAGGGTTACAGTATCACAAATCTGTGAAAGTGGAGGGGCTGGGTATCACCTCCCAAATTGTTATCACACAAATGAGCATAAAGTTTCAAATGTTTATAAAATTATGATATTGCTCTGAACCGAGCACAATCAGCACAAGCATTTTTTGTTTACCAAGAATGAATCTCCCAAATGCGAAGCAAAGTTAGGAGAGTTTCACTTTGAATTCAGTCAATGGAGTAACAACAAATCTACAATTCCTAATGATGGGACTAACTACCAGTACTAACAGCAGTGATACAGTCACCAGCCTTGATGTGCAAAATAATATATATCTGGATCCAGGAACTGCAAAGTTGAGAAACAATGATAAAGAAACTCAATGGCCATATCAATTGAGATTTTCTGGGGCTACACAAAAGCCATATGAAACACTGCAGCACTGACGTACCAAGCTCAGATGAACAAAACAAATTAGACTCCATTCATCTTAAACACTGGCCACCACTAATTAGGAAATATCATCAGGGTTCATCATAGTACACTGACACATCAGTGCCTGGACATTCTCCAAGCTGGAGACTGAGAGGTGATCTGATAGACATGTATAAGATCATGAGAAAAATAGATTGCATGAATGCACAGTCTTTTACCCAGGGTAGGGGAATCAAAACCAAGAGGACATATGTTTCAGGTGAGATGGTTAAAATTTAATACATATTTGAGGGGCAACTTTTTACTAAAAGATTGTGGCTTAATGGAACGAGCTGCCAGAGGAGGTAGTTGAGGCAGAAATGATAACAACATTTAAAAGACACTTGGACAGGTACATGGATAGAAAATATTCCGAGAGATATGGGCAAAGCATGGGCCTAACTTGGATAAGACATTTTGGTCAGCATGGACGAGTTGGCCGAAAGGCCTGTTTCCATGCCGTATAACTCTATGCAGCAAAGCTTCCCAGACACACACAGGTATTTGGGATGATGGAAGAGCTTTTTTCCTCAAACGTTTCACACAATTGGCAAAAATCCTGAGTAAACAACAGGAAAGCCACGTCCTTCTGGCATCAAGCCTCGGCAAATCCAACAAATTACTCTGAATAAATTTGCTCTGGGTCATTCCCCTCTCTAACAACACCTTTCAATGCAATCACAGTAGAAAAAGCTCTCCTCCCTTACATCCCAAGCCCTTTGCAATATACGGCAACCCAAGAAATCCTTCCAACTGAGATGGCTGTTCATTTACATTTCTTCCGATACAGTGCACTGCAGACAATGCTCATAGTGTAGTCCCCTTGACACCATGGACACCCAACAATGACTGAACGTCAGCTTTGCAGAACAGAGGGAGAGAAATGGCAGATGCTGGACTCTGGACCAAAAACAAAAACAGCTGCTGGAAGAACTCAGTAAGTCAAGCAGCATCTGTGGAGACAATTGGATGGTCGGCGTTCAGGTCGAGACCCTGCATGAGGACTGACCACCTCCATTCAGTCTCCAAGCATCGCCCTGCACCTTCAGTTATCTGTCACTATAATTCTATAACCCAAACCTACTCTAACCTCTCTACCTATGGCCTTCAAATCAGCTCAACATCAACATGATGAACAGTAATCTACTCACCCCCGTGGCAGCCTTCCAGATTCAACAATGAAGTCAACAATTTCATTGAAGTCTCCAATCCAGCTTCCTATCTCACATTTTCTGCATTTGGGTTTTTTTGCTTTCCTCTCCGCTGGCAAATACAGATTTCATTGTTTCCCCAGACAGCAATTTCATTAGTTAAGGGCCTGTCCCACGAGCATGCGACTGCATGCGGCTAGCCGTGCGGCCTCGCGGGGCCGGTCCCACTTCGATCGCCGGAGCTGCATGGAGTTGTGCGGAGCTGGTCCCGACATCGCACGGGGCTCCGAAAAACTGACAGTGTTCAAAAATTCCGCACGGCAAAGGCCTGCTGACCCGCTGCCGCATGGAGACCGCACGCACCGCCTTGGCGCTGCATGCACCGCCTCGACGCCGTACGCAGCGTCTCGACGCCGAACGCAGCGTCTTGACGCCGAACGCAGCGTCTTGACGCCGTACGCAGCGTCTTGACGGCGTAGCCTAGCGCGTGGCGTTGCGTGATGACATCACCGCCCGGCGTGCCGTTGCGTGATGACGTAACCGCCCGACGCCGTGCGACGTCCAAATTCAGTCGGCCCACCTCCTGCCCAGCTGATTGGTGAGTATGATGTCGGGACCAGCTCCGCACAACTCCAGACGACTCCGCGGTTGGAAGTGGGACCGGCCCCGCGAGGCCGTATGCCTCAAGCCACCACGTTTGGTCGAGCTAGACGCATGCAATCGCATGCTGGTGGGACAGGCCCTATCTGAGTCTTTAACATCCACTTTCACCACCACTATTACTGCTACATCCAACCTCAGCTGGTCTCTATCTGGCACAGTGCTTTCCTTTGGTCCTCTCCAGCACTCCTCCCTACCTCCATGGTTTACATATCCAACTTTTCTACAATCTGATTAAGGGACATCAATCTGAAACACCCACTCTTGTTTTTCTCTTCACAGATGCTGGCTGACCTGCTGAAGAGTTCCAGGTTTTCCTTTTTATTTTTAAATTCAGGTTCCCTCATCTACTGGAATTTGCTTTTGTTACTCTTGGAATGACTATTGGCTATTTCCTGGCACAAGGAACTAGCAACCCTTACATTCCAACAAATGTGATGCGTCAACAACATTAGTTGTGTGCAAGAACAGATGTGGAGCTAATGTCTGGGTAAAGATGCAATAGGGGATGTTGGGGGGAAAAAAACGGAGAGTGAATACAAATAACTGTGTCCATGTCACGCTGAATACAAATATTTACATTTTAGAATTACCCCATGAAATGATCAGTCACAAAACTTCAAATATATGCATTTAAAAGATAAAAGAGAACTGCATTTACATCACTACTTCTATACATAATGTGACTAAGTTCTGTACTGTCCACAAAGTATTTTTAAAGTACTGCAGGAACTTGAACACAGTGCCTATAATGACCTGATATTTAATTTCAGTAAAATTGACTGAGGAATAAACATTGGCCAATACACCAGAGGCAACTAAGTTCTTCAAAAAGAGCCAATTTTATATTCATTTTATATCCATTTTATATCTTTTTATATCGACCTGAGAGCTTAATTTCATAAATCATTCAAAAGATGACACCTCCGACAGTGTAGTACTCCTGGAATGTTGCACTAGAATGCCCACCCAAAGTGCCAGAGTGTCCCCTTGGTTTTTTTTGTGTGGTCTCTGGATGTTAACAAAACATTCATTTTTTACAGAAATTAGAAACGTTATGCTTAAACATTCACTGTTCTTAGACTCCCTGTACAGGCCCATTCACTTGGTTCTTTTATTTGATTTACATTTACTAAAGTAAATAATTATTTATGAGCAGAAAGAGTAAGTACATGTATGGACTGAAGATAAGAAGGGAGAGGATATAAAATAAATACAATTTTCAAACAAAGATCAGCAGAAGCATTTCACTTAATTGAACGAATAAATGATGCATAGCTTTTAGAATCAATACTTCCTATTAAACGATACCCCTTGCATTACACAAAACAGCATTCTATATTTATTCATTTTAGACTTTAGACTTAGGAGATACGGTGCGGGAACAGACCCTTCAGCCAAAAGAGTCCACGCCGTCCAGCGATCACCCCATACACTAGCACTATCCTACACACTAAGGACAATTTACAATTTTTACCAAAGTCAATTAATTTAAAAAACCTGTACATCTTTGGAATGTGGGAGGAAACAGGAGCACCTGGAGGAAACTCATGCAGTCACAGGTAGAACGTACAAACTCTGTACAGACAGTACCAGTAGTCAGGATCGGACCCAGATCTCTGACGCTATAGGGCAGCAACTCTACCACTGCGCCACACAGCCACCCCTAATCTGTGGATGATGGCATTACTGGCTCGACAGGCCTCCTCCTGAACCTATTTTCTATATTACTGGCGAGACCAACATTTAATGCCCAATCCTTACTGCCCTTGTGAAGGTGGTGGAGAGTGTCCTTCTTGAAATGCTGTGCTCTTCTGGTGAAGGTACTGTACTCCTGCAGTTTTATTGGGAGGAAATTCCAGGATTTAGATCCAGTGAGAATGAAAGACTGGCCATATGTTTCCCAGTGCAATTTCCAGCCTTCTCCCAAGACTGCTTCACCTCTTGGACTGTGAAGCCCATTATTGCAAAAATGGGCAGAAATCACTTTTAAACCATGGGAGGGACACATTGAGGTCAGACATCTAGGACAGGGGTCGGCAATCTACGGCCCATCGACCGGATCTGGCCCTTAACCCGAAATCATCCGGCCAGCAGGCGTATTTTTCTTCAATTAGTTTTCGCGACCTGGGAACTTCAGCCAGTCCCGAGGCATGCAGGCGACCTGGGAACCGCAGCCATTCCCGGGGCATGCAGGTGACCTGGGTGCTACAGCCACACATGGGGCAAGCGAGCCGACCTGGGAACTGCAGCCATTCCCGGGGCACGCAGGTGACCTGGGCACTACAGCCAGACCTGCCAGCCGACCTGGGCGTTGCAGCCAGTCCCGGGGCAGGCGAGCCGACCTGGGCGTTACAGCCAGTCCCGGGGCAGGTGGGCTTACCTGCACGCTACAGCCAGTCCCGGGGCAGGCGGGCCGACCTGGGCGCTACAGCCATTCCCGGGGGGTTTTGCTGCAACATGTTTCACAAAACATGGGGGGGATTGTCCCCCACCTCTCAAAACATGGGGGGGACAGATCCCCCCCCCCCCCAGGATTTCTGCCCATGGTCATCCATCAGTGAATAATCTTCAGTGATCAGTGATCAGCCATGATCACATTGAATGGCGGTGCTGGCTCTTAGTGCCCAATGGCCTACTCCTGCACCTATTGTCTATTGTATATTGTCTATTCAGTCAATAAACTATTGCATCTGTGCAACAAAAAGAAGCTACCTTAGTTGATGAGAATTTGTTGTTTCCGATGAATTGAACAGTAGAAGCCCTGTGAAAGGGAAATCAATCAGCCTTAATTGTAGAAGATCATTGTAATATGGAGTATCCTGTTTCACAAAACTTGGGTTTAATTGCAGACGATTGGTGTTCCAGGAACACTGCTTCACCTAGTGCTTCAGCACAAGCATTCCAAATCAGTTCCTCCTGACACTCTCCACTAATCCTGTGAGGTCAAGTCATATTTCTGCCACATAATGCAATTTGTAACAAATGCAAATGGGAGGATGAGCAACCAAAAGCCAGCTACCACCTGAGGATTTATGGATCACACCGGGTTTCACCAAGCTTAGTCCTTGTGACATTTCAGTATGTGGTCATTTTCACTGAAGGGCTTCTCAGTCCTATGATGAATCAGGGTATTGCACTTGGAGCTCACAAGACATCTCCTCTTGGAATTATGTTGTGTTGACAGCCATGCTTGCTGGGGAGATAACTTCCCACTAACAGTCCAAGTCAAACTCCAGGTGGGACAACAATACTCCCAGAAAGATATAAAATGGAAGGATGTTTTGAGGCTTAGCAGTAAAAAAGAAATAGAACATGTGATACATGTTACAATGTTTGTACTTTAGTGTTTTGTTCCGGTAATAATAATAATAATAATAATAATAGATTTTATTTATATAGCGCTTTTCAGGACTCAAAGTCGCTTAATACACTACAAAGCAACTACAACTAGATTTATATTGCATCTTTAATGCTAGAAAATATACCAAGATGCATTAAAATAGCACTTGGTCGGAAATTGCTTTTAAGGAGCTCATTTCTGTGATTTTGTTGAGCATTTCTTGCAAATGTGATTTCTGGATATAGGGCTATTAGTGGGTTTTTTTAAACAACACCATTTTGTGTTAAGGGAGTTGACAAGATGAAATGTGCTAATACTTGCCTGTGGTGAAAACTTCTTCCAATTTCCTCTGGCCTGAATTTCCAGTAAAATAGGAATGCTTTAATCCATTTCCCAGTTCACTGAAAACACTGACAAATTATCTCCTCCTGAGGTGTTAAAGAGATTGGAATTACATCTCATTCTCTTTCCTGATTACCGGCTGGAACTGTTCACTCTCCCCTTCCCCCTTCAAAAAAAAAACAATTCTGCACACTTGTGCATGCATCCAACTTGGCAAATGTTCAGAGTCATAAACTCATCTGTAATCATTTAACAGATGATCTGTGAATGGAAAGAAAGTCTCTGTTCATTCAAAACCTACTTCAGCTGGCAACACACGGGCTCTCGGAGAAGGCCCTGTGGGGAAGTCAAAACACAACCAGTGTCCTGAAGGTATAAGTGTGCATCTTCTACAACACAACATCCTTCATCTCACTCTGATCTGAAAGCATTGTGATATGTTTAAACTGCTCTCTCATCGATTAGAATCTGAGGTAGGTAAATTCGTCTGTACAGAATTAAAATCGAGGTTACAAATGCAGACGCAATTTGTTTCAGGCTGAATACGGGTCCCAACCCGAAATGTTGCCTATCCATTCCCTCCATTGATGCTGCCTGACCTACTGAGTTACTCCAGCACTTTTACAAATGGAGATTGGTTTCATCTTAAACCACATCTCGGTTCATGATGAAAACAAAAATCCTAGTATTGAGCAGTAATAGTCTGACAGATCAAAGCCAAGCAAGGCATGAGAATACGTGATGTGCCAAAGAAATTTAGCATATGCCAAAAACATTGCATATGCTTGCTAATCAAATCTCAATTGTTCAATACATTTGCTTTAACCAGTCCGTTAATGATCACAAGGAAGGACAGGAAAGAAGGGTGGATGTTGATTTATTAACCCTAAATAATTGGGGAGGGTGTAAAATAGGTTTACCAGAATGCTGCCTGGATTAGATGGTATTAACTTTAAGGAGAGGTTGGACAAACTTAGATTGGTTTCTCTGGAGTGTCAGAAGCTGAGGGGAGACCTGATAGATGCATATAAAATTATGAGAGGCATAGAGAGAGTAGACAGGCAGAACCTTTTGCCCAGGGTGAAAATGTCAACAACTAGAAGGCATAGCTTTAAGGTGAAAGGGATAAACTTTTAAGGAGTGGTGAGGGGCAAGTTTTATTTACACAGAGAGTGGTGGATGCCTGGAACACGCTGCCGGGGTGGTGGTGAAGTGACATTCAAGAGCTTTGCAGATAGGCACATGGGTATGCAGGGAATGAAGGGATATGAATTGGGTGCAGATATGGCATAGTGTTTGGCGAGGACATTGTGGGTGGAAGGGTCATTTATGAGCTGTATTCCTCTATGTTCTACGTTGATGGATCTTTTGTTGGAAGAATTCTAAATTTGGAATCATCTCACTTAATTGCACATTGACTAATTTAAAATGATTGGGGGGGGGTTTAATGATAGGGTTCAGCAACTCCAATGCCCAGGAATGAAGGAGATTACAAAAAGTGGTCAATGCTGCCCAGTCCGTCCTGGGTGCTGACCTTCCCACCATCGAAGGGATCAACAGGAGGCACTGCCTCATAAAGGCAGCCAGTGTCATCAAGGACCCCCACCTCCCTGGCCACACACTCATTTCACTCCTGCCATTGAAAAGAAGGCACATGAGCCTGAAAACTGTAAGTCCGGGTTCAGGAACAGCTTCTTCCCAACAACGATCAGGCCATTGAATACCGCAAACTCCAGCTCTACTCTGAACTACAAACTGCCTTGATTGCACCAGAGACTTTGAGCATTGATTTGTTTTTCTTTTCTATTATATTGTACTTTTTATTTATTGAACTTATTTTTATGTTTGTTTATTGCATTATCTATTGAATGCTGTGCTGCTTCAAGAAATAATTTCATTGTTCTGTTTTAATACATATGCCAATGACACATCCTTGACTCTGGGCCTGATGTTTGAGCTCGGCTGGAAAAGCCGGTGAAGAAGGGTCTCGACCCGAAACGTCACCCATTCCTTCTATCCAGAGATGCTGCCTGTCCCACTGAGTTACTCCAGCTTTTTGTGTCTATCTCGGGGTTAATAGTGCTTCGACTCGTACTGCGCGAGATAATCCACAAGGTGGAGCTGTGTCTCCACCGATCAACAACTTGCTGCCTGGAGTTGCCTGGATATTAACATGCACACGTATCCCCACTCCATCATTTAGACTAGCAACGGACTCACAAAACTCCACTACACAGACGCAACATCCGCATCCAGCTTTATATTTTGCAGCATGTATTTACTTTTATTGCATTGATTATGTACTTTTTCCAACTGTAGTTGTATTACGTGTATTTTTAAACGTGGAGACAACTCGAACGTGAAGTCATTCAAATAAATCTAAATCTAAGTCACTGATTCGGGAAGGAAAACTAAACAAAAACAAAAAATCTACATTAGCAGTACATTTATATTAGAACATTAAAAGTAAATTAATGTTGTAGTTTAATTAAATGTGAATAGTACGTCATTTTCGCATATTTGCAAAATTTGTTTTAACTTTTTCAAACGAAATAAACAGAATAAACGATATTCTTCATTGTGATTCTATTTAACAGAGGATTTAGGGCGCGAAATGTTTGGAGCAGAGACTAATCCTTTCCTGGAACTGGGAATGCGTGGAAAACGGTCTGGTTCGGTGATTTACCTGCCGCTGATGCAGAACCCCCGCCTAAACAGCAAAAGCTGTAAACATTTATTTCTGAGAAAGCGAGTAATGTTAATTACGGCGAGTGAGTTCTGGGCTAAATTTAAATCAGACGCCACTATCTAAACTTTCCCAGGATTTTGATCCTGCAATTTAGTTTTGATGCAATAAGTATTTAGCCATTTTAAAATGCAGGCTTACGGGGGAAATATAATGCCTATTTTAATTTAACGATATACTGTGCTCGTTAAATGAAGGTTATGTTACACTAGAAGAAATCTTTAAAACTGTAAACATGTAATAAGCATTTTTTGTCTATGAGCGCTGTTTTCCTTTTGGAGAACTTGGCGCAATTGAGATACCTGGATTGTTTTGTCAAATACTGATACAACTGAGGCTGTTAAATTCTCCAGCATCCTTTCAGCAAAGTCTAGCGAAACACATACGATTGTTAAAACTTCCATTCAATCTGATTAAAGTCCTTAGTATTCGGGTGTCCCACATTTTGGGTGATGTAAACGTAAGCACAGGGGCACATCCAAAGCGGGCGTGCCTGTTACTGTGCAGGCAATGTCACCCCAATAAACCAACCACTGCCACGACGTTGCAGCTAGTTTTGATGATTATTTTCTACGGCATTGTTGGCATGCACTCTTTGGTTATTCCCAAATGCAACGAATCTCCAATGCATTTAGAAATACCCAGAGAGTGTATGTGATAAAATGTTCGGAGAATAAAACGAAGACTCGGGGAACCCCAGATGATGGAATCTAGAACAAAACACAAAGTGCTGGAGTAACTCAGCAGGTCAGGCAGCGGCAGTCTGAAGAAGGGTTCCGCCCCTAATGTTGCCTATCCATTTCCTCCACAGATGCTGCCTGACCGTTTGAGTTACTCCAGCACTTTGTGTTTTGGCGGAGAGCAAACATCAATCTTCCAATGCAAGCTGGAGTAAAATCGTGCAAAACTAAAATAACTGCGATCAACTGGGTCGACTGCGTTGCTCCGCGAATTGCCACTTTCTGAAAACTGGTTGTTGCCCTTTATAGTAAGTGAGTAGAGAACAAGAGGGCTGTTGCAACTATATAAATACTAATTCTGCGGTGGACCATGGGTGCAATTCTACCCAGATCGTGTAGGGGGCGCCATAGTTGCCGTCTCGCACTCACATTTGTACAAATTTCTATTCGATCTCCCGATGTTCAGTTCCATAAATAATTCGATCCGAATTAGTGACAACAAAACTCAAAGTGCTTTGTTTTCGTTTTCTCGCCGTCCGTACAATTTTCTAACCTATTTCTGTAACGTTTTTCAAATACTCACATGAATTGATAAATCAGTCATATATTTTATCTATTCGTATTCGTTTCAAACTAAGTGCGTTTTGTAAAAGCAAAATTATTTTGTAAACACTTTAATTTTATCCATGCCACAAATAGGTGCGACTACCCAGCGTCTACATGAGCCTTGTACGGACAATGCTACTCAGTGCAAGCTTTAGTCAAAACACAGACCGCTGGTGGAGCGCAGCGGGTCACACAGCATCTGTGGAGAGAGTGGACAGACGACGTTTCAGGTCGGGACCCTTCTTCAGTCTGGGGAAGGGTCCTGACCCGAAAGGTCGTCTATCCATTGAAGGGTCCCGACCCGAAAGGTCGCCTGGCCATTTCACTCTCCAGATGCTGCCTGACCTGCTGAGTTCCTCCAGAACTTTGTGTTTTGCTCAAAATTCCAGCATCTGCACCACCTTGTTTCTCCGTAACTTTAGTTATTTCAACCACGTATGAGATAGGGTTTATGATTCGAACCCCAATAATTGATCACATTTATTTGTCCCTCGACTACCATAGATTGGTCAAATGAAAATTCGTTTCTACGGTCAATAGGCTTTGCTCTGCGTGTGCACATGTAAGCACCAGTTTGAAAACTTGGGTTCTGAGACTGTAAGCCATTACCCTGCCTGCTGTAGTAAAAGTCAGACACATAAGTCTTAGTTATCAGACTCAGCGAACCGCTTTTAATGTTCGCCCTCTGGAGACCATCAAAAAGAGGGCAACTGAATCCAGACTGACAGAGCCACGGTCCAAAACCGTTGTGCAAAAATCCTATTCGGCCCCTCGGAGACTGAAAGATGGGATTGGACAACGACGCCTCTCTTGTGTTACAAGAGAAGGAGGATGGGGTGCAATGAAACCCCTCCCGTGCTCATTTGAGCTGGCAACTTGCAAACGACGAGCAATGCCTCCCCACGCTGGCGCTGACCATCTCCACGTCGGAGAAAAGGTTTCGAGCACCGATTGCAATCAGCCCCGCTGCCCCAAATACTACCATGAGTTAATATAAGATTGAACTGCCTGCCCGGAATAGAACTACACAACCATGCGATCGTCAATAACGAACAGAAACGGGTTACAACAGTTTAAAACATTCGCCTCGCATTTATCAAGTAAAGGGATTAAACTAGGGCGAATAGAAGGGATTTCCCTGGGACAGAAATTGCTTTATCAAAAGGTTGCCTTACAGGCGCTCCATTGTACTCGACTTTACATGGCTAGAAGCAGCAGCAGCAGAAGCAGCTCCTTAAAGTGCCAGCTACCGACTGAGGTCGGATGCCCACTCTCCGTGCGCTCGCTTTTATCGCCATAGCGCGCGTTAACCGTTTCGGTGCCACCCGGACAGCTGGTTCAGTCCTCCCGCTGGGTTTTGGCACTTGGGTAAAGAGCCTGAAGATAGCTTCGGGCCAAATGGTTGCGCGACCGGCCGCCTGCTGCTTCTCAATCTGCTGTGTGAAAAATCAGGCGAAATGTTGGCGTTGGGCGGTGGGGGCTGTGAGAGAATGATAGGAGATTGTGCTGAGAAAGAAAGGTGGGGGCGTATGGGGAACTGTGAGCCCCGTGCCTTTGAGAAAAGCCCAGAACTAAAAAAAATGCAGGGAAACTTATAATAGACTACAGATGTATTACTGGGGAGTGTGTATAAGTATGTGGATCAGGGAGGATGGGGGAGGGGATTGAGAAAAAGAGAAACCGCGAGAGAAGAGAGAGAGAGAGATTATAAAAAGGAATTACGGAAATAAAAAACGGAAAAGTGTAAAAGAAAGAAAGAAAGGGGAAAGATAGAGGACAGACGAGGTGGGAACGGCTGGGAAAGACGACGCCTCAGGGATGGGACGCAAGATCAGAAAGAGGAATTATTTACTGATGGGGTCCCTCATACAGAACAGAGCCTAATGCTTAACAGAAATAGCCAAAGCTGCAGGGAAGATGTGTGAGCGCAAACAGGGAGAAGTGATTGGACTGGGGGTGAGGGGAAACGGCAGAAAGCTCAGAGACAAAGAATCGCGCAACTAAAATAAACGACCGTTCTGCTCCTACCTCGGCCACTTCAGCGCCCGCCCAAACTCCAGCACAGCTTTCTCAGTGCAATTCACTTCACGGACACTCCAACACTCCTGGCACCGTTCTCCTTTCCTTCCTGTTTACGCAATTCATCCGCATGGCAAGGCTCCCGGACAATCCAAAAAATCTCTCCCTCCTCCACCCTCGATCCCGGGACAGCAGAGTATTGCCAGCAAAAAAAAAAAATCCTGTATCTTGTTCGAAATTCCTTAAACCCCTGACGCAGGCAACCGATGGCTTCCACATCCACCGCCAATGTGTTTGTCATTATAGGATCTGCGCACCAAAGCCATCAACGTTAGTGCTGTCCAAGTGCAATGCAACGAGCGGCGGGCTGGCGTGACACACCATCGGAGGGAGCCGTCCACTCACTCCCCTCACACAACAGCAACACACCAAAAAACACACTGCAGTCCTCAGACAAGTATTTAACATTAAACCTCAAGTCCCTCCAAGTCAAAGAAATTCGCACTCTCGCACAATTTTTTTAAGCCAAAGATAACAATCTTCAGAAAATAGTCGTCCACACTAATATTAGGAGCTAAAAACTCTCAGAATAAATTCGAAACAACTCTGGAACTGACCCTATGTGTGTGTAGGGGGGAGAACGAAACGGGGAGTAGGCAATCTGCGTTCCTCTGTCACAGCTTTAGAGCGTGAATTTCTTTACGAAATCGGTGAGCAACGATAATAAAACAAGCCAGCATCGGCTTAATAAATTTACATCACGTTCCCCTTACCTTGCGTAAAGTGGTAAATCCACAAACTCCTCTTAAAACGGGCGGCAGCATATAGGTTTAATGTTGGAGCTGGGCTCTGGTTGTTAATGGGCGCATAGAACAGCGTCTTGTAATTGATTCAATGTTGCAGTCCATCCTTCCAAAAAAACTAATCATTTGCTTTAAGTAAATAACTGTCAGGAAATGAAGCCCCTGTGGTCGCTTCAGAATAAGAGTCTCTGCTCTCAGTCAGCGCCGGGAGTCTTGCTATAGCTTCAGATTCTGGAGGTTGCGCCTCCCCAACTCTTATCCACGCAGGGCACAGTCACATCTAGGGCCGTCTTATTCAGAAAGTTGCCATATGTGCGTTTTGTAGAAAGTTTTGTATGGAGGAGAACATTATTTTGTTGTTCAGCTTCCAGGTCTTTGTGAACAGATTTACACATCAGGCGAAAACCAATTTTACGAGAACAATGTATATTCGCAACAATATTTCGAAAGAAATAATTTTAACTAGGTGAAAGAACTGTGCATTTTAAGGGGATGGGAGGTGACTAAATGCTTTCTACTTTTTCTCTCTCTCTCAGCGTTTACGACCACCATAAATCTACAGGAAAAACAAGTTTTTGAAAAGCAGAACGCATTTCATAACACCATGTAATTGTGTTGCTGTGTGATAAATTGGCCGTTTTTGAGGAATGACTCGCAGCAACTCCCGTTAGTAAAAGAAGGAGGCGCCCTTGCTCTGTCCGACTGTTCGTTTGCGATTGTACAGAAATCTCAGTTTTCGTGGATAATAAGGTTGTTCTGATTCTCGGTCCCAACCCCCTCTTTACTATTTGGGCAGAAAGCAACAGGCTTGCGGGAGATTTTTGGGGTGTTGGAGATGGGGGAGAGCTACTGAACCAGCGCAGTGTTTATACACGGGTGGTAAAGTGTGTGTCAGTCAGACTCTGCTGGAAGGAGCGGCTGCGATGGTTTGGGTTTTTGTTTTGTTTGCTGAGTGATGTTTCTCATCTTGCCTCCAGCCGCTAGCTGCAGTAATATATCTTCAGCGCTGTGAAGGTACAGGCGAACTATTACTTCCACATGTGCTCCAGGAAATCATTGGGAGGCAACGCCAGGCCAGTCCGGCCAGTCTCTTGTTGGTGGGTGCTCGGGAAATCCATAGTACCCCAGAACAACTAGCCGACGGTACCGTGCCGGACACTTGTGCGTTTGAAATAGAAGCAAGAACATGTTATAAATAATGCACACTTCCCGAACGAGAAAAAAAAATGTTTTGGAAGGGAACTGCAGATGCTGGTTTACAAAAAAAAGACACAAAAAACTGGAGTAACTCAGGGGCTCTGGGTGTACCTACTCTTTACATAAGCTTTTCACCTTCCCTTGTTCGTTTTATCCACTTTTTTGTCCCTCGTTGTCCTCGCCCACCTCTTGCCTTATCCATTTTTATATTCATTTTCTGTTTATAACTACGCGTTAGGTATCATCCTTTTCATTTATATATAATAATCCTGGCACTGACATAAAATAAGTTCTGTTAGCCGCCCTTTCGCGACAAATTCCTTTAGTTTATACGCAATCAAGAGTCAAGAGAGTTTTATTGTCATATTGTCATATGTCCCGTTAAAGCCACTGGTCCACATTGGTTATGATTAGATGGTGGCTGCGCGACTTTGAGAAGTCGTAGAGGCTTGTTTGGGTGTGCTTTGGCTGGGGAGGCGGAGTCCTGGGTACTTTGAAAGTTATTGCTGGTCCCTGGAAACAAACTGGTCGCAGACTTTGACGGGATAATGTAAACATCGAGGTCAGAGCAAACTTGAGTACAAGTGGAATGAGTGTGAGAGACGGGGGGGGGGGGGTGGGGGGGGGGGGGTGGCGAAGGCGCATTTGATACCGAACTGACTGGTTAACACCAAAACGATTGCACAATACTTGTTTATCCGTTCACGCAGACCGTGGCCGTCTGTGCATTGGCCCTTTGGTTTGTCTAGAATAGATTGGAAGAATGCCTCTCCCAAAGACCGCGGTATCTTGATGGGCCGAATGGCCTAATTCTGCTCCTATCCCTTCTGAAATTATGAACTTATGACCAGGCCATCGCTGTGACTGACCAATGAGCCTGGCTGGATGGCAACTCTTCACCGGCACACAGGCTACCCCAGATCTACATGGTCGTGTCAGAGTGTCTTGGATAATCTAGCTTCAACATCCCAGCTAAACGCAGTATCCCTCAGTGAACTCAGCGACTAACCAACACAGTCGACACCAGCTACCCCATTCTAACCCCCTCCGCCATTGTACAGTTGGAGAGGATCGAGACCAGAGCCGGAAGTTTGGGTTTGGGTAATCCATTGGCTCCATGGTTTGGTCCGGTTACATCTCTGTGCCTTGTGCGGAGGTGGAACAATAGTTGCTGCTGTAAGGTGGCGCAGCGGTAGTGGTACAGCGCCAGAGACCCAGGTTGGATCCTGACTACGGGTGCTGTCTGTCTGGCGCCTGTACGTTCTCCCAGTGACCTGGTGGATTTCCCCCGCGTGCTCCGGTTTCCTCCCACACTCCAAGGACGTACAGGTTTGTAGGTTAATTGCCTTCTGAAAATGTTCCTAGTAGTTGGAATGCGTACATGGATCGCTGATCAGCGTAGACTCGGTGGGCCGAAGGGCCCGTTTCCACCCCGTATCATTAAACCAAACTAATTCACGAACTATCGTTCACCTCGGTGCTTCTGTGAACGAGTCTCTTCGTTCATAAACAACGTTCCGGGGGGGGGGGGGGGTGGGGTGAGGGAGATCCAGCATTAACGTGCATGCGACCAGTCTACATTTGTGCACAGCCGAGATAGGACGTACATATGCAACGCATACACAAACACATATCAGCATAATCCGATCAGGATCTGGAGAAGGCGACCACTCATTTGCAGATTACTCTCATGTTAGTTTATTCCACGTGGAGATTGGAAATGCAACCATTGCGGTTCGATGCAGGTGCAGGTTGGGATAAAACTAGACTCTTTCCTGAATAAAGACACTATTTGCTCCAACATTTCTCTGTCCAGAATCCAGCAATTATTTAGATTGTCGTTTCCGTTTGTTTTGTGACCTTACTCAAAATGAATGCTTTGATGTACATTTTAAACGAGCAAAAACTGTTCCAAACAACATTGTCACCGAGCGCAAATCAAAGCATCGCCCTGTTTATGATCATGCAGTTGATGAAGCTCCAGCACATCCCCGGGACGGCTGCCAGCGAGCGCTGCCTGTCACTCTCTGGAGATCGAGCATTGACCCCCAGCTCCCCTTAGCCCATCCAACTGTAATTACCAGTCTCGTTCGCAGAGTCTCTGTTCCGCGCTCATTAACAAACATTTACCATAAAAAAAGTTCCCTTGTGTGAGAATTTATTTGCGGATCTCGGAATCTGACAAGAGGAAGGGACGAAGTGGGTAGAACCAGCCCTCTGCCTGAAACGCAATTACCTCTCACTTTGTAGCTAATCTGCTTAATTTAATGCAGCGAGAGCAGACTAACTCCCCGTTTGATTGCCTTGGATTCAGGGGAGTAATGGCGGGGTGAATATTACTGAAACTGCTGTCGCTCGGTGGGATGTCGTTTGTAAATCCCAAACATTTAAATCTCTCCGCGTCTTTTGCCCGACGCGGATTGTTAAATCGGACCAGCTGGGCCCTCATCTTGCTGGGGATGATCTGCCGGGAAAAGGCAATTAAATAAACTGCCCGGCGACCTGAGTGGAATCTGTGTGGTCCTAATGGGCAGGAGGGTAAAAAAATGTCTCCAAATTGACAGGTCTGTTTGTTTATTTGTTTCTTATCAGGCCGTGCGTCTGATAGAAAGCGTTAAAATGCTCACCATATGTGTCCCCCGATGGTTTATTGAAGACCTCTAGTCCCTACACTGCCAACTCCTTGAACATATGTCACACAGTGCTGGGACTCAAAGTAACCCATCGAAATGATACGAGTTTTTTGTATCAATCCCAATATGAGATGAATATTGAGTGAATTATTCGCCACCTCTACACAAACATTGGATATGTTCAGAATCAGCACTAATAGAATCCAGACTTCGACTTTACCACAACCCCACGCAGTGAGCGCTATTCGTCTCAAAATAACTATTACTCTGTTCCCTGTGAGTGATAGCTAAGGCTCGTTGTTCCTTTGGGTGGGAGGGGATGTCTATATTAATTTTGCGTGATTTTAAAATTTAATCGATTTGGGATTAGTAGGTGCGTGTGAGCAGTTACTGCCAGCGCGTTCCGCGAATTCGCCGCAAATGTAAACTTGCTGTGGCGTTTGATCTCATCTTTGAGACCAAGGTTTTGGTGATTGATGCTCGAGCACGCTTCACCCACCCGTGTAGTATAGTACGAGCGACTTCAGTGTGCCAGCTTAGTTTCATGACTTTAAACCTTCATGTTTGTTTTGGAGATCGGATGATTTGTTAGGTCGCGGGTGCTGAAATTAAATAAAGGCACAGAGTGATGGAGTAACTCAGTGAGTCAGGCAGCAGGTCTGAAGAAGGGTCCCGACCCGAAACGTCACCCCTTTTCTCCAGAGATGCTGCCTGGACCGCTGACTTCGGTACAAACCAACATCTGTAGTTCATTTCTACACATCTCTGGATAGGTGACGTTTTGGGTCGGGGCCCTTCTTCAGACCAGGTGCTGCCCGACCCACTGAGTTCATCCAGCACTCTGTCTTTTTTTAATAAACAAACATCTGCAGTTCCTCCATGCTGGCTGAAATTAAATGTTGGGAGCTATTTGGACTTTAGTCCTGGTCTCGTCTGATCTTCAGATGCATTATCCCAATCCTTTTCTCGTGATCGGTTCTCAAGGGAGTTTGCCATCTATCTATTTCGTCCGTTACTACTACATTTGTTTCACTATTTATTGCGGCACATTACGTGTTACTACATCCAATGTGCGATGTCTTTAAAGCAGGTAAGTCATATATTTGGACCAGCTCTACTTGCCGACTTTATTTCTCCGGAAACGCATTTAATTGACTGAAACCCCATTCAAACTATAAGCACACTTTTTGGCCCCTTGTGCTCCGGATTCAATACGATCATGGTTGATCTTTTACCTCAGCGTCACTTTGGGGTGGGAGATTGCATCCTTCACGTGGTCCCCCTTGTTTAAACGAATGCAACCAACCCGGCGTGCACAATCAAATAAGATCAAATAGAACAAGTTGTCCTTCAACTTTAGGCTGTGCATGCCATACGCAAGAAGAAGTGTCACTTTCTTGTGCAAACGCGTTGTCCCTTAATTCCCTCAATATTTAAATATATATCGATGTCTGCCTTGTATAAACTCAACGACTAAACCTCCACAGCACTCTTGGATAAATAACTCCAGCGTTTCACCACCATCTGAACGAAGAAATGTGTTTTCATCGCCCTGAAGACCAATTCCATACTTCGAGACCATGAATCTCGGCTCTAGAAAGTCCAACGCTGCGAAATAGCGTTTACCAATCAATCTCTTAAACTCCAGATAGTACGGTCCAGTCCGCTTCATCTCTTCTCGGAGTCAACCCACTCCCCCTTCCAATTCAATTTCAATTCCGTTTTAATTGTCATATGTAGGTTAACACAGGTACAATGAAATGTGTTTGACAAGACAACGGGTCATCTCAGAAATAATATTACAAGGATAAAATAAGATAAAAATAACATTGGTAAGGTAAAAAAGACAATAATAAAATAATCAACATATATGATGTGAAATGTGTTTATGAGTTCAGAAGCCTGATGGCCTGATGGTAAAAACAGTTTTTAAGTCTGGTGGTACGTGCTCCTGTATCGTCTGCTCCTGTATCGTCTGCCTGACGGTAACAAGGAGAACAGTCTGTGTGCTGGGTGGCTGTGGTCCTTGATGATACTGTGTGCCTTCTGCAGGCACCGCCAGTGGAAAATGTCCTGAATGGCCGGGAGACAGTTGCCAGTGATGATGTTGTGCCGCCGCCACCACTGTCTGTAGTGATTTGCGGCTGTGGGCAGAACAGTTCCCGAACCAGACTCTGATGCAGCCCGTCAGCAGACTCTCGATGGTGCAACTGTAGAAGTTTGTGAGGATGCTGCCGTTCATGCCAAACTTCCTCAGTCTTCTCAGGAAAAAGAGCCGTTGGCGGGCTTTCTTTGTTATTGTGTCCATGTGCAGTGTCCAAGAGAGGTCCTCCGTGATGTGCACACCGAGGAACTTGAAGCTGCTGATCCTTTCAACCTCAGCATCACCGATATGGATGGGGAGGTGTCCACTCCCCTGCTGTCTCCTGTAGTCCACGATCATCTCTTTAGTTTTGCTGACATTGAGAGAGAGGTTATTTTCCAGGCACCAGCTGTTTAGTGCCTTTACCTCCTCTCTGTAGGCCGTCTCTACCTCATGAATCAATTTGGGAACCCATCCATCGTAAATGCAATTACTAATATGCTCAAGATAGACAGAAATCGCTGGAGTAACTCAGCGGGATAGGCAGCATCTCCGGAGAGAAGGAATGGGTGACGTTTCGGGTCGAGACCCTTCTTCAGACTCTAATATACTCAAACTAATATATGTATATATATATAAACTATTAATATACTCAGCTCCCACCCTCCACTGCCGCCTGTCGTACACACACACGCACACATTGATGATCGAAATGCTAACAGTATTCTGTAAAATTTGGTGCATTTTAATGTGCGAGATCATCAGAGGAAATCACAATTGTGATCATTCAGTGTACCAAGTGAAGGGTGAGATAAAAACATACCACACGTGATCTATCCAATTTTACCACGAATGGATTCACTGCAGGTCTTTAGCGTTCACAATTCTACCGTTCGCCAGTTCCATTCCCTCTCCAACAGTCAAGATTTCTTTTGATTCATTATTCAAGCATTTGTCAGTGGTACTTGCAGGTAGCGTTCATTTTGTTGACAGTAAACTGGGCTGCTGCACATTGATTCGATCTTTGCATCAGGATACTCCATGAGAATCCAAGTATGTGACCCCAAATCTCCATCTAACCAGGTTGTACGAGATCAGCCCACAGTCCTCGCCCAATTTCTTACCGGACCGATAGAGTACCTGGTGACCTGGTCAGAAGGAAATAAAGACACGAGGATATTCATTTGCCAAATCAAAATACAAGGGGCTGGAGGAACTCGGCGGGTTAGGCAGCATCTCTGGAGCACATGGGTAAATGACATTTCGGGTCTACACCCTTCTTCAGACCCGAGTCCTAAACTGAAGCGTCGCCTATCTATGTCATACAGAAATGTTGCTTGACCCACTGAGTTACTCCAGCACTTCGTTATTTTATTTAATGAGAAATAAAACCGTCAATTCTTATAGACGGTGATTTTAAGATGTGTTGCCAATGGCGGGTCTTCAACGTTTTCCTAAACACGACATTGTCCATTTCCCAATCGATTTATCTCGGAAATTCACCCAATCTTTGGCACAGGGTAGGCTGCATGAACATATGGTCAGCTCTTTGAGCTATTAGGATGCCTGTCATATTGTATGGTTATATGGTTATATGGTTATTGTAGTTCAATCCTGCCTCACCTCCGCTATCTGATGTGACCGCGGTTTCAGGTATACCTGGACTGGAAGTTCCTGCGCATTTACCGAGTCCTACGTTCGTTGATACCCACCCATGTCACGAAGCGTCTCCTGAGGACACTCCTGTCGTCCCAATGGTCCAGAATATATTTTATTTCAAAAATAAACTTTATTCAACATAAAAATACATTATATACAAAACAAAAACCGTGCAGAATTTTAATATATTCTACTGCCTATACATTCAATCTCGCTAGCGTCACACACAGCAGTGTTACACACCTCTGCACAAAAGGTCCAGAATGAAGTGTTACACTAGATACCTCAGTTTATTGAAAAACAACAGACTGACTACTATTCTGAGATCCGCTCAAAGTGTAAACAAACTCGAGGGTCCAAAATGATCTCTGTAGGTGAGTAGTGCCAGTCAGAAGTAGATAAGAAGAGCTAGACAACAGGAAAAAGCAGAAACTTATAGATGGTGTCCAGATAAAGTTAGTTAACTGAAGACCAATAAACCGCGCAGATCAAACGCTCTCAAAATGACCAATATTTGTAATAAACCTTGTACCCGCCACAGATTTAATGTCGGAATGAGTAGGCGAATCCAGTTTTAGTACACCCTGTTACCTCATGAGCGTTTAATTTGAGCACACGGAGAGGCATTTTATGCCGCCTGCCATGTGTTTGCGAACGCTGTCCACAAAGCGCGGCTGGGTTAAGTGAGCAGCAACAGTGAAGCCGAGAGCGTCAGTAAGCGCCGATAAGACAATGGCATCGCTGATCACTGCACATTTCAAGGGGACTACAGAGCATTTTCCTGCCTCCAGAACAGTGACATTGTGACCTTCGCGCAATTAATTTGTTTAATCTGCAAAGTTCTAATGAAAGAATTCCGAGTGGAAGCCGACTTCTCTCAGCGGTAATCATCACAATGTCTACGAACGATGGGCTCATTGCATCAACTTGGCAATGGCTTATTGTCTATCGGCGGTGATTTTTACGCGAACTGAAGTAATTAATGGATTTGCACAATGGGTGAATCCATTTAGAAATTATGTTTACTCTGGCGCTTTGCGGAGTCAAATCCTTTCAGAGAATGAGATGGGGCACCAGACAGCTGATAAAGAGATGTGGATTATTTCCCGTTGCAGCGTTAAAGAGAAGGCGCGTCGGATTCAAAGCTCTTAATAAGTCACAAATAACAACTCTCTATATAAAAAAAATATGCTGGAGTCCTCGCATGCACTGAAGATGACCAATGTACAAATTGTATATATCTCGAATTGAAATTCAGTCTTACTGAAATAGCACTGGAATAGCAATCACTGAAATAGATTGTAATGAAAGCAGATCGAATGTGCTTAGTTATATCTCAAAACCGACATTGTATATCAGTGTACATTTCGTGTTCGTACTTCTTCGAGTTGGTTTCATTGTGCTTATTCCATTCTCGTTTTTTCTTCGATCCTTAAACGCCTGACTTTCACAACTCTTGAATAATTAAACCTCCACAGAGTCCGCCTGCCTGTCGTTGAATATCAGCTAAAATTATGAAGTTTAGCTGTCAAGGTTACACTGAGTAAACGTCAGGTAAGAGCGTCGGGTCGTTGGAGCTCCCTTTACGTTAGATTCAGTTGTCCATGCTCACCCATCGCTGCAGAGCCCGCAGCTTGTTAGGTTCCCGCCAGCAGAGGACGCAAGAGTCCGGCTGAGGGGAGCGGCCAGCCGGCATAGTGGGGCGCTCACCATGCTGCAGGTCCAGTCCAAAAGCACCCCGCCCTTCCAAAAACAATGGAATGGCAATTTGAGCAGTAATGTTTTCCTCTCCAACAATTAAGCTATTTCATAACTATTTTGCATTGCGAGGGTAAATTATGTAAATTATGTAAACAATGTATGTAATTATTTAGAATCTAATGTTACACTGTGTTTGGCCTAAAGTGTTTTCTTACATGGCAAGGCAATACGGGGAGAAAAGATGAACAAAAGTAATACGGGGTGAAGATATGAAATACGAAGCTAGCCAATAATATGAAAGAGGATAGCAAGAGTTTCTGCAGTTATATAAAGAGTAAGAAAGAGGCAAGAGTGGAAGTTGGGCCGCTGTAGAATGATACAGGAGAAGTGATGATGGGGAATAAAGAAATGGCAGAGGTTGAATAACTTCTTTGCATCAGTCTTCACAGTGGAAGACACCAGCAACGTGCCTGAAATTCAAGAGAGTCAGTGAGTTAGTGGAGTGGCTATTACTAGGGAAAAGGTGATTGGGAAGCTGAAAGGGCTGAAGGTGGATAAGTCATCTGGACCGGATGGACTGCACCCTAGGGTTCAGAAAGAGGTTGCTTCACAGATTGTGGAGGCATTAACAGTGATATTTCAAGAATCACTAGAGGGGAGGTCCCAGATGATTGGAAATATTACCCAGCTGCACAAAAAAGGGAGCAAAGCAGAATAGTGTGAACTATTGGCCAGTTAGTCTGACTTCATTATAAAGGATGTTACGGAGTACTTAGAAATTCACGATAAAATAGGCTGAAGTCAGCATGGCTTTGTGAACGGGAGGTCTTGCTTGACAAAATTTGCTGGAATTATTTGAAGAAGTAAATAGCAGGACGGACAAAGGAGAGTCAGTAGATGTTGTTTACTGAGATTTTCAGAAAACTTATGATAAGGTGCTACATGTGAGGCTGCTAAGGAAGGTGAGAGCCCACGGTATTAAGGGGCAGATGCTAGCATGGATAGCATGTTGGCTGGATGGTAGAAGACAAAGTGTGGCAATAAAGGGGACTTTTTCTGGTTGGCTGCCAGTGACTAGCGGAGTTCCGCAGGGGTCGGTGCTGGGGCCCTACTCTTCACGTTGTATATTAATGATTTGGACGAGGGTATTGAAGGCTTTGTGGCCATGTTTGCAGATGATAGGAAAATAGGTGGAAGGGCAGGTAGTGTAGAGAAAGCAGGGAATCTGCAGAAAGACTTGGACAGGTTGGGAGAGTGGGCAGAGAAGTGGCAATGTAGCAAAGTGTGGAATCATGCATTTTGGTAGCAAGGCGTAGACTATTTTCGAAATGGGGAGAGAATCCAAAAATCGGAGGTGCAAAGATACTTGGGAATGCTGGTGCAGAATTCCCAAAACATTAATCTGCAAGTCGAATCGGTAGTAAAGAAAGCAAACTCAATGCTTGCATTCATTTCAAGAGGGCTTGTATACAAAAAGAGGGATGTAGCTCTATAAGGCGCTGGTATGGGCGCATTTGTACGAATTTTGGGCAATTTTGGGCACCATATCTGAGGAAGGATGTGCTGGCTGTGGAGAGGGTTCAGAGGAGGTTTACAAAAATGATCCAAGGAATGAGAAGGCCAACACATCATGGGCTGCGGAACCGGGGCTGGAGGGGCTGCATCCCCCCCCCCCCCCACCCCCACACTTTATTTGGCTAGACATGTTTCAGAGTCTCCGGTTTTGGACGAGGCGTTGCTGTGCTCTGAGCAACCTGGTCGTGGGTGTTGGAGAGCCGGGGGGGGGGGGGGGGGGAGGGAGGGATGGAAGCAGAAGCAGCGGCGGGGGCAGATGCGGATGGGGAGCCGGGGTTGGCGAGTGCTTGCCGGGCTGGTGAGCCGCTCGCTGCAGTTCCAGCCTCAGTGCAAGAGTCCCGGGCCGTGGGAGGCGGCTGGGCCTCGGGTCGTAGGCGAGCAGGAAGGGTTGCGCCGCTGCCGTGAGAGTCTCTGTGCCGAATTCGCCCAGGTGACTGGCATGGGATAGCAGCACATTTGGAAAGTGGTGAAATCATTGGACAAAGTCAGCATGGATTTATGAAAGGTAAATCATGTCTGACGAATCTTATAGAATTTTTCGAGGATGTAACTAGTAGAGTGGATAAGGGAGAACCAGTGGATATGTTATATCTGGACTTTCAGAAGGCTTTCGACAAGGTCCCACATAAGAGATTAGTATACTTACTTAAAGCACACGGTATTCGGGGTTCAGTATTGATGTGGATAGAGAACTGGCTGGCAGACAGGAAGCAAAGAGTAGGAGTAAACGGGTCCTTTTCAGAATGGCAGGCAATGACTAATGGGGTACCGCAAGGCTCAGTGCTGGGACCCCAGCTATTTACAATATATATTAATGATTTGGACGAGGGAATTGAATGCAACATCTCTAAGTTTGCAGATGACACGAAGCTGGGGGGCAGTGTTAGCTGTGAGGAGGATGCTAGGAGGCTGCAAGATGACTTGGATAGGCTGGGTGAGTGGGCAAATGCATGGCAGATGCAGTATAATGTGGATAAATGTGAGGTTATCCACTTTGGTGACAAAAACAGGAAAGTAGACTATTATCTGAATGGTGGCCGATTAGGGAAAGAGGAGATGCAACGAGACCTGGGTGTCATGGTACACCAGTCATTGAAAGTAGGCATGCAGGTGCAGCAGGCAGTGAAGAAAGCGAATGGTGTGTTAACATTCATAGCAAAAGGATTTGAGTATAGGAGCAGGGAGGTTCTACTGCAGTTGTACAGGGTCTTGGTGAGACCACACCTGGGGTATTGTGTACAGTTTTGGTCTCCAAATCTGAGGAAAGACATTCTTGCCATAGAGGGAGTACAGAGAAGGTACACCAGACTGATTCCTGGGATGGCAGGACTTTCATATGAAGAAAGACTGGATAGAATCGGCTTGTACTCGCTAGAATTTAGAAGATTGAGGGGGGATCTTATAGAAACTTATAAAATTCTTAAGGGGTTGGACAGGCTAGATGCAGGAAGATTGTTCCCGATATTGGGGAAGTCCAGAACAAGGGGTCACAGTTTAAGGATAAGGGGGAAATCTTTTAGGACCGAGATGAGAAAAACATTTTTCACACAGAGAGTGGTGAATCTCTGGAATTCTCTGCCACAGAAGGTAGTTGAGGCCAGTTCATTGGCTATATTTAAGAGGGAGTTAGATGTGGCCCTTGTGGCTAAAGGGACCAGGGGGTATGGAGAGAAGGCAGGCACAGGATACTGAGTTGGATGATCAGCCATGATCATATTGAATGGCGGTGCAGGCTCAAAGGGCCGAGTGGCCTATTCCTGCACCTATTTTCTATGTTTCTATGTTTCTATGGACCAGGCTGCGGCTCAGTGCATCCTGGAGGGCAACCAGTGGCTGCTGGATGTAGGTACCAAGCACTGGGTAGAAGCGGTGGAAGATAGTGGCCTTCAAATGGGGATGGTTGGAGAAAGCATCCTGCTTGCCTGCTGGATTTTCACTTACTGTAACTGCAGGAAAAAAATTCCTGATATTGGGGGAATCCAGAACCAGGGGTCACAGTTTAAGAATAAGGGGTAGACCATTTAGGACTGAGACGAGGACAAACTTTCTTCACCCAGAGAGTTTTGAATCTGTGGAATTCTCTGCCACAGTAGGCAGTGGAGGATATGTGGAAAAAACAGGAAAGGGGTACTGATTTTAGAAGATCATCCATGATCATATGGATGAGTCGAAGGGCCGAATTACCTATTCCTGCACCTATGTTCTATGTTTTATGCTTGAGTATATGGCAATAAATCTCGACCACTTGATTTTTATGCATCCATGCGTGGTGGAGGTATAATGTAGTCATAGAGTGATACAGCGTGAAAACAGGCCCTTCGGCCCAACTTGCCCACACCCGCCAACATGTCCCAGCTACACCACCTGCCTTTAGTCCATATCCCTCCAAACCTGTCCTATCCATGTGTCAGTCTAAGTGTTTCTTAAATGTTGGGATAGTCCCTGCCTCAACTACCTCCTCTGGCAGCTTATTCCATACACCCACCACCCTATGTGTGGAAAAAGTTACCCCTCAGATTCCTATGAAATCTTTTCCCCTTCACCTTAAATCTGTCACTGGTCACTGAAAGTTGGCGTGCAGGTACAGCAGGCAGTGAAGAAAGCTAATGGAATGTTGGCCTTCATAACAAGAGGATTTCAGTATAGGAGTAAAGAGATTCTTCTGCAGTTGTGTAGGGCTCTCATGAGACCACACCTGGAGTATTGTGTACAGTTTTGGTCTCCTAATTTGAGGAAGGACATCCTTGTGATTGAGGCAGTGCAGCGTAGGTTCACGAGATTGATCCCTGGGATGGCCGGACTGTCATATGAGGAAAGATTGAAAAGACTAGGCTTATATTCACTGGAGTTTAGAAGGATGAGAGGGTATCTTATAGAAACATATAAAATTATGAAAAGACTGGACAAGCTAGATGCAGGAAAAATGTTCCCAATGTTGGGCGAGTCCAGAGCCAGGGGCCACAGTCTTAGAATAAAGGGGAGGTCATTTAAGACTGAGGTGAGAAAAAACTTTTTCACCCAGAGAGTTGTCAATTTATGGAATTCCCTGCCACAGAGGGCAGTGGAGGCCAAATCACTGGATGGATTTAAGAGAGAGTTAGATAGAGCTCTAGGGGCTAGTGGAGTCATGGGATATGGGGAGAAGGCAGGCACGGTTATTGATAGGGGACGATCAGCCATGATCACAATGAATGGCGGTGCTGGCTCGAAGGGCCGAATGGCCTCCTCCTGCACCTATTTTCTATGTTTCTATGTTTCTATGTTTCTATGTCCTCTGGTCCTCGATTCACCCACTCTGGGCAAGAGACTCAGCGCATTGAAATGTATATTTCTAATGCATTTTAGATTTCTCGAAAGTCTATTAAAAAAGTAAAGTTTCAACAAACATATACCCCCTTTATTAATGTCATGATGGGGGATATATTCCCCCAGTTTTTGATGTGGGGATGGCCTGTATTATTATCCCCCAGTTTCTGGAGGTCGAGCAATAACAAACATAATAATCACCTGCTCCTATCTCTCATGTAGGCCCTACATTATCTTAAAAATACTTCAAACAAAAACATTGAAATCATACTTCTACAATGCACTAAAACGTGATTTTAATACATAAAATTTCAAAAAGTCCCTTCCGTGGGAGGGGGGGGGGTGGGGGAGGTGCCACCCTAGGGAGTTAGTTATGTTCTCAAAGGAAGGTGAGAGATGAACCAGAAGATGAACAGGTTCCTGAAAATTTCATCAAAAAAAAAGATTGAGTTGGGAGATAGTAATTAAACAACCGCAGACAAAATTATTACAAAGCATCTTAAGATGTTTACTACTATTGAAGAAAAGGTTTTGATCCCATCACAAGGCTCAACGACATTCCTCTATTAAAGTTATAGAATGCATAACAGCTTCTTTGACAGCAGCTCCTTCCCCTACAGCAGTTGCCACTCAGAGACGCAAGGCTGTGATATCAACGGAAAATTATCATCTTAAAACAAAGATACAAACTGCTGGACTAACTCTGTGGGTCAGGCAGCATCCCTAGAGAAAATGGATCGGTAACGTTTCGGTTCAGGACCCTTCTTCAGATTCATTATTTTATTAATCATTTCCAAGTTATCTGCCAAATCACTCATCTGGATGTGAACGTATATCCTTGCACCATTGTTGTCATGGATAAAGATCCAAATCATAATCATAAGGTAGATATTTGTGTAACTTAATCATGAATAATTATTTGATTGTTTATCTAGATATAATAAGGACTTACAAACCATTCACACTTCAGTCCTTCCTCCTGCCCCTTATAATTGACACAGTTAATAGCTTATAGGGACCTCCTTTGAGTTAGACTCCAGTTCAGACTGTAGAGTTGCTACGTGCCAAGCTTAAGTTTCAAATAACATTAACCCAGTTTAAAAATTAAGCCATAAATTATAGTTGATCTCAATAATGGAAAGTAACTGTTTCAATGTCTGAAAATAGAAAGAGACTGCGTGATTTCTGTAGCATTTATACAAGTTTTGCTTCAGTATGAAGGGGCTTTTGTTGCATTTACAAGAGAATTGAGGAACCTCGGTTACAATGACTCCCAATTACAAAGTGAGTGAATTATAAAGAATGCATGATTAATTACTCATGATTTCCAATTATTAACATCTGGTAACTTGGAGGAGTCACTAGACATAGTCATTTTTCAATCCAAACTTCAGGAATGCCTAAAAATCAATGATCTAACAGGTGAGGTGGGTTCCCAGTTAAATAAGCAATGGATGTAGCATGACCAAATGCTATGTACGTTATAGCTGACTAATCTCCAGCCGTGTATTTGCATTCACTTTCATTTCCTTGCAGTTTGGCTATTGTAACCTATATCTTAGCAGTCAGCAATCTATCTATCTATCTATCTATCTATCTATCTATCTATCTATCTATCTATCTAACTATCTATCTATCTATCTATCTATCTATCTATCTATCTATCTATCTATCTATCTATCTATCTATCTATCTATCTATGTATCTATCTATACATAACTAAAACTCTGATCTTGTTATCTTCCAGTTTGGCGGTCTTTCTATTTGCGCAAAAATGGTTCGCGATAGCGCTACAATTCACTCACTGTTCTCCTGTGCTGCGAGTGCACCAAGTTTCGTTCCAATCGGTTGAATTTTGTAAAAGTTAGCGAGGTATAAAAATCTTTAAAAACCGCGCATGCGCAGATCAATCCGTTCTCCTGCCAGTCAGCGCCGCGTGGATTAGTCTCTTCCCCTGTCACTCCCCGGGACGGTCCGCCCCTTCCTGCACCATCGCATCTTTACTGACACAACCGGACACAATTTTCTGAGGAACCCAAAGCAGCCCAGCCCCAAGCAGCCCAGCCCGGTCGGAGACACAAACCAGCCCAGAGTCGGAGACCCAGCCCAGAGTCGGAGACCCAGCCCAGCATAGCCCAGTCGGAGACCCAGCCCAGTTGGAGATGTCGATGTCGCCAAACAGAAAGCGGAGACTCTGATCCCAGCGGAGGAGAACGACTGCCGACCAGCGCCCGCTGTGAGTCCCCATCGCGCCGCCAATTCCAACCACTACCCCTCTGCTCCCACTCGCTGGCTCAACACCCCTCCCTCGTGATGCCCCCCTCTCCCCATGGCTCTTCCCCGTCTTTTCTCCGAGCTCACTCCCCCCTCCCCCCTCTGCTCACACACCTCTCTCCCCCACACAACCCCCTGCCTGCACACCCCAGCCCCCCACAAACCCCCCTGCCCACACACACCCCCGCCCACACACCACCTTGCCCGCACACACCCACCCCCACACACCCCCCGCCCCAAAACAACACCCCATCCCCACAATCCCCACCCCCACAACCCCCCTGCCCCTCGCTCCCACAACCCCCACCACAACCCTCCCCACCCCTACAATCCCCCCTCCCCCACAACCCCCTGCCCCCACAACACCCCCTCTCCCACAATCCCCCTCCCCACAAACCCCCGCCCCCACAACTCCCCCCGCACCCACAATCCCCTGCCCCCACAGTCCCCCCGCCCCCACAACACCCCTCACAATCCCCCCCACAACAACCCCCCCACAAACCACCCGCCACCACAGCCCCCCACAATATCCCCACAACCCCCCCCCCACCCCCACACACCCCTCGCCCCGCCCACACATTCCTCCCCCCGCCCATACACCCCTCTCCCCCCCACAACCCCCTGCCCGCACCCCCCCTCACAACCCCCCCGCCCACACACACACACACACACACACCCCTCCCACACACACACCCCTCCCACACACACACACCCCCACACACACTCCTCCCACCTACATCACTCCTCCCCCCTCCCACACCCACCCACATACATACCTCCCCCCCTCATCCCACACCCCCCCTCCCTCCACACCACCCTCTCCCCCCCTCCTGCACCTCCCTGTCCACACACACCCCTCCTCCCCTCCCACCCCACCCCACCCCGCCCCCGCCACACACCCCACTTCCCTCCCCCTCCCCTCCTCGCCTCCCACACAGGAAGAGGAGGGGGATGGAGTGCTTGGGGATGAGGGGAAATTAGTCGCGTCTGCGCAGTTAGGGGCTATGTGTGAGTGGTGGAATATTGCGTTGGGGAACGGGTTGCGTTGGGGGAACGGGTGAGTGGTGGAATATTGCATTGGGGGACCAGGCCCCCCATGTGACTGGGACCCAATGGGTCCCACTTAGTCTAGTGTGTTCCTAAGCAGCAACAGCATTACATTAAACAGGAGCAACCAGACATTGGAATTTCTCATAAGATAGCACTGGAAAATCTTTCGAAGAGTTTGGGCAGTTATTGGATCCTGAACACATGAATCTGTGTCATACAGTAAATTCGCAGACTCTTGCAGTAATGGAATCATGCCTGTGGGCCCACCATATCCATGTTCACAATTACAGCAGACAGTAGAATAGGTGAGATTGTAGACAGTGAAGATGGTTGTCATGAATTACAGCAGGATCCTGATCAGTTAGGCAAGTGGGCCGAGGAATGGCTAATGGAGGTTAATTCAGATAAGTGTGAAGTGTTGCATTATGAGAAGTCAAACTAGGGCAGCACCTTCACAGTTAAGGGTAGGGCCCTGGGGAGTGTCGGAGAGCAGAGAGATCTAGAAGTGCAGTTACACAGTTTCCTGAAAGTGGCATCACATTAAATAGGGTAGTGAACGAAAGCTTTTGGTGCATTGGCCTTCATCAGTCAGGAAATTGAGTACAGAAGTTGGGACGTTATGTTACAATCACACAAGACATTAATGAGGCTGCACTTGGGGTACTGTGCTTTATTTTGGTCACCCTGCTATAGAAAATTGTCATTAAGCTAGAGTGCAGAGATGATTTACAAGAATGTTACCAGGACTTGAGGGCCTGAGCTATAGGGAGAGATTGGACAGGCAAGCACTTTATTCCTTGCACCACAGGAGCTGAGGGGTGATCTTATAAAGGTGTATAAAATCATGAGGGAATTGATAAGGTGAATGTGCAGATTCTTTTTCCCAGAATAGAGGAACCAAGAACTAGTGGTCCTAGGTTTAAGATAAGACAGGAAAGACTTAATAGGAACCTGAGATGCAACTTTTCCCATGGAACGTAGTGAGTATATGGAATGAGCTGCTGGAGGTAGTTGAGGCAGATACAATAACAACATTTAAAAGACATTTAGACAGGTACGTGGATGAGAAAGATTTGGAGGGATATTGGCCAAATGCTTAGATGGGGGCATTTTGGATGGCATGAATGAGTTGCACTGACGGGCCTGTTTCCGTGCTGTATGACTATATGACTATCTAGCTATATTAGTCCCATTTTCCAGCACCTGACCTAAATCTTCAATCCCATGAGATTACAATACCTTATCTAAATCTTATCTCTATAATTATAAAACTCTAATCTTGGATGTGGATGTGGATGTGTGTGTGTGTGTGTGTGTGTGTGTGTGTGTGTGTGTGTGTGTGTGTGTGTGTGTGTGTGTGTGTGTGTGTGAGTGTGTGTGTGTGTGTGTGTGTGTGTGTGTGTGTGTGTGTGTGTGTGTGTGTGTGTGTGTGTGTGTGTGTGATCACATCTGCTCGGAAAAACAACGCCCTGACGGTAACATTTTTACATATTCTTGTAAAGTTTTATCCCGTGGAGACCGAAATTGCCATCTCAAAATTTCTAGCTTTATTTCTCGAGTTATTTATGAAAATGTTGACAAATCCGAAATATCTTTGAAAATAAACGAGCTGATGACATCACAATGGGTCTGCTCACGCCGCCTGCTGCGCACTCTTTTCCACGCACTGCGAGTTACGTCCCCCCATTCCTCCCCCCGACTCACAGTCATTTGGTCGCCGTCCGCCCCGCTCGCTGAGTTCAAGTCTGCTCTCTCCCTCTCTCTCCCCGTTACCCTCTCTACCCCCCTTCTCTTTCCTGCCCCACCGCTCGCTAGCCCGGCCGCGCCACTCGCAAGCCCGGCCGTGCCGCTCGCAAGCCTAGCCGCACTGCTCGCAAGCCCGGTCGCGCGGCTCGACCTCCTTCGAGTCCACGTCCACCCGCAGCCATCTCCCTGTCCTCCCTCTCTCCCTGTCTCTGCCCTCACTCTCTCCGTCTCTGTCCTCCCTCTCTCCCTGTCTCTGCCCTCCCTCTCTCTCCCTGTCTCTGCCTTCTTTCACTCTCTGTCTCTGCCCCCACTCCCTCCCTGTCTCTGCCCTCTCTCTCTCCCTGTCTCTGCCCTCTCTCTCTCTACCTGTCTCTGCCCTCTCTCTCCCTGTCTCTGCCCTCTCTCTCCCTGTCTCTGCCCTCTCTCTCTCTCTCCCTGTCACTGCCCTCTCTCTCTCCCTGTTTCTGCCCTCTCTCTCTCTGTCTGCCCTCGCCCTCTCTCTCCCTGTCTCTGCCTCTCTCTCTCCCTGTCTCTGCCTCTCTCTCTCCCTGTCTCCGCCTTCTCTCTCCCTGTCTCTGCCCTCTCTCTCTCTCCCTGTCTCTGCCTCTCTCTCTCCCTGTCTCCGCCCTCTCTCTCCCTGTCTCTGCCCTCTCTCTCTCTCCCTGTCTCTGCCTCTCTCTCTCCCTGTCTCTGCCTCTCTCTCTCCCTGTCTCTGCCCTCTCTCTCTCTCCCTGTCTCTGCCTCTCTCTCTCCCTGTCTCTGCCTCTCTCTCTCCCTGTCTCCGCCCTCTCTCTCCCTGTCTCTGCCCTCTCTCTCTCTCCCTGTCTCTGCCCTCTCTCTCTCCCTGTCTCTGCCCTCTCTCTCTCTCTCTCTGCCCTTGCCTTCTCTCTCCCTGACTGCCCTCTCTCTCTCCCTGTCTCTGCCCTCTCTCTCCGTGTCTCTGCCCTCTCTCTCTCCCTGTCTCTGCCCCCTCTCTCTCCCTGTCTCTGCCCTCTCTCTCTCCCTGTGTCTGCCCTCTCTCTCTGTGCCCTCTCTCTCTACCCCCTGCCCCTCCCTCTCTAGCCGCACCTGCGTAGTTTGGGGGCTATGCGTGAGTGGATAGAACGGGTGATGGGGTAAAAGGAGCAAATGAATCATATTTATATAATATCAAGAGGGGGGGTTAGTGTGTGCGTGTGGGGGTAGTAAATGCGCAGGCTGCCACCCCCCACCCCCCCACCGCACGTTGAGGGGACAGGACCCAACTGGCCCCCCTTGGTCTAGTACAGTTTAAAAATTGTGAGCTTACCTGACAGCACCATCCCTGTAGGAACTGTCCTAGAATTCAACAACCCTCGGTGGGGGGTAGGGGCTGATGGGAGGTGAGAGGCTTCCACTCACAGAAACCACTCAGCTATTCCCTCTGCTTCTTATTTCACAGACACTTTCAGATCCAATTTGCCATGGACATCCTTCAATCCCATCTGTCATGTGACATCTTGTGAAATGCGTCACATGGCAGAGTGATGGTATGACAGAGGGGAGGCACCGTGGCACAGTGGTAGAGTTGCTGCTTTACAGCGCCAGAGACCTGGGTTCGACCCTGACTATGGGTGCTATCCGTGCAGAGTTTGTACATTCTCCCTGTGACCATGTGGGTTTTCTCCGGGTGCTTTGCTTTCCTCCCACATTCCAAATACATGCAGGTTTGCAGGTTAATTGGCTTCTGTAAACTGTCCCTGGTGTGTGGGATTGAACTAATGTATGGGTGATCACAAGTCGGTGCAGACTCAGTGAGTCAAAGGGCCTGTTTCCACATGGTATCCGTAAAATGAATTAAAACCCTGAAGTCCGTCTCGGCTGCATTATTGACATGCTTAGATACCTCTTGGTAAAAGTTAATATAATTAACAAGGTCTTGCTAACTATCCTACATTATTGTCAGTCCTTCCAAGTGCAAATTAATCCTGTGCCACTGAATTTTTCCAATAATTTCCCTATCACTGTTGTTTAACTAACCTACTTCACAGTCCAAGTACCAGCTTCTGAACAGGTGCCACCATGCCAATGGCCATGTTATATCTGTATACCCAGGAAGCCAATTAAATCTCTATTCGATAGACAGCAATGCTCTTCTTAAACAGAATGGCCAGGCATCCAGCGCCCGCCACGTTGAACGGTTAGGAGCTATTTTATCCCGACGCCAACATATGCTCCATATCATTTTTTTAAAATTAATAATTCTTACATTTTCATTTTAGAAGATTATTTCCCTTGTTGCAGTGATCCTCTGCTCCAATTACTTTGCTTCTCTACATCCGAAAACATTGTAATTTCTGAGATTCATCTATGATTCATCTATGATAATTCAAGCTATTATTTTAAATAAAAAATATATAACTCTGAGTAGGGATGAGTTGATCTCGTTAGGTCTGATCTAATTATTCTTTGTGCTCTATACTGCTTTGTCTGAAGCCAGTCCTGATTCACTGCATGAAAAAAACCACTAAAGCATGTTTAATATAAAGACTTTCAAATCAAACTTAAGGGAGGTTTTAAATTTAAAGAACTATGCAAAATAGGTGCGAGTGAAAATAGGTGCTATCAAAAGCTATTTCATATCGTGTTATTTTTATTTTCTGTGATTTCAATAAAAACAGATATTGTGAGAGATGGAAAGGGTCTGCCACTTTACTATAATTTTACACGACGATATATGCAGAATTTAACCCCTAAAATAAAACCCAGCAAAAATGCTTCACAGCTTTTTTTCAATGAATGGAAATGATTTCTTCTATAATTGTAACCACCAAAAAAATCAATATGAAAAAAATTGTTACTGAACAAATGAAAGCCTTTATTTTTTGGAAGAGGCAAAATTCCCTGTGGTTTTTACCTGGAAAAATATACAAACCATAGGAATTGGAGAAATGTATATCAGATTTGCTGTTTTCTAAGAGCCCAGAAACCCTGGGCTATTGGACAGATTCTCACAGAAACTCTGAGATGCAAGCAGAAGCCTCCACGTGGCGCATCCCGGGCAATGCTGACGACAGAAACTGTACCACAGTGACTGACTGAAGGAGCCAATTCTGCAACCACCGACCGTTAATCCCTATTCTTTGTTTCCTGTCTGCCAACTACTTCTCTATCCATGTCAGCACTCTACCCCCCAATACCATGTGCCCTAATTTTGCCCACTAATCTCCTATGTGGGACCTTATCAAATGCTTTCTGAAAGTCCAGGTGCACTACATCCACTGGCTCTCCCTTGTCCAGTTTCCTAGTTACATCTTCAAAAAATTCCAGAAGATTAGTCAAGCATGATCTCCCCTTCGTAAATCCATGGTGACTCGGACCAATCCTGTTACTGCTATCCAAATGTTCGGCTATCTCATCTTTTCTAATTGACTCCAGCATCTTCCCCACCACCGATGTCAGGCTAACTGGTCTATAATTCCCTTTTTTCTCTCTCCCGCCTTAAAAAGTGGGAATATCCTTGAAGAGTTGGCATATAATTTAATTTTACATGTATCATTGACACTTTCTTTCCATGTACAACTGCTTTCTTTATGAAGCAAATGCGTACAATTGCTCCTTCCACGTGAATGAGTGATACATTGCTTTTGATTCATCAGCGCATAGAACAGGGAAGGTCTGATTAATGGAATAAGATTTTTCCTTAGATAGTGAATTCCTCCACTGATGTGATGTTAAGATTTCCCTTGTGACCAATCATTATGTTATGTAAATGCTCACTTATATCTTTAAAATGAGTAAGAATTATCTTGTGCACAAGAATTATTGTTTCTAGTTGTCAGGATATGCAAAATACAAGAGAAAAGAAGAGGATCTGAAACATCACCCGTTAATCTTCTGCAGAGATGCTGCCTGACCTGCTGTAGATACTCCAGTACTTTGTGTCCTTTTACATCTGCAAAATGCAACATAGCCCATTTTTTGACTTGATATTACACGGGCAAAAATGGAGACTATTTAAAAAGTGTAAAGATCTCCCAACATCAGGTATTGTTTTAGGGATAACATTCACTTAGAATACTTCATCACCACCTTACCATTCTTTAGTTAGTTCTATCAGATATTCTATGTCAATCTGAGCAGACAAACAGGCCAGTTTTAATTTATCAAGCAATTTTATCCTAGGCAGGCTTTAAATTTCAACAGTATGTGAATTAACGGCTATTTAACATCCCACACTGCATTTATTTCCTTTGATTTCAGTAAAAACAAAAATTGTGAGAGATGGAAAATGTCCGGCTAGGTTATTAACAGCGTCTCAGCCACTCTCAGTATGTATTTCAATGGAATAAATGGCAAGATTCTTCACACTGCATCGTACCATCTCATTATGGCATCACAATGTCTGCCTTGATTATTTATTCTTGTATCTGAGAGAAACTCCAGAACTTCTAACTTGGAGGCAAGGAGCATTTTAATTTGACTCATATAATTAAACATTGGAGGAGGCGCTGTCCAGAACGGCTGCCTGTCCTGCAGCTGTCCGTTTTTTTCCCTTCTTTTTTATTATTTTTAGTACGTTGAGTGTGTAGTCAGGGGGCCTAATCTTTTTATGTGTGGGGGGTGGTGGGGGGGAAGGGGGAAACTGTTTTTCGAGTCCCTACCTGGTCGGAGGGGTTGCCTTCCTCCGAGCAGCGCCTTCGACCTGTTCTTGCGGCCTACCAGCGGGTCCTGGAGCGACGTTTCCCTGAGGGGACCTGGCCAAAACATCGGCTTTGGCGGCGGCGCAGAACATCGGCTTTGGCGGCAGTGCAGCGCTGGAACGCTGTCGTGGAGCGGGCAATGCCTTTCCTGGGTCGCTGCGCTGGAACTCCAGTATACTGGGATCGCCGATGAGAACATCGTGGAGCAGCGGTTCTGTGGAGCGGCCCAGCTGCGACGCTGAACGGTACATCCCGAAGCCTGGGATCTCTTGCTGAGTTTGCCAGTGTGTGGAGCTCCGTCCGGCGCGGTCTGTTGGCTTGGAAGCCGCGGTCTTCGGTGGGAAGGTGGTCGTTCCTGGTACCCCAAGCCGCTGGGGGTTCTCCCGATGCCGGAGTACCATCACCCGGCGAGAACATCGGGCGCCGTGGCGGCGACTGTGGAGGCCTCAGTGGGCCCGACTCTGGGTGGACAAGAGGATGGGGACTGGACTTTGTGCCTTCCCCCACAGTGGGAACCACTGTGGGGGGATGTTTTGGTGTTGAACTTCTTTTTAATACTATGTTGTATTTTATTAGTGTGCTGCAAGGACATCTGAATTTCCCCTGAATAAGGGGATTAATAAAGTCTAATTAAATTCAATTCAATAAATGAATGAAGGTGTGAGATTGCACCCTCCATAACATATAGTGATCTCTAATGAACTTAGGATATTCAGTGAAAGGTTACTTGTGGCATGCAAGCCCTGTGGAAATGTCTATCATATTTGGATGAACAGTGGAACTACTCACTGAAACATGACAGTGCCAAATTTCATCAGGAATTCGTCATCAGGAAATTCTTCACAAATTGTCTTACTTTAATTGATGAAAGTGCAGTAAATTTGATATTTGGGCGTTGTAACCACATGATTAATGTGGCCCTTTCAGTGAAAACGAAGCAAAAAGTATTTAGACTCCAATTTCATTTACTTTTTGAAGTAACTGTGAACACAAAACCGCTGAGGGTTTTTTTCTATAACCCAGTAAGGGAATAAAATAAGACAATCAAACGTGGATATGGTCATGGAATAAAATCTTCCTTATATGCATCATAATAACATTTTCCAGAATAACCATTATTTAAGTTTTGAGGGCAATTCTGAATAGAAATCCTGACTCTCAAACTTGAATAAAATGAAGCTAATTGGTACCACTGGGCACAGTGGCTCAGATGTCTGGGAAAGTATAGATCATTTAATTTTATCTTTCATTATGATGAATATATTTCTTCATGTTCACCTTAAAATTCAGAAACAAATGTGACATTTAAGGGAAAATTGTATTTCTTTTTGCTTACAAAGATTACAGAGTGCAAATATATTGAAGAATTGTTGGATTGAATATGGTTATTGAAATAAGGTAGTGAATTTATAGAGGGGGGGGGGTAAGGAAGATTCAATTAAAGATAAGATTGTCAGGCAGGACTTAACATAGGGTAGTGAACACAGCAGTAATTGATCTTTTGTTTGCTGTGCGTTCATCTCTGGTTTCTTCCATACCTGGGATGATTCTTTAGTTGGAATTACACATGACTATTCTTTCCACTCTTAAACTCATGTCTGTTGTCTCCAAGGACTTCTGACATCATGCATATTTATTATCTACATTATATTTGAAGTCAAGATCATCCAAAAATAAATTAAGTCGGCAAAATGTAAATTGAGCCGTGTGCTCACAGAATCCATTCAAGTAAATGTTCTAGATTAGAATACAAGGGAAAGAAAAAGAAAATACACTATTTTAAATCTTACCTTGCATATGAGTAATCTCACAGCAAGCAAGGACCAGAGGATGCTCAGAAATTAGAGACATTTATATTGTAAGAGTATAGCAAGAAAGTAACAAAAATTAAACCTTGAAGACAGAAACAGGAATTATTATTATTATTGAGAATGAGGATATTGATGACTGTGGTGCTATTGGGCAATTACTGATGATGGACATTGAAATTTCCTAGCCAAAGAACATTATTCTGCACCCTCATCACTCTCAAGATTCTGAAGATCTCCATGGGGTGATTTCAGGGTGCATTACCATAGTGATGCACTTTGGTCTTTTCTATTATCTTGAGTAAGGATCACTGTGAACAAAATCTGGATATTCTCAATGCCAGAAGAGCTCAACAAATAAAATGGAGTGCGTCTGAAGCAAGGTCGACACATATGGTAGTAGAGACTAATCAAGATTAATAAGTATCCAGAAGGAAAAACCCACAAGGGCACAAAATAAGTTTTAAAGTAAGAAATACAATTTACTGGCAGGAAAGAACTAAATTATTCAGCGAACTCAAAAGTCAAATGTTCAAATATTTCACAAAACCAAATGATATCGAAAGACATTTTATTTCCATTAGACTAATAACAGAGGTAATCAACTGGAATTCCTGTACCAAATTTCTGATTCTTTAATAAAAGACAGATAATTGTTTGTTTATAAAAGTTCAAGAGACCCATTGCTAGTTAAATTTAAGGAAGAAAAAGTAAAAATGTTCTAGTTTATCTTTAAAAACATGTTGGCTAACGCCTGCTTGTAATCATTAACAGAAGGAATTAATGTAAAAGCAAATATTCACTCCCATTTTTGTTTGGATGAAGGTAATTTAGTTTAAGCATGCTTTGGTTATCTCAACTTTTATAATTGACTCCAGCATCTTCCCCACCACCGATGTCAGGCTAACTGGTCTATAATTCACTGTTTTCTCTCTCCCGCCTTTCTTAAAAAGTGGGATACCATTAGTTACCCTCCAATCCACAGGAACTGATCCTGAGTCTATAGAACATTGGAAAATTATCACCAATGCATCCACGATTTCTAGAGCCACTTCCTTAAGTACCCTGGGATGCAGACCATCAGGCCCTGGGGATTTATCAGCCTTCTGTCCCATCAGTCTATCCAACACCATTTCCTGCCTAATGTGGATTTCCTTCAGTTCCCCCATCACCCCAGATCCTCTGGCCACTACTATATCAGGAAGATTGTTTGTGTCATCCTTAGTGAAGACAGATCCAAAGTACCTGTTCAACTCATCTGCCATTTCCTTGTTCCCCATAATAAATTCACCTTTTTCGGTCTTCAAGGGTCCAACTTTGGTCTTAACTAATTTTTTCCTCTTCACATTCCTAAAGAAGCTTTTACTATCCTGCTTTATATTCTTAAACTAAATCTAAAGTAAAAACTTAAAACGCTGAAATACTCAGCATGGCAGGCCGAACCTTCATTCCGAAACATTCACTCTGTTTCTCTTCCCACGGATACAGTCTAACGTTGAGTATTTCCTTTGTTTTCAGGCTCTTATTCAATACAAGAAATGAGTACAGTAAAGCCTCATTTTAACATACCCCTTTATCACGGATTTTGGTTAGAAGGCACGAACCTGCCAATGTCACCCCTGCTCGGACCACCTCCACTTCCTACATCTACCCCTGCTCGCAAGGTGCACCAGCGAGCCTTTCACCTACCCTGCGGTTTGGTTGACGTGGCTGTTATTGCGGCCCAAGTTGTAGCCCCTGGAGTAAATGCTTTCTTCATGCCGCTGCCACTGCCAGGACATGTTCAGTCATTATGGATCTCTCTTTCCCCCCCCCTCCCCCCTGCCCTTTCTTTTTGTTAGCCATCGCTTTGTCCACTAGGTCTCCTCCCCCCCCTTCCCCATTACTCTGCCCACTTAGCTTCACCCCCTCCACCCCCTTGGTGGCACAGTGATGAATTTTTATCTAACAGCGCCAGAGACATGTTCGATACTGACCACAGGTGCTGTCGAAACAGAGTTTACACATTGTCCACGTGACCTCCGTGGGTTTTCTCCGGGTGCTCCGGTTTTCTCTCACACTCCAAAGACATACAGGTTAGTAGGTTAATTGGCTTCGGTAAAATTGTAAGTTGTCCCTCAGGTGTGTAGGATATTGTTAGAGTGAATGGATCGCTGGCTGACTCGGAGTCGGTGGACCGAAGGGCCTGTTTCCGCGCTGTATCTTTAAACTAACTCTCCAAACCTTGGAAGATGTCGGTGACTGAGGCGAAGGAAGAGGAGGACACGGCGGTGGAGCGGAGAACAGACAAAGCAATGGGTGAGATGGGAGGGAGCCTCACGGTGACCGATCGCGACCTGTCAGTAGCAGCAGCTTGAAGAAAGTTCATCCACTCAGGGGCTACAACGCGAGCCACAACGACGGTGGGCCAACCGGGGAAGAAGAGCTCGCTGGTGCAGACCAGTGGCTTGAGTAGCTAGTTTTACAGTCAATTGGCACAAAGTGCTGGAGTAACTCAGCAGACCGAATCAGTCTGAAGAAGCGTCCCACATAACCTATCCATGTTCTCCAGTGATGCAGCCTGACCCACTGAGTTACACCAGTACTTTGTGTCATTTTGTGTATTAACCACCATCTGCAGCTAATCAGCAATAAATGACACCAACTCCACCCCTCCCCCCCCCCCCCCCCCCCCCAAACGCCAGTTGTAGCCAGGGTTTAGAAACATAGAAACATAGAAAATAGGTGCAGGAGGAGGCCATTCGGTCCTTCGAGCCAGCACCGCCATTCATTGTGATCATGGCTGATCGTCCCCAATCAATAACCCATGCCTGCCTTCTCCCCATATCCCTTGATTCCACTAGCCCCTAGAGCTCTATCTAACGCTCTCTTAAATCCATCCAGTGATTTGGCCTCCACTGCCCTCTGTGGCAGGGAATTCCATAAATTCACAACTCTCTGGGTGAAAACGTTTTACTGCACTGCAATGAGTTCGTGGCAATTAAAATGTATTTAAAAAGCACAAATAGCATTACACACAAACTAAATGATACTATATTCTGAAATAATGATGTGCAGTTCCTTTTTATTATTATATGAAGACTGTCCTCCCTCATTTTCATCAATATGTGGACTTTGCTATACGTGGAGAGAATACGCTGGACCGGGTCTACAGTAACATCAAGCAGGCTTTCAGAGCAGTACCCCGGCCTCACCTCGGCTCCTCTCACCACCTCTCTGTAATGCTCATCCCAGCCTATAAGCCCCTGCTGATCAGAGAGAAACCCACTGTGAAGCAGGTTAGAGTCTGGTCTGAGGGAGCTATAGAAGCACTCCAGGTCTGCTTTGAGTGCACGGACTGGGACATGTTCAGGACAGCAGCCACTTACAACCAAAACATCAATGTGGATGAGTATGCCATGTCTGTGTCGGGATACATACAGAAGTGCATGGAGGACGTCACTGTCATCAGGAACATCATAACCCGGGCCAACCACAAACCTTGGATTACTGCAGAGGCGCGTCCCATGCTGAAAGCACGGAATGCGGCTTTTAAATCTGGTGATTTGGGGGCACTGAGAACAGCGAGAGCCAACCTTAACCGTGAAATAATGAAAGCAAAGCGCGCCCACGGACAGAAAATCCAGGGTTTCTTCCAGGATGATACCAACACCCGGAACATGTGGGAAGGCATCCGGGCCATAACAAACTACAAGGCCCCTCAGATGTCTTGTAAGGATGACACAGACTTTCTCAATTAACTCAATAATTATTTGGGCAGGTTTGAGGCACTGAAAACCACTATAGTGAGGACATTAGAGCCTCAACCAGGAGAACAGGCACTGTCTTTTGAAACTGCTGAAGTCCGCAGAATCCTGGAGGGCATTGACAAGCGAAAGGCAGCCGGACCGGATAACATACCGGGGCGTCTGCTTAGGGGATGTGCCGACCAGCTGGCCCTGGTTTTGACAGACATTTTTAACACCTCCCTGAACCAGGCCATTGTCCCATCATGTTTCAAGACAGCCACCATCATACCAGTTCCCAAAAAGTCTACAATAACCTGCCTGAATGATTACCGCCCCGTAGCACTCACACCAATAATAATGAAGTGCTTTGAGAGGCTTATTAAGCAGCACATGGTCTCTAAACTACCCCCCAGCTTTGACCCGTTCCAGTTTGCTTATCGCCCGAACCGCTCCACAGAGGATGCTATCTCCTCTGCAGTCCACCTGGGCCTACAACACCTGGAGGAGAAGAACACCAACGTGCAGATGCTGTTTGTTGACTTCAGCTCAGCTACGATAATCCCCCAGCATCTGGTGAGCAAACTGGCACCCCTAGGATTCAATACCTCACTATGCAACTGGATCCTGGATTTCCTTTCTGAAAGACCCCAGTCTGTGCGGGTGGGGAAGAACACCTCCTCAGTCATCACACTGAGCACTGGCTCCCCTCAGGGCTGTGTCCTAAGTCCGCTGCTCTTCACATTGATGACACATGACTGTGTCGCCAAGTCCACTACTAACCATATCATCAAATACGCTATTGACACAACAGTAGTGGGCCTCATCCGCAACAACGACGACCAGGCATACAGAGAGGAGGTGGAGCAGCTGGTGAGCTGGTGCAGCAGGAACAACCTTCTCCTAAATGTGGACAAAACAAAGGAGATTGTCGTCGACTTCAGAAAGAAAAATCAGCCCAGTCATACTCCGCTGTGCATCAACAACTTAGCAGTGGAGCAGGTGAAAAGCATCAAGTTCCTGGGTGTGCATATAACGGATACCTTAACTTGGACTACTAACATCACATCTCTGGTAAAACGGGCACAGCAGCATTTGTACTTCCTCCACAGGATGAGAAGATCACACCTCCACCCTCCCATCCTCACCACATTCTACAGAAGCACCATTGAATCAGTCATGACCAGCTGCATCTCTGTGTGGTGCGGCGGCTGTACAGCTGCGGACTGGAAGTGCCTTCAGAGAGTGGTGAGGACAGCGGAAAAAATCATTGGGACTTCTCTTCCTTCCATCATGGACATTGGTTACAAACGCTGTCTGTCAAGAGCTAAGGGCATTACCAGAGCCCCCACACACCCACAATATGGACTGTTTACACTACTGAACTCTGGGAGGAGGTACCGCAGCATGAAGGGCCGGACAACCAGGTTCTGCAACAGCTTCATCCCCCAGGCCATAAGATTATTGAACTCACAATCAAACCGATGCAAAAAACTTTCTTATACATTGCCACCTTTAAAAACTTTCCTTTTTTAACTATGCACATGAAGCACTTTTTATGGACACACTAAGCACTTTTACTGATCGCTGTTACTTTGAAGAGTCAATGCAACGAAATTTCGTTCAATGTGCACTGTGTCTATGTGTATACCTGAATGACAATTAAAGTTATATTCATTCATTCATTCATTCATGTACTTATAACCTAGAACAAGGAATTGCAGTTGCTGGTCTACAAAGAAGGACACAAAGTGCTAGAGTAACTCAGTGAGTCAGGCAGCTTCTCTGGAGAACATGGATAGGCAACAATTTGGGTTGGGACACTTGTTTAGACCGAGTGTGGTAGGGGGAGAAAGCTGGAAGAGAGGTGGGGATGGGACAACGCCTGGAAAGTGATAGGTGGATGTAGGTGTGGTTATGAAGTGTCTTTCAGGTAGCAACATTCTAAAGGTAATTCAGCAAAGAAAAGATGAGAAATAATTCTCCATTTGAGACCCTTATACATTGGGGAGATAAATAACTGTGGCTGACTGAAAGAACACACCCAAAGATCACATCAACAATGTTATTAATACAAGATTTCTGAGTGAGAGCTTTATTTGCCTGTTAAGAAAACATTTAAGAACTAACTGAAATGTACTTTTTGTGACCAACAATTAAATCTAACAGACATCTTGCAGCTGAAGTACATGTTCAAAATTACAAATGGAGTCATATTAGATACAAAAGTTAATTTTACTGGTATTAGCATGGCAGTGCTCATCAATACGTCGGATGGTATATTGCTTTATAACATTGGAAGAGTATTGTCAATTCCAGGTACTAAATGGGCCATTGCTGTATGGTGATTGAGAAAGCTAAATTTCGCTTTTATATATTTCACCCCCAGCTCATTTTCTAATCCTAAATTAACTCAATTCCAGCATTTTCCCCAAATGTTGTATTCTGACAAACTCGACCTGTTTCTGTGGTGTGTGTCTCTATGATTCTATTTGCAAATTTGATCTTTATGTTTTGGATTTCCAAATCATTCAAGTACAGTGGCAGAAATAATGTTAAGCACCACATTGCTTGGTAACTCCCCTCAGCCCAACATCACACCCCACTGATAAATCCACCACCATTGTAAAAGGGGTAAAGCCTCTTGATATCTTTCTGTGCTTCGGTATTTTACTCAAATCCCCTGGCTGTCCTCATCTGCTTCTTGAGATATCTAATTCTCAAAATATACACAACAAGTTGCAACTTAATCCCATCACTACATTAGACCTTCCCTTGTGGTCTTTAGTCCATCTAGCGCTGGTCTCCAGCAGCACCTTACTATATGTTCTGTGTATGGTGTGGAACATGATATTAAATATAATGCTTGTAAGAGTGCTGTTATGATCTGTAGAACCAAAGAGGATAAATGTCTCAAATTTCCTGATTTTAAATTGTCTGACAATAATCTTAGTGTCTGTGATAAGGTAAAATATCTAGGGCATTTTATTACAGAACAAATGACAGATGATGAGGATATCTATAGGCAACGACGCATGCTGTATGTACAGGCGAATATTCTCTTGCGTAAGTTTGGTGCGTGTGCAGATGTGGTGAAGATGTCGCTATTTAGAGCATACTGCACACCACTCTATACTGTGCACCTGTGGTCGAACTATGGAAAGACAAGTTTGCAGAGACTAAAGGTGTCATATAATGATGCCATGAGAACACTGCTAAGGAAATCTAAATGGTGTAGTGCTAGTAACATGTTTGTGGCTGCAGGAGTCAGTACTTTGGAAGCTATCCTAAGAAATCATATGTATAAATTCATTTGCAGGATAAATAACTAAAAATGTAATTATTGTGGCCTTGTCAAACATAAGGTTTAGCACTACACGCTACAAATCCCAGTTGTGGAGACACTGGTATCGTTGTCTTGTTGTAGGACATTGATCATTCTTTTATTCTGGATTTTAATTAATGTATTGTGGGGTTTTTTTATATATAATTTATGATGCTTTTATGTGATATACTAAGATTTTATATGTACTTTATGATATTTTTTAATATGCAATGCATTTTTATGTAATGTTGCCCCTTGTCTGGACCTTGAGTCTGAAAAAGGTTATTATTATTATTATTATTATTATTATTATAACCATTTTCACTATTATTCCAGAGTTAAAGGATTTACAGTGAAAGTCGAGGACATTTAAGTTGCTTAACATTCCAGTGGCTCTCTTTTGAACTGTGTCCAGTATTTTTAAATCTCAGAAAGTGTGAATTATATAGCTGGAAACAATATTGTAGACAGTCTGAAGGCCAGTACCTCTTCCCCAACAGTGTATTCATTTAGTAATGGATCCCAGTAATCTGTAAGTCAAAATCAATAACAACTCAACACGAAGGTCAATTGTGTACCCAGACTTTAAAGCAAAGCCTTGTGTGGAAGATGTATGTCGTGCAATGACAATGTAAAATATCTTCTGCCAAACAAAGGCTGCTTCATCCTTTGAAACTGGATCTAATTGTAAATGCAATCACGAATCTCCATCAGTTCACAATTTACCAATTGTTTCCTCCAAGACTTCATTTATGTCACTTGTGGATGAAGAGAAATTAAGCTAATAGAGCATAATATTTATTAAAATGTCCACACAAAACTGTTAGTGAACAAAAAGCCTTCACTTGAGGAAATAAGACAATTCTTCATCCCTCACAACCTCTCCTTCAAGCCCAAAGATAACAAGCAGTTTACTACACTGCAATTTGTAAAAGGCTGAGAATCCAAATATACAACACGGTTCACTAAATCTGCAACTGTATCAAAATATACAACCAAATTGTTCACATCCCAAGATAAAGACCAAACCATTCGTCTTCACAGAAGTCATAGTAGAGTTGTGAATAAAAATCATATTACAAATAAGTTAATGAATCCAAGAAAGACCCAAATACAGGATGGAGCCCTCCAGTCAGGGAAAACTTTAGGAATTATAAGTGAAGAGGTATCCATTTTCATTAGCACATTGTTTCAAAAGATACGATATAACTTTATTTATCCCAGGAGGGAAATTGGTCGGCCAACAGTCATGAAACAAAACAAGATACATGAAATTAAAGTGACAAGTGGGAAGTCCAGGATGGGGTGTGTGCAAAGATTGGGGGGGGGGAGTCAGTCTGCCTCCGACAGAAGGGGGAGTAGTTGGACAGTTTGATAGCCACAGGAAAAAAAGGATCTCCTATGGCGTTCTGTGCTGCATCTTGGTAGAACCAGTCTGTTGATGTGTCATGGAGGGGGTGAGCTGTATTGTCAAAGATGCTCTGCAGTTTGAGGTGCATCCTCCCCTCCAAGACCACCTCCAATGAATCGAACTCGACTCCCAGGATGGGAGTGGTACTATTGGTATATCGTTAAAGGAAGACCTAGCATTTCTATGGCACTTTCACAATATCACAAACCATTTTATATAACAGGAGGGTGAATATATATGCAAAACCATTCAAAACATTAGATAATAAATACTTGTCAGGACAATAGAAAAGCAAAAAAACTTGTTTTCTGAAAACATGCTATATTGCTGTATTTATGTTCACGAGAATCCAAAAAGAGACTTAGCTCAACATCTCATTCAAAAGATATGGCAGCATCCAGTGGAAACTATTATTTCACTTTAGATTGTGTCTTAAAATTGGGCCACAAACTATTCAAAATAGTTTGTGGTTTTTTGAACAAAGTAAAATTGGTCCACTATACAAACTTTGCTAGACAGGAGAGGACCCGGCAGAGATAGTGGAGAGTTTGGTGTGGCGGTCGATGGTGGCACCGACCGACAGACGAGGACAGACCACGTGGAAGTGAGTAAGCCGCTGCGGAGGGAAGGAAGAAAGGAGGATCTGGCGTGGGGGGACTGCTGTAAGGGAGGCGGACGAGCAACGGGGACCCGGTGTGGGTGGACCGCCGTGAGGGTAGGGGAGGGAATTTGTAACTTTGTAAACACCCTTTATGGGTGACAATGTGCATACCTTGGCAATGTATGCAAGCAAAGAATTTCACCGTGACTTGTCACATGTGACAATATTCAACATTTCAGTTCTCATTAAATTAACCAATAACAGAAGTCCACCTGCAGTTATCGTCGTAGGCAGTCCTCATATCATCTGCAGAGGAATTTCTAAAACTGTACAAAGGTTTTGGAATTATTAAATTTACAAACTTGGCAGGACATTTTAAACTACAATTTAGGAGAAGTATACAAGTGCAAATGATTTTGACCACTCCCCACAATTTTTCTTTCAGCACAGAAGCCTAAATGGAAGCACATATCGACCATTCAATGCCTCATGTCACCTCCACCATTCAGTACAATCAAGGCAGATCTATGTGTAGGAAAGAACTGCAGATGCTGGTTTAAATCGAAGGTAGACACAAAATGCTGGAGTAACTCAGCGGGTCAGGCAACATCTCTGGAGAGAAGGAATGGGAGACGTTTCAGGTCGAGACCCTTCTTCAGACTGATGTCAGGGGAGGGGGCGGGACAAAGATTGAATGTAGTTGGAGACAGTAAGACTGGTGGGAGAAGTGGGAAGGGGGAGGGGATGGAGATAGAAAGCAAAAGCTATCTGAAGTTAGAGAAATCAATGTTCATACCGCTGGGGTGTAAAGTACCCAAGCAAAATATGAGGTGCTGTTCCTCCAATTTGCGCTGGGCCTCACTCTGACAATGGAGGAGGTGCAGAACAGAAAGGTCAGTTTGGGAATGGGAGGGGGAGTTGAAGTGCTGGGCCACCGGGAGATCAGGTAGGTTAAGACGGACTGAGCGGAGGTGTTCAGCGAAACAATCGCCGAGCCTGCGCTTGGTCTCGCAGATGTAGATAAGTTGACTCCTGGAACAACGGATAAAGTAGATGAGGTTGAAGGAGGTGCAAGTGAACCTCTGCCTCACCTGGAAAGACTGTTTGGGTCCTTGGATGGAGTCGAGAGGGGAGGTACAGGGACAGGTGTTGCATCTCCTGCGGTTGCAGGGGAAAGTGCCTGGGGAGGAGATGGTTTGGGTGGGAAGGGACATGTTGGCCAGGGAGTTTTGGAAATGATCTCTGCGGAAAGCAGAAATGGGTGGAGATGGGAAGATGTGGCCAGTAGTGGGATCCCGTTGGAGGTTGCGAAAACGTTGGAGGATTATATGCAACCGCTGTTGAGGTGGAAGGCGAGGACAAGGGGGACTCTGTCCTTGTTACGAATGGGGGGAGGGGGAGCAAGAGCGGAGCTGCGGGATATCGAGGAGATCCTAGTGAGAGCCTCATCTATAATGGAAGAGGGGAACCCCCGTTTCCTAAAGAATGAGGAGATCTCCGATGCCCTGGTATGGAACACCTCATCCTGGGCGCAGATGCAGCATAGATGGAGGAATTGGGAGTATGGGGGATAGAGTCTTTATGGGAAGCAGGGTGGGATGAAGTGTAGTCAAGATAGCTATGGATGTCATTAGGTTTGTCGTAGATGTCGGTCAATAGTCTGTTTCCTGTGATAGAGATGGAGAGATCTAGAAATGGTAGGGAGATGTCGGAGTTGGTCCAAGTGAATTTGAGTGCAGGATGGAAATTAGTGGTGAAGTTGATGAAGTCCGTGAGTTCTGCATGGGTGCAGGAGGTAGCACCAATGCAGTCGTCAAGGTAGCGGAGGTACAGTTTGGGGATAGGGCCAGTGTACGCCTGGAACAGGAATTTGTCGACGTACCCTACAAAGAGGCAGGCATAGCTAGGGCCCATAGCTACGCCTTGGATTTGGAGGAAGTGGGAGGAGTCAAAGTTGTTGAGGGTAGGGACCAGCTCTGCTACATGGAGGAGAGCACTGGTAGAAGGAAGTTGGCTGATTCTGTGGTCGAGGAAGAAATGGAGGGCTTTAAGACCCTCCTGGTGGGGGATGGAGGTGTAGAGTGACTGGACATCCATCGTAAAGGTGAAGGAGTGGGGGCCTGGAAAACTGAAGTCATTGAGGAGACAAAAAAGCATGTGAGGTGCCTTGGACTTAGGTATGGAGGGAGTTGTCTATGGGGGGTGGGGGGGGGGGGTAGGATGGAGTCGAGGTATGTGGAAATTAATTTGGTGGGACATGAGCAAGCAGAAACAATGGGTCTGCCAGAATAGTTCTGTTTGCGGATTTTGGGGAGAAGATAAAATCGGGCCGTGCGGGGCTGGGGAATGATAAGGTTGGAGGCTTTAGAGAGCCGAGAGACGGAAGTGATGAGATCAGTAATGGTGTTTGTTGTGAGGCAAATGAAACTTTACACTACTCGTAATTTACTTAACTTTATTTAAGCTTTAAGCAACTTATTTCTTTAATACATAAACTCAGAAACGTCTGGCAAACATGGCTGATTCCGCAGGCCTTTCCCGCCCAAAATCTCCGCACATGCGCACACTCTGGAAAAGCCCCGCACATGAGCCCACTTCATTCTCCCCTCCTATTTATAAGTTGAGACAGTCAGGAGGTTTAGTACATCTTGATGACTGTCACAGCACTTGAGCTTCAGGAGATAATGGTGTTTCAATAGCTGGTGGTACATATATTGCTTGGTCATTAACTTCACTCATATTGTTATTTAGATTTACAATTTTAGAATTTCTTATAGAAGTTTCCATGGGAGTGTTGGAGGAAGTTCTCGATTAATGTTATCAAGATAGTGACGGAGCTGATGGAGAAGACGGACATGGTGCAAGGTCACGAAGTGAGACAGTTGACTGACGTCAATCCTGATACTTGACAGTTGCATAAGAAGGGTTCACATCAATCAGTTCAACTTCATCAACAAAAGGCTCATTCTTATTTGATCGGACATAACGACGAAGCAACACAGGCCCAGGGCTAGTCAACCATGATGGCAGATAAGTACCGCTAAAAGCACGCCGTTTGAAGTTAAAGAACCGCTCATGTGGAGCAGTATTGGTAGCAGTTGACAGTAGAGATCTGATGGAGTGTAATGCATCTGGTAGAACACATTCCCACTGCTGATCTGGTATGTCATTTGACTTTAAAGCCAGTTTCACTGCTTTCCAAATGATTCCGTTATACCTCTCAACCTGACCATTTCCAATAGGATGATATGGTGTTGTTTTACTTGTTGCAATTCCTCTATTAGAAAGGTAGTTTTTTAAATCTTTTGACATGAATGAGGTGCCCCTATCAGAATGTAAGTACCTTGGAAATCCACAGAATGAAAACAGTTGATCTAAACATTTGATAACCGTAGTAGCTGACATATTTGGACAAGGAACTGCAAATGGAAACCTCGAATATTCATCAACTATGGTAAGTATATAAACATTTCGAAAGGAGGATGATAAAGGCCCTTTGAAGTCAATACTCAAACGTTCCATAGGTTGAGTAGCTTTGATCAATCTTCCTTCTTCAGGACAGAAGAACCTTGGTTTTAATTCAGCACAGATTCTACATGAAGCACACGTCATCTTCACATCTTCTGTAGAGAAAGGTAAGTTTTTGGAACAAACATAGTGTAACATACGAGTGACTCCAGGATGACACAGCCCATTGTGAAGATCAGTGAGTGCAGAAGAATGAACAGAGGCACAAAATGCTCGAGTTAATGTATCTGGAGCAACATTATCCTTACCAGGGCGGTACTCAATTGAATAACTATATGCAGATAATTCAATCCTCCATTCATGAATTTTACTGTTTTTAATCTTCGTTTGTTTCCGATTATCCAGCATAAAAGTTACTGAAAAGCTGCTGATCTGTTAACAAAGTGAAGTGCTGGCGAGCAAGGAAATGACTCCATTTTCTCACTGCTTCAATAATTGCTGTAGCTTCCTTTTCAACGGGTGGGCAATTCACTACCTTGGAGAGTATGAGACATGAAAGCCACTGGTCGTCCTTCTTGATTTAATGTTGCTGATACCGCTAAATTAGAGGCATCACATTCAACAACAAAGGGGAGATCCTCATCGATGGCATGTAATGTCGCAGATTCCAATTGTTTCTTTAAAGAAGTAAAGGCATCAATTGCTGTAGAGTCAAGGGGGAAAGATTTTGCTCTAATCAAAGGTTGAATTTTGTCAGAAAAATTTAGTATCCATTTAGCATAATATGCAAACATCCCAAGAACCCTTCGTAGAGAGTTTAATGTGGCTGGAACTGGTATCTCTTTGAGTGGCCGGAGTCTTTCTGGATCAGGCTTGATTATATCATTTCCAACCCAATAACCAAGAATATTAATTGATGACACTGATGTTATTGACAGCCTCATTTAATGTTAGATTTTTAGAATGTACAACATCTAAAAACCGTTGTACATTTTCATCATGTTCAGCTTGGTCTTTTCCTGCAATAGTTATATTATCAAGATAAGGGAAAGTATCTTTAAGGTTTTCCTGTTCAGCAAGTTTGTCCATCTCTCTCTGAAAAACAGCCACGCCATTAATTACACCAAAAGGAACTCTGCAGTAGTGGTATAATTTCCCATTTGCTTCAAACGCAGTGTATTTCTTCTCTGATTCCTTCAAAGGAATTTGGTAGTAAGCACTTTTTAAGTCAAAAGTAGAGAATATCTTATACTTAGCTTATGTATTGATCATCTCTTCTATACGAGGTAATGGATATGCATCAAGCTCCGTGAACTGGTTTATAGTTTGAGAGTAATCAATGCAGTCTATTTCTATGTCTCTCCAAGGGATCCTTAACCACGACAACTTCTGCCCTCCAAGGGGAAGAGCTGGGTTCTATGATACCTTCTTGTAAAAGATTAGTTACTTCTGTGTTGATAAAGTTCCTATCATCTTTACTAAAATGTCTTGATTTTGTAGCAATTGGCTTGCACTTACTGTAGAGGATAAATTAGTGAATAATGAAGGACATTCAACACATGCAGCAGAAAAACCACACAATACTGGTGGCTTTGACAATACAAGATCAGGCATAGTTCCTTCATACATTATTTGAAGTGATCTGTGCAGTTTCTGAAAATCCTGACCTAGAATTATATCGCTGCACACATTTTTCAAAATACCTAGACATACAGATTTATAGCTAGTTTTGTACAGAATAAAGTCTACAATACAAGATCCAATAATTTGAGTATTGAGAGTTGTCAGAGCCATCGAGATTTCTCTATTTGAAGGAATTATAGTTAGATTTAGTCGAGACACAACGTTCACTTATAATACTTTCTGAACTGCCAGAATCAAGTAGTACATTAAGTGTATGGCCATTGATGGATACCGTTGTAGCTGCATGAGACAAGCTCTGAGGAAATGCAGCTGTAATTGCACATAAAGAAGGCGTATACATGGCAGCAGTCACAATTTTAGTAGTTGCTTTGGACTTGCATACTCTAGAATAATGTCCCTTCTTGCCACAACTATTACACGTTGCCTCTCGAGCAGGGCATCTCTCTCTATTATTAATATTCACCCACAAAAGTAACACTTCCTTTTTGAATAATTATATGCTGCAGCAAGGGCACCTTTATCAGTAGAAATTGTTTCAGCTTGCTCCATATTAGTACTTGGGTGAGATTATTTTGTAGTAGTTGCAGCAGAATACACATTAGATGAGCCATAAGCATCTGAATTTTTCTGAGCCAAGTCTAATGAGTAAGCTTGATTGTAAGCTGACTGTAAATCTAAGGTTTTGTTTTCTAATAGTCTCTGTCCTATTAAAGGCGATGCCAAACCATTGATAAAAGGGTCTCGAATAAGTTCCTGTCGAGATTGATCAGCCGTAACTGCTTTGAAGGCACAGTCTTTACTAAGTCTTTGAAGTTCTTGTAAAAATTCATCAAGTGTCTCACCAGGTTTTTGTTTCCGAGTAGCAAGGAGGTGTCGAGCGAATATCACGTTGGGTGTCTTAACGAAGAGTCTGCTTAATACATCAATAGCAGAGTCATAAGTTGTACATTCCTCTATGTAATCATATACATCAGAAGAGACGGAGCTTATTAATGTCTTGAGTCTGTCTGGTGCATCATTGCCACACTCATCAAAGAAGTTATTTAGTATACGAAGCCAGTGCTTCCAATCCTTTGCAGCAGCAGGTGAGTTGGGATCCAGATCCAAGTGTTGTGGTTTCAATAGTTTCTCCATCCCGATGTCGGACTGCTTGACTTCTAAGATTAAGTTGCTTAAATTGTTGTGAGGCAAATGAAACTTTACACTACTCATAATTTACTTAACTTTATTTAAGCTTTAAGCAACTTATTTCTTTAATACATAAACTCAGAAATGTCTGGCAAACATGGCTGATTCCACAGGCCTTTCACACCCGAAATCTCCGCACATGCGCACACTCTAGAAGAAAGCCCCTCACATGCGCACATGCGCCCACTTCAGTGTTTGAGATTAAGGCCTGGTGGATCTATGTTGGCGTCCACTTCCTGTACTAACCTGATATCTACTCATTCCTTTAATAGCTATTTTGAGAGGTGAGTTATGGAACACATTAAATCCAGTCTACCCAGCAGCCTTGACCCACTGCAGTTTGTCTACCAACAAAACAGATCCACGGATGATGCCATTGCCCCAGCCCTACACTCATCCCGAGAACACCTGGATAAAAGAGACACCAACGTCATCCTCCTATATATAGACTACAGCTCTGCTTTTAATACCATTAATACCATCCAAGCTTATCACCAAACCAGCAGGACTTTGTGTCAGCATTCACCTCTGCAACTGGATCCTCAACTTCCTGACCAACAGACCCCAATCAGTGAGGACAGGGGACAAATCATCGTCCACGATAATCCTCAACATGGGGGCTCCGCAAGGATACGTGCGTTCTCAGCCCCCTTCTTCACTCCTTGTACACCCACGACTGTGCAGCCATGTACAAATCTAATTCAATTTTCAAATTCACAGACGACACCATTGTGGGCCGGATATCAAATGATGATGAGACAGAGTACAGGAGTACGTGGCCTGGTGTCGAGACAACAACCTTTCTCTCAATGTCAGCAAGACAAAGGAGATAGTGAACGACTTCAGGATGTGAAGCGGTACACATACCCCAGTTTGCAATGATGGTGCCGAAGTAGAGATGGTTGAAAACTTCAAATTCCTAGGAGTCAATATCGCCGACAATTTCTCCTGAACCACTCATATTGAAGCAATGGCCAAGAAAGCACACCAATGCCTTTACTTCCTTAGAAGACATAGGAAGTTTGGCATGTCCCCTACAACTCTCACCAGCTACTACAGATGCACCATAGAAAGCATTTTATCAGGATGGTTTGGGAACAGCTCCATCCTGGTCTGCAAGAAATTGCAGTGAATTCTGGACGCAGCCCAGACCATCACACAAACAAACCTCCCTTCTAATGAGTCCATTTATACCTCACGCTGCTTTGGTAAGGCCAGCAGCATAATCAAGGATGAGTCACACCCTGGCCACTCCTTCTTCTCCCCTCTCTCATCAGGCAAAAGTTATAGATGTGTGAAATCGCACACCACCAGATTCAGGGACAGTTTCTTCCCAGCTGTTATCAGTCAACTGAATCACCCTACCACAACCAGAGAGCAGTGCTGAACTACCATCTACCTCTCTGATGACCCTCGGACTTTCCTTGATTAGACTGCTGGATTCTGTCTCTCTCCCCCCCCCCTCTCTCTCTCTCTCTCTCTCTCTCTCTCCCTCTCCCTCTCCCTCTCTCTCTCCACCCCCCCTCTCTCCCCAGACGCAGGTGATTGTGAAACTCCGGGACGAGTTTGAGCGACTGTAAGCGACAGAGGTCTGCTTCCGACAATCTTTGAGCAAGAGATTTCCAAAGACACAAAGGAAAAAAGAACTAAATCTCTGTCCTGAAAGGACAACCGCAAATATCTAAACAGCAATCTCCATTTCTACATTTTGCTACAAATGAAATATCTTCTCTGCAATCACTCGACAGCACCCTCAGGATCATGTATGCTTGGATCTCGCCTCTTCTCTCTTTCAAACACCAATGGATACCATCCTAACCTGTCGTCAATAAACAAACCTCTCATTCCAAATAGAAATCTGGTAACTGATGAAATCTGGTGCTTCCAATGAATTAAGATTGTTCCTCAAATAAAGAGACCAGTGTAGCAGTGAGTAATGTTGATGAGGCCCACAGCAATCATAATTGAAAGGTGATGTTCCTACTTTTGTGTTGAATTTCTCCAGTCCAAAACAATAACATTCTGCTAGCTTTCGTAATTACTCAATGTACGTGTCTACCTGCCGTTTAAGAATCTTTCATTCGGACTCCCCAAACTCTCTGGATGTTTCAGAGCTCTGCAGAAGATTACTATTTAAATAATGTGCTTTATTTTTGTTGTTTACTGTCAAAATGGGGCAATGTCACATTTCTCGCAAAGTTATCTGCCATATCAATCAATATTTCCTTATGCCCACCACAACTTTTCGCAATATTTGTGAAATCACCGAAACAATATCTTCATTCAAGGATTATATATTCTAAAAAGTCAAGGTCCCAACACTGGTACCTGTAATAACAAAATAATGCAGATGCTGGTTTATACCAAAGACAGACACAAAATGCTGGAGTAATGAGGCGGGTCGGGCAGCATCTCTGGAGAAAATGAACAAGTGACGTTTCGGGTCGGGACCCTTCCTCAGACACAGATCCCTGTGGTACAGCACTTGCTATTTCTTACGAACCAGAAAAAGACCCATTTATGGCAACTCTATTTCCTGTTAGTTAGCCACTCTTCTATCTCCGACATTATGTTATGTCCTACACTATTTTATTTTCTGCAATAACCTTTGATACTGCACATTCTGAAATCTGAGTACAGTACATTCATCAGTTTTTCTTTGTTCACAGCATGTGTTAATTTAGCGCCAAAAAAGATGGGTTAAATATAATCTCCCTTTCAAAAGACCGTTGAATTTTCCTAATGACCTTAACTTCCTCTTGCTGCAATACCTTTAATAATAGTTGCCAGTGATAGTTGTTGTTATCTGTCTCACTCCCTTTTTGAACAAAGGAGTGTCTTCTAATCTAATGCAAGCTTCTTTGAAGCTAGGGTGTTTTAGAAAATTACAACCAATGTATCACCTTCTCACTAGTCACTTCTTTTAACATCCTAGGAAGAAGTCCATCAGGATTGAAGACTTTTGAGCAAAACCCAAAGTGCTGGAGAAACTCAGCACGGCAGGCTGCCTCTGGGGAGAGAATGCACGGGCTATGTTTTGGATCGGGACCTGTAGGTTCCAAATATCTTACCCATTACAAATGCACATTTGAAATTCAGACACAATCTATATGTGTTTTTCACGTAACTTAGGAGAACTATTTCAATAATGTCTAGCACAAGGCTGAATGTTTGATTGAACAATGTGATAGGTAGGACTCAACATCAAAATCCCAAAGGATAAAAGTGACCCTGATGTCGTTTCCAACCACTGAATTCAATAATGCACAACTCATGTGATTATATTTTCTTCAACTTCTTTCTGAATCCTTTCAGGGGGATAATTACCGCTGCCTCATTCCTACATTTCAGGACCCCACCAATAATGTAATCTGAGTCACCATGAGCAATGCCGTACAAATTATGCTAGCACGTCGGAAAAAGACTTCACATGTATTTCACTGATCAAAATATTTGTTTCACTCAAGAGTAACAGATACCTTCCACAGAAGTTCCAAAATTTGTACCGTTTACTACATCCATTGCATTTTTATTAAAAAAAGTTGTTAATGCACATTTACATTATTAATCCAACAGTTACATTGTTGGAAAATGATATGTTGCCAAAATATATTCGTATTGACGTGGGCAAATGCTGTTGCTGCATTCATTCTAAGTATTTGCTCATATAACAGTAGGAAATGGCCCAGTTCAATAATCTGTGAAGTTCTCAAACCTATCAGTGAAAATGTAGTTTGAAACCTTTGTCCCCTTTAACATGGTGATCAGATCAACTTATTCATCTCTCCAAGGAGTTTTAGTGTGTTTTGCTGTGTTGCTATGTGAAATGGAATAGTTAACATTATCTATAGTTAGATCGTGTTGGCTTTTTCTGCTTACACAAGATCCAAGGGCAAAGGTCAGATTTACTTTGTAACGTGCTAGTCCAGTCAGTTTTGAGATACACAAATCCGCATAACAAGCGGAAAAAATGATTTATTGGCAGCACTCAAATGTTGGATATGCGTCTGCTAAGTTTGTGCGGCAGAGACTTAGCAGTCCTTTGAAATCGACTAACCCCCACCTCCCCCCCTCCCCCAGTGTCCCGCCCGTGCTGTCGTCCAACGGCCAACCATCCATAAAATAAATCTGCACGGATATTTTATATGCAAGCATGTCTACCTCGGTTCCGACGATTGCCTAGGAAAGAGACGAGGCTTGGTTGGATGATCCATCATAAGGTCATGGTGCATGTCTCAACCTCCCCCTTCCTGTCTCAGAAATATACAAGTACATAAGCGAAATTCGCCCAATTGTATTTGAAAGAGTGACAGTGGTAAATATCTGGGAATTATAAATGGTCCACAAGGATTCTACTGGTTTACCATCTGGATCGCACGTCCAAATACAACAGTTCCACAGACAAATTCCACTGTCCGCAATGGGGTTGAAGTGAATCAGACAGTGCCCTCGCTTACGCAAGATCCGTTCAGAAGCCTGATAACAGGGGGGGGGGGGGGGGGTTCTGAGGCTGGTGGTGCGCACCTTCAAGCTTCAATACCTTCTGCCCAACGGTAGCAAGGAGAAGGGTGAAGGGAGGTGGAGAGTTGGGGTAGGAGCAGGGATGATTGAGAGATATGTACAATTGAGAGATATACACAAGCCAGCTCCAAGGGAGCAAAGCTGTCGACAGGTTCACGCTAATATTTGTTCAGTCAAATCTTTTAGTTTTAACCGCGGAAAGAAGTCGAGAATGTTTAGATTAAACATTGCACTGTGATTCCCGGGCACACGCCCATGCGAAATAAAAAATACTGTTGCTGTTTCTTTGCAGGCAAGACCAACAGTCGGTGATTACAACCTCTGCTCAGGAGGCGGTCTTTGATTGTCTCAACACGATATGAAATCCATGAATTAAGTGATATCCTATAGTTAAGCCATTAAATTGGATTAACTGATATTTCAACTGTTAGCTGTGTGTCTCAGGAGAGGTATTCAGGATGTCGGGGTTCTTTCTTGTCCAATTGTATTCAGGAGCATTACAGTATTTATTTTTATATCTAATTGCATCACTGTGTATCCTCCGCTGCCGTTCGTCGCGGTTTCTGGTACTTAAAACATCTCAAAATACAACGTGGAGATATTTAATGGTGTATCAAGTTGCGTGGATTTATTGAAATTATTGAAATTGCTAAAAACGACGACAACAAAATTATTGATTTGGACAAATGGTCATTTGAACCTCCCGCAAAGTCCCTCTAATACTGAAACCCGAATGCGCTTTTAAGTTATAGCGCCCTGCTTTAAGAATGTAATCACTTTGCATTAATGTAATCCATTTGTAGCGAATATTGTATTTACACTGCATGGAATAACCCAGCACAATTCTCACCGAGTTTCCTCGTTGATTCACCTATGGTCCTGATCACAATCAGCTTGTCTTTTCCTTTCTGCACCTGCATCTATTCAAAGGTAACGTTTAATATTTTCAAGAAAGTTGCAATTTTGTTTTGATTGATGTCATTCTCACGCTACCTGCAACAACTGGTATCGTGCAACATATGCTCCCGCATCAAATTCTCGAACTCTTCGCTATCTATTGTTATAGTCATCCAGCAACAAATGACGTCTGAAGAAGGGTCCGACACGAAACGCCGATTGTCGACTGTCCAATTCCCCTTAGTTGCCGCCTGACATGCTGGTTCCCTTCTGGTTTCCTGCTTGTTGACCTGCTGCTTTCTTTTATTCAAGATTCCAGCTCCTGAAGTCCCATGTGTCCCTGACCAGTATGCAGATTATTGGAAAATGTCCTCATTAACAATTGTTGTTAATACGGTTTACTCTCTGACATATATCGCATTGTATTGTTGACATATTTATTAACCAATATGTAAACTAGTAAGATATCATTTTGTTTCAATTATGCAATGAGATTCAATTATCTATCTGAATCTATCTGAAGAAACGTCACCTATTCCTTCGCTCCACAGATGCTGCCTCACCGCTGAGTTTCTCCAGCATTTTTGTCTACCGTCGATTTTTCCAGCATCTGCAGTTCTTTTTTAAACAATTATCTATCTGTTTCTTTCAAATGCAATTACTTATTCGCGTAAAGTGTATTTCACGTATACTGATCTCTGAACATGCATTCATTTATTTATTTAACAGATTGAGAGGTATTTTCCCCTTTAGCATTCACCACGTAATCGCTCAATTGAATCTAATCCCAGTTCCACCTTGGTTTACTTTTATAAACATTGGATCCTGACATATCCCGATTTAGCCCCATCAACTTTCCTTTCCCGTTCTCGTTCAATTTAGTTAATAATTCTATTGATTACATGTTAATGTGCAAGTTGTGCTCTCGTCCCTGAAGTTGCTTGAAAATAAACGCGTCGTGAATAATGTTTTCCAGGTAATAGTAGTATACAGTAACGGTAAATTATAAAGGTGTCTGTAAGTAAAATTCTGCCGACTTCTTCTCTGCTGATCATCAACGGTTAATGTTGAATAATTCTCAAACTGTTTTGTAACAAACACGTGCCTACTGCTCCTTTTCTGAATCTGACCATGTCGGGGAATCAAATTCAGACAAATATTTTTTTAACATTGTTTTGCCAATTAAGCATGAGTTCATTTGAACCGCACTTTGCCCTCGACAGAATTGGTAATGTTGGTTAATTCTGCTCGTTATTGTATTTCAGTCAAGTTGAACAAAGAAATGTTAACCTATCTAAAAAGAACATATCCTGGCTTCATGCATCCATTAATTTGGATTCTTCTCTCTGTGTAAAAAACTATCCCTTTTCTTCAGACGTGCTGCCTGCCCGCTGAGTTACTCAGCACTTTGACTATATTTAGAAAACTGCTTGTCTGACCGGAGTAATCGCCACTGTCAGATATTAAAATACATAGCGCACTACCTTCATTTGAATGTTGCATTTATTCCTTGCAATATATTAAATATTTAAAATGGAAATAAGTGTGGCCATATTGAATAACTGATAAAATGTTACAACATTTACCAGCAAGACTATCAATAATCAATATATTTTTAGGAGGATACGTTAAAAATGTAATTCCTGTGCTAATAGTAGATGTCCAACTTCGTTATTCATCGCAGTAACTGAAATATCATTATTTGTCTTATTGAATGAGTTTTCGGAGTCACTCCCTTCAAACTCCTCTCCCGCATAGTTTTCGCATAGCGTGCGTTTTGCTTTGCTTGTAATGGTCTTGACTTGCCCTTTCGCTTCTTCCTTCTTCATTTCATCCTCCTGTTTGGAACCAGATTTTGATGTGCCTCTCGGTGAGATTCAACATCGCCGCGAGTTCAACCCGCCGGGGCCTGCAGATGTACTTGCTGAAGTGGAACTCTTTCTCCAGTTCCAACAGCTGACCCCTGCTGTAGGCCGTTCGAGTTCTTTTGCTTTCATCCCCGTCCATCGGGTGGCTGTTTCCTGCAAGAAAGCCAGATATTCACTGAAAACAAATAACTTAATGAAGCTGAAGAAGGCTCACGAGCCGAAAAGTCATATATCCATCCATGTTATCTGGAGATGCCACCTGACCGACTGACTTACTCCAACACTGTGTGTATTTTTATTGTAAACCAGCGTCTGCAGTTCCTGGTGTCCAGTTAATGATACCTGCAGATTGAGCAAATAAAAACACATTTCTGGAGGAACCGAGCGGGTCAGGCAGTATCTGCAGAAGGAAACGGACAATGTTTCGGGACTCTTCATCCCTGTTCTTCGCTCAAAACCTCAGCATCTGCGGTTTCTCGTGGCCCGGCAGTTGAGGTTTCCGTCCCGAGTCAGGATCTTTGGCCGTTCACAAAGTTCAATTCTCAACTCGAGCACGTTTGAAAAATGAGTAGGAAGGAACTGCAGATGCTGATTTACACCAAAGATACTCACAAGCTGGAGTAACTCTGCGGGTCAGGCAGCATCTCCGGATAAAATGAATAAGTGACGTTTTATAAGAAACGTCACGTATTTCTTTTCTCCAGAGATGCTGTCTGGCCCTTTGAAAAACGAGTTATTGACTATCAATCACCTCTCGACAATGTTCCAGAAAATGATGTCGATTTTTGAGGGATTTACCTGCGCCCAAAATATTCTCAAATTCTCTGACGCGTTAATTGACTTTGAACCTCTGAATGTTATTCTCGCACGTTATAAGAATACGTTAACCAATATATTTTAGTCGGCGGGGGGGTGGGGGGGGGGGGGGGGGGTGGGGGGGGGGGGGGGGGGGGATTCACCTTAAGTGCGGAATCTGGTCCAGTATAGTCGGAAATGAAATACACAGCATTCTACACATACAGCGATCAGCATGAAGAGCCGTCCCGATCCGAAACGTCACCTATCTATGTCCTCCGCTGGTGTTGCCTGACCCGCTGAATTACTCCAGTACTTAGTGTTTTTTACTATGATAGGATCTGAAACATTACCAGAATCATGGGTGCTCTATCATGAACCTCGGCTATATAAAGTAGCGCAGGGTGCCCAAGATATATTAAGTACGCTGATGGACAAGTACTTCTTTCCTGTGCGAGATGTTGGTAGTTTCGGGAAAATAAAATAAAATTGCTGAAAACATCTTCCAATTGCGGTCATTGTTTTGGTCTTCAATGCCTTTTTCTTGAACAACAATTTTTGAAATTCACTGGAGTCCTTGAGAATCAATTAGTCATCCAAACAAGGCATTTTTTCGTTTCTCCTTAGTAACAGGTGCCCTATCGATACAATTGCCCTGAGAAGTTCACGGAATCTCAAGGTTCCAGGGGATTCAGAAATTGTTATGCGCAATGAAATCCTCAGAAAACTAAGTTTTCCGGGAAATTGTAGTAGGCATGGGACACCAAAAGCCACTATAAAATTGTATGATTAAATACAACCCTAGAAAAAAAGCTACCATGGGTACTTGAATTGTGTGTCCCAATCCTTCATCATAAACACCGAAGAAAATGTAAACAATAGGATATAAAATGGAACATAGCTCGACTACTGAAAGCCTCTTTGTTAACAATTAAGTAAGATCGTCATTGATTTGTAACCTATCGCCATCTCCCTGCCCTGATAACATATTCATTAATTTCTAGGTTTAATAAATATATATGTCCAATTTAATATTAATGTTGGACTGAAAGCCAGTGCCCTTTACAAAAGAACTTATAGCCTCAAAGGTCTTTTGTATCTCGATACAGTAAATCGTGAAATTAAAATATTTTAACAGAACCTAAATTCTAAATAATCTTATTTTTAGCGCGTCTTCTATTTTCTTGTATTTCAATATTAAACCACGTTTTTTGGCACCGATAAACTGGTTACTGCTTTATGCGGTGCCTGGTCAGGTAATAAAAGAGAATAAGATGATTTCTTTCGTTGATCTTCACCAAGGTAGGTGGATTAGGGCATATAAATATTGCATTCTAATAAATGTATGTTATTGCCATTTCAGAACGAAGATTGGAGATGTGCGTGGATTTGTTCCCATTGAGTGGAGTTTGCATTTATCTGTGGGACGTTTTGTCCTTGGAGGTGTCCATTAAGAAATGTTGGAGTTTATTTCTAGCACAGATTAATATAATTTCATTTCTACGATTTGATTTTTTTTGTGTATGTGATTTTGAAATCTCCTTACATTAAGACAATGGGTATTTACTCCAATATATATATATATATATATATATATATATATATATATATATATATATATATATATATATATATATATATATATAACACACACACACACACATGTATATATTTATTAATTAGCTCATATATATATATATATATATATATGTATATATATATATGCTAATTAATTGGTGCTAATTAATACAGCACAGGTATAAAGATATAAGTATAGAAATTTGTTTTTAATACTGTAATAATATTTATTTGCACCTGGCAAATGCAGACGGCCAAAATCAAATGCGAGTTCAGCTAAATTTAACCGGAGTGCCTGTTAAGTGAGACTGGTTACTAATTTGCACTCTCTATCGGCATGGATGTTGTGGGCCGAAAAGCCTGTTGCTGTAATGTGTCATTATTGTCACTATTATATTGCTTGTTTTAATCATAATGACCCATTTTCTATTGATGATCAACTGCATTAACTTCCCGTTTGCAACCCGTCTACTTTACATCCCGTCTCCTTTACATTCTACGCTTGATTTAAACTGATTTAAATTTTGGTCTTCACATCAATCATTTCTTAATATGTAATTAAAAATCACTCAATATTATCACCTGCTGAGAAGAAAATTCCTAAGAAATGGTAGCATTGCAAAGTAATACTATATTATCCATTACCTTTTAAATCCCAGAATTTCTGCACAAAATTTCTCGAAGGAAATGCGCAGAGAAGGGAAATTGATTTTATTCTTCCAATAATAACATTTATGCAATGACCATGTCGTAGAAATTTGTGTCAACAAATTCACGGTGAGCATAAGTGCCACGATAAGTCTCAAAATAATTAAATGTATAGGGGAGTGGGATTTCAGGCCCTCCCAGCCGCCTTCCCACAGACGATTCGCAACGTTGTGCATTTTCTCCAGTCTAATCAGGGAAGGGGTGAACGTCTACGGTAAAACGTTCCAGAAAGATAGCACTGTGGCATTCCTCCTGAATGATTCAGCCCCGATTGACCATTTCCCACGTTTCTTGTTGCTTCGTTCCATCTGCATAGCAACCGTCAAATTCAACAAGTAATCTTCGACATATGCCGGGCGAATATGCTTGGTTGCAGCACAGGCGTTGTCGAGCTTGTAAATATATTTTCCATCCAGGATTAACAATGGTCTTTATAATTCGAGAAAAAAAGGAAACACTTGATTTGCCACTGTCATGACTTTGAATTGATTTTTGGCTGCACCTATTAGGGGCGGCACAGAGGCGCACCTGGTAGAGCTGTGCTTCACAGCTCCAGAGACCCGGGTTTCAATCCTGACTTCAGCTGTTGTCTGTGTGGAGTTTGCACCTTCTCACTGTGACCGTGTGGGTTTCCTCTGGGTGCTCCAGTTTCCTCTCGCACCCCAAAAGGCAACCGGCCTCTGTTAATTGCCCCTAGTATACAGGGAGTGGATGCGAAAGTGGGATAACTTGCAAGTATGTGAACGAGTCGGCTTTGACTTGGTGGGGCGAAGGGCCTATTTCCATGCTGTGTCTCTAAATTAAACTATCGTCGGGTGATAAATATATTGGGGTGTGCATTCTTGATTACATTTATGTTTTCTATGTATACCTCAGGGATGCGTGGCCACACGCAAAAAGATATCTCACGCAATGGACGCACTTCTTTAAGCGCGATGTAGTGATAAAACTTCTCAGTACAATTATCACATACATTATCTACGAAAATGTGTAGGTGATTATTATGGTTAAGAACTTTTGACATTTCGTTCATTCCTCCTACTAAACACAAAACGTACTATCCTGTAACCGTACCTGCCCACTGATCGCTCCAAGCATAGGCATGCGATTTAGTATTTTTCATCCAAGGGAACGGGTAGCGCTTCTGAGGTTCACGGTTATCCGCGTACTCGGCGTTGAGAAAATTCACCTGGGGAAGGTGGCAAGAGTTCAGATCTGCCGGACTGTCGTAGGGGGTGAAACCCGTCAAATTCTGCTCGTTGAAATCGCCCAAGCACGACCCGAGGAGAGGGGGCTGCGGATTCCTGTCGTAGATGCAGGCAGGTGGATTTTGCGTGTATCCCAGTCCCTGGTATTGGCAGGCACTTTCGAAGTAGTCCACGTCGCAATCCATAACTGAGACGTTTTCTAACATCTACGTAGATCGTATGCTCACACCTGGTCACAAACTCTCTACCTGTTTCTTGTCATGTGATTATTTGTCAGTCAACTATTGGCGGGTCGAGAACAAACGAGCGTTTGCTTTTCTTAAAAAAATGCAATGCATCTTATGTGAACCATAGCAATAGGGAACAATATACCGTGATAATAATCTTGCTGAGTTTCTGTACATCCGGTTGTTTCTACTGCAACTCTCTAACTCTTGGAAAATGGATGTAAAGTGCAAAGAGTAGAATCAGAATTTGTATGTGATGAGTTCGAAAAATCAATTGCACCGTTCCAATGAACTTTGGACATATTACATCTGCAAAAAAATCAGGTAAGAGGGAATATAAACGTACTGCGGTATATTGTATGTTGATGTGGAAATGCGTGGAAGTGTGCATGTACATATCACACGTGTTTGACGTATACGTTGAAATTAATGCCTTAAAAAAGAGGAAATCAAGTAACAGAGAAAATAGAGGCAGGGGTAGTAGGCCTTGCGAGCATGCACGTCATTCTATGCCTTCATGGTATATTCTCTATCTCTATAACATATTCATGTTCTTCCCCCCACCAATACAGTCCCAAAACCCGGGATGCGATTTGTGTCGAGAAATCTGCCCATCTCTTCAACTATTCAGAGATTGTTCTCCACTGTTTTCCCAGGTAATTCATTTTACAAATTCATCACTCTGAGAGAAGAAATATCTACCAATATTTAATATTCACCAATATCTCGGCACGGTCAGCTGTAGAGTTGCTGCCTTACAGCGCTGGAGACCTGGGTTCGATCCCGACTACGGGCGCTGTCTGTACGGAGTTTGTACGTTCTCCCCGTGACCTGCGTGGGTTTTCTCAGAGATCTTCTGTTTCCTCCCACACTCCAAAGACGCACAGGTGTGTAGGTTTATTGGCTTGGTAAATGTAAAAATTGTCTTTTCGGCGCGGGACCCGGTGGGCCGAAGGGCCTGTTTCCGCGCTGTATCTCTAAAATTAAAAAAAACTAAAACTAAATCTTGCCTAATATTTTATCGACTGCACAGAGATGGTGACCCTCGGTGCAGATGACCACCTCTGCATACTCCCCACGTCCACTCTGCCTTTGCTCTTCTCAATGAGATCCTATTTAATGCTCCAAACTCATTGTGTTTGCCTGCACATTCCCCGATCAGTGCATTTGTATCACAAAAAAAATCTAATAGAAAAACAGATATCCTGGAAGAATTCAATCAAGCAGTATCTGTGGAAAGAGACACTAGTCAATATTTTGGGTCAGCGAATTTTCCTCTGCACTATTCCAATGAAACACATACTTTTCTCAGTGTATGCATAATAACAGGGTTATAAGACTCCAAACCACATAACCCTGTTTTTTTTCATATAGGCTAGAGTTTGTTCATTTATCATTCCATGCATGTGCACATTTAGTTGTAATTATTCAGTTATTTTTTATTCTTTCCACAATTAGGAAGATAATACGCTATTGCCTTCCATCACAGTGCACTGTGGTAGATGTTTATGTTAATTTTAATTTAGTTGTGTGTCTTGTTGCTCTTTTGAAATGACTGTGCGGCAAATCAAATTCCTTGTATGTTTTTACATACTTGGCTAATAAATTAATTACAATTACAATTAGTTACAATTACAATTATAATTAGCGTTTTATTGAGAGGGATTAGATTTGCCTTCTCCAGCCGGTAGTCATTCCGCAAACCCTTAATCGATTTAACTTTTTTAAATGATTATAAAAGGTAAATGATTCAAATGTATAAAATAAAACTATCCTTTGTATTAACATTTATCCTTGGTATGTATTGATTTCCAAATCCATTGCTTCCAGGCCATTTAGTAGGTTTAAGTGCTGACGGTAGGTTTGTATGTCCTCAGCACGGTAGCATAGAACAAGAAAACTAACAATGGATTAGAAACAGTTTACAATAGCAGCCTTGTGCCAATTGTTGATTTTCACAAGCACTCGACTGATTAATAGGGTTTTATTTCTACCAGTGACCTCTGTTCAACACAACAGATAGATTTGTTCCCTCCACACCCTGTACCCCACCCACCAGCACACTGAGATTGTGAAATAACATTGTTAATCAAGCTGTTACTTCTGGTGCCATTCACTGTCAGTTTAAGAACACGCCTCTCATTGAACTAAAGTTTGGTCTAAGGTATTCTGCCTTCGTGGTGAAGGTATTGATTTTCTCCAGTTTATTCTGTATCCTGTGTACACAGTAGAAATAAATGACCTTTTGACCCGCTACCAGGTAACAAACTATAGGTTGACTTGGATACCAAAGCATGGTGGTATTGAACAAAGATTACCGAGCAGGAAAATAGCTGCTGTTTTCATGTTGTTTAGAAATGCTACCTGAACCTGTTTATGATATTTAATTTAAAAAAACAATGTAAATAATGTTTAACCATGCATTTGTTGGAACTCCACACATATATATTACAATTGTGCATAATTTGAAAGAAAATATGAATATCTGTGGAAAATACAGATTCTGCTATGTTTGGTCACTACCGAAATTCTTGGCTTACATTATCAGTGCCGAGTGTCACCTCTTTGACTCCACAATTCAAAACCCACCCACCCACCCTTTCGATCTCTACCTCTCTCTCTCCGTCTCTCTCTCTCTCTCTCTCTCTTTCTCTCACAGACACACAGGAATGTAATCTCTGCCCTGGATTGTTACTTTGGAAAGGAGAGTCAGAGATGTCGCACAATGGGTGGTGGAGTGGGGGCGGGAGGGTGTTAAGAGGTTTACTTTATTATAAATATATATATGTATATCAATAATATTTCAAAAGGGCAACATCACTTAAAATATTTAAGGATTATATCATGTAGTTTATTTCCATGCAATTATTGTCATCCTCTGATGAATAAAAAAGAAATGAATTACTTCCCTGTGGAGCATTACATTTTAAATGCTCGCTCAACAATATTTGATATAGTTTTTATAACATTTTTTGAAAAGCAAGGTAATAGCTGCTACCATAATCGGAGGTATTAAAGTGTAGCGTTCTTGAACTGACATGAACGTATCTTTGTGTAAGCAAGCTCTGCTTCTAAGTTCTTAGCAAAAGCAAAGAAAACTCGCGCAATTGCATGAACTTTGTTTTCTCTGTGGGCACTTAAAAAAATTGGAAATCATTTATGTGAGCAGCCTTATCATCTTCATGATGATAAGGCTCATCTTCATACTGAAGATAGACTGCACACTGGATAGACAGCTTCACTGCTACTGAAGATAGACAGCTCACTGCTCTACTGAAGATAAATGCTGGAGTAACGCAGCAGGCCAGGCCTGCTATATATTAGTCTATATATCCGTCTGGAAATGTGTTGAAATCAGTTAGGAGATAATTCAGAAACACAAATTCAGCCTTGGAGGGACAAGGGCTGCTCTGAACAAGTGCATCGCTGCATGCTGGGAGGCACCATGCACTGCACCATACGCTGCGCATGCTCAACGCGGGCGCGCCACTTCAATTGATTGAAAATGCCAGAGAGTAGAGACTTTACCTTAACTACTCCTCTTTACCCCCCTTGCTTCCTCTAACATACTGCTTAAGACCTTTCTTAATGGCTATGTGTTTGGCCACATGCTCTAATATTGCTCTTCTTCTGTTTGGTGTTATTTTCTTTATTACATCTCTTGTGAATTGTATATTTTTGCAATGTTAAATTAGATTAGTTTATTCTCATACACAGAAATTCCTTGTTCACGTGAAGCTCACTGAGTAAACAGTATAGAAGATGATTGTAAATACAAAATAAATAAAACAATAAATAAATAAAGGAGTGCAAAACAGCAGAATGTTACAAGATTGTAGTGCTAAATCCGAGCATTGCGAAAAAAATATTAAAGTAATGTACAACTGATGAGTAGGTGACCCCGGTGGCCATTCCCCTTCAAAAAAGAGATACCCTTTTGGATACTGCTGAGGTTGATGACCTGTCATGGGTAAGCAGCAGTAA
>CM075977.1:312766169-312804331 GCA_038087875.1 Malacoraja senta
AAGTACGAAGGTAAGCTAGCCAAGAATATAAAGGAGTATAGTAAAAGCTTCTTTAGGTATGTGAAAAGGAAAAGATTAGTTAAGACAAATATGGGTGCCTTGAAGACAGAAACAGGTGAATTTATTATGGGGATCAAGGAAATGGCAGACGAGTTGAACAGATACTTTGGTTCTGTCTTCACTAAGGAAAATACAAAATCTCCCAGATGTATTAGGGGACAGAGTATCTGGGGTGAAGGAGGAACTGAAGGAAATTCACATTTGGCAGGAAATGGTGTTGGGTAGACTGATGGGACTGAAGGCTGATAAATCCCCGGGGCCTGATGATCCGTATCCCAGGGTACTCAAGGAGGTGGCTCTAGAAACCATGGACGCATTGTTGATCATTTTCTAATGTTCTATAGATGCTGGATCAGTTCCTGTGGATTGGAGGGTAGCTAATGTTATCCCACTTTTTAAGAAAGGATGGAGAGAGAGAGAGAGCAGGTGGTGGGGAAGATGCTGGAGTCAATAATTAAAGATGGCAATAACAGGAATGTTATTGTCAGCATGGATTTACGAAGGGGAAATCATGCTTGACTAACCGTCTGGAATTTTTTGATGATGTAACAAGTAAAATGGATAAGGGAGTGCCAGTGGATGTAGTGCATCTGAACCTTCAGAATGCCTTTGATAAGGTCCCACAGGAGATTAGTGGGTAAAATTAGAGCACATGGTATTGGGGGTAGGGTATTGACATTGATAGAAAATTGGTTGGCAGACAAGAAACAAAGAGTAGCGATTAACGGGTCCCTTTCAGAATTGCAGGTAGTGACTAGTGGGGTCGGTGCTGGGACCGCAGCTATTTACAATATATATTAATGATTTAGATGAAGGAATTAAAAGTAACATTAGCAAATTTGCAGAAGACTCAAAGCTGGGTAGTGTGTACTGTGAAGAGGATGCTATGGGGATGCAGGGTGACTTGGATAGGTTGAGTGAGTGAGAAGATGCATGGCAGATGCAGTATAATGTGGATAAGTGTGTGGATAAGAACAAGAAGGCAGATTATTATCTGAATGGTGTCAGATTAGGAAAAGAGGAAGAGCAACGAGACCTGGGTGTCTTTGTACATCAGTCACAGAAAGTAATGCTGGAGTAATTGCTCGGGACAGGCAGCATATCTGGTTAGAAGGAATGGGTGATGTTTTAGGTCGAGACACTTCTTCAGACTGATGTCAGGGGAGTGGGCGGGACAGAGATAGAATGTAGTCGGAGACAGTAAGAGTGGTGGGAGAACTGTGAATGGGGAGCGGATGGAGAGAGAGGGAAAGCAAGGACTATTTGAAGTTAGAGGTCAATCCTCATACAGCTGGGGTGTAAGCTACCCAAGCGAAATATGAGGCGCTGTTCCTCCAATTTGCACTGGGCCTCACTCTCACCATGGGGGAGACCCAGGACACAAAGGTCAGATTGGGAATGGGAGGGGGAGTTAAACTGCTGAGCAACCGGGAGATCAGGTAGGTTAAGGCGGAATGAGCGGAGGTGTTCAGTGAAACGATCGCCGAGCCTGCGCTTGGTCTCGCCAATGTTCAGAAGTTGACACCTGGAACAGCGGATACATTAGATGAGGTTGGAGGAGGTGCAAGTGAACCTCTGCCTCACCTGAAAAGACTGTCGGGGTCCTTGGATGGAGTTGAGGGGGGAGGTAAAGGGACAGGTGTTGCATCTCCTGCAATTGCAGGGGAAAGTACCTGGGGAGGGGTGTTTTGGGTGGGAAGGGACAAGTTGACCAGGTAGTTGCGGAGGGAACGGTCTCTGCGGAAAGCAGAAAGGGGTGGAGATTAGAAGATGTGGCCAGTAGTGCGACCCCGTTGGAGGTGACGAAAGTGTTGGAGGATTATATGGTGTATGCGACGGCTGATGGTGTGGAAGGTGAGGACAAGGGGGACTTTATCCATGTTGCGAATGGGGGAGGGGGTGCAGGAGTGGAGATGTGGGATATCAAGGAGACCCTAGTGAGAGCCTCATCTATAATGGAAGAGGGGAACCCCTTTCCTAAAGAATGAAGACATCTCCGACGATTACTGAAAGTAAGAATGCAGGTACAGCAGACAGTGAAGAAAGCTAATGGCCTTCATAATGAGAGGATTTGAGTGTAGGAGCAAAGAGGTCCTTCTGCAGTTGTACAGGCTCCTGGTGAGACCACACCTGGAGTATTGTGTGCAGTTTTGGTCTCCAAATTTGAGGAAGGACATTCTTACTATTGAGGGGTGCAGCGTAGGTTCACGAGGTTAATTCCCGCGATGGCGGGACTGCCATATGATGAAAGTATGGAGCGACTGGGCTGGAATTTGGAAGGATGAGAGGTGATCTTATAGAAACATATAAAATTATTAAGGGATTGGACGTGCTAGATGCAGGAAACATGTTTCCGATGTTGGGGGAGTCGAGAACCAGGGGCCACAGTTTAAGAATAAAGGGTAAGCCATTTAGAACAGAGATGAGTAGATACTTTTTCACCCAGAGAGTTGTGAATTTGTGGAATTCTCAGGCTCAGAAGGCAGTGGAAGCCGATTTACTGGATGCATTCAAAAGACGGTTAGATATAGCTCTTAGGGCCAGCGGAATCAAGGGATATGGGCAGAAGGCAGGAACAGGGTACTGATTGAGGTTGATCAGCCATGATCACATTGAATGACGGTGCTGGCTCGAAGGGCTGGATGGTCTACTCCTGCACAAATTTTCTATGTATATGTATCTATAAGTGACTGAAGTGTCAGTGGCTGCGCCTTTTGTGACCAGCGACCACTGTTCTATTAGCTTTAAAACAGTTATGGATAAAGATAGGACAGTCCCACAAGTTAAAATTCTGCGATGGGGCAAGGCCAATTTTCATGGTATTAGACAGGAACTTTCTAAAGTTGATTGGGGTAGGTTGTTTGCGAGCAAAAGCGCACCCAGAAAGTGTGATATTTTTAAAAGTGTGGTGAAAAGAGTTCAGGACATGTATGCTCCTGTTTGAGTGCACAGGGCAAGGCAGGTAGGAGTAAGGAAGCTTAAATGACTAGAGAAATTGAGCCTCTGGTCAGGAAACAGTAGGAGGAATGAGACTGGTTTAGGCAGCTGGGACCAAGTGTATCCCTGGAGCAGTCACAAGAACTGAGGGGCATACTTAAAAAGGAAATAAAGATGGCAAAAACGGAGAATGAGATAGCTCTTGCAAATAATATTACGGGAAATACAAAGAGATTTCATAAGTACATTAAATGATTGAGGGCAACTAAAGAAAGAATAAGGCCCCTCAAAAATAATTTCTGCGCGAAACAGCAGGAGATGGGCAAAAACAATGGGTATTTCTTCTCTGTTTTTTTCGGTGGAGAAAGATATGCAAACTGTTTAACTTGGGGCAGGAGATGACAGGAGGACAGTCCATATTACGGTCAAAGAGATCCTGAATGTCCTAAGGCATATGAAGATAAATAAATCTCCCAGGCCTGATCAGGTAAATCTGAAAACTCTGTGAGAAGCTAGAGAAGAAATTGCTGGTTCCCTGGCTGAGATATACGAATCATTATTAAACATGGGTGAGGTGAGGTGCTAGAAGACTGACGGGTAGCTAAGGGTATTTAAGAAGGACTGCAAGGAAAAGCTTGGGAACTATAGACCAATGAGCCTAACATCTATGATAGACAAGTTACTGGTGAGGATTCAGAGGGATGAGATATATATATGCATTTGGATAGACAGGGGCTGTTTGGAGATGTGTAGAAAGGAACTGCAGATGCTGGTTTAAACCGAAGATAGACACAAAAATCTGGAGTAACTCAGCGGGACAGGCAGCATATGTGAAGAGAAGGAATGGGTTACGTTTCGGGTGGAGACACTAGTTCAGTCTCCACCTCCTTTTGAAAAAATGATGGGCTGTTTTAGTGGAGGCTTCGTAAACCGACGTTTTCTTCACTTTGAAATCAGAAAGAAAGTAAACAACCATAATAGTTCTCCGTTTTTCTTGGAATTACTTGGCTTTTATGGGTTGTGTTTTGCAATAAAAGAGAACGGGAGGAATTTGGTGTTTATAAAGTGTTAATTGCGTCTGCACGATGCGGTTCATTTGACGCTTGATATCTCAGTGGAGGCACAGGGCACTATTTCACAGATGGTAATTTGGAGTCAAGCAGTTAGTCCACCGCTCCACCGTCATTGCTGATCATATTCCATTCTTCACGGCAACAGTCACAGTCATCATCATCATCATATTTCTGCGTGTGCAGAAGACCACACAGCATCGGGGGAGAGAGTTTCGATAAAAAAATCGTTCATCTGGTCTACTACTTGAGTAAAAGAGGACAAATATTATTCTTTCTTTCTTCTTCCATTACTTAAAAAAAAACATGATGTCCAATTGAAAATTAATTATATTGGTTCAGATCCATGAACACAACAGGAATAGTTAGCAACTGCGCCTTTTATGAGGTTCCATGACAAGTTTAATATCGGCGGTGAGTGGCGCATCCTGATTATTTCCCCCCCTTCCTATCAATGAGGTCCATACAGAAATAAGGACTTGCAGACGCGGGATTTACACAAAAGGACATAAGTGCTCGAGCAAATCAGCGGGTCAGGCAGCATCCCTGGAGAATATGCACAGGTGACATTTCGGGTCGATACCCTTCTTATGACATTTCATGCCTTACCGCAACTGTACTTTCAAACTCAAACTGTGCTTCCATTTGCTAACCGCAGCAAGACAGGTCTATCTGAGATCTACCCACCGAGTTTACAAAACGTTAATTTTCAATCAGGCCGTTTACAACAATCAGTCTCAAGAAGGGTCCCGAGCTGAAAAGTCACCTATACATGTCCTCCAGCGAAAAGTCACCTATACATGTCCTCCAGCTGCCTAACCCGCTGAGTTACTCCAACACTTTGCATTTTACTCAACGACAGTTCTCTGTCGGTTTATGTCGGCCAAACGTGTCCTGTTCTAAATCATTAAAGACACGATTAGTTATTGGACTGTATTTCGTTTGCCAGCAGCAGTTTTACGCATGGTCCTTTCGACGGTAGCAATCGACGATTTCAAGGCAAATCACCTTTTCAACATCAGTATTAAAACCATAGAAATATGTTTTAGAAACTGATAATAGTATAATTTGCGCAAAATTTGTTTTTTTATTCCCCCTGTACACTTCTTTTTTATTCAGCCAGTTATTAGTGGAAAATTGGACACGGGGAACTAGCGTTGAGATCTTGGTCAACTTGTACTTGGTAGATGGGTGACTAGCGTTGAAATCTAGGTCAACTGGTACTTGGACATGGGTAACTCGCGTTGAGATCTAGGTCAGCTGGTACTTGGTAGTCAACAATATAACTCCGTTACAATTTAACGAAAATTCAATGACGGTTCACGGAGTGGTGCTCATAGGAAATGTTTTCAAAATAGATTTGTTATAAAATTTGCATTTCTTATGACGACAAAGAACAACAAACTTCGTTCATAAGCAAGGTATGAAAGTTCAAATGATGCCAGGTGGTATTAATATTGCCTTGACCCCGAGGGCATAAATCATATAACGCGTCTGAAACGCTAAACGTTGCTCTTACTATAATTTTGCCTGTCCGATTGGGTGTTTCCAGCATTTTTTACAGGCCTCACTGCTGCCGCCGCCCCCATTTCACGCCTCCGTGGTGCCGACCCGGGCCCCAGTCGCGGGCTCCGTCGGCCGCTTCGCCCGAACCGGGCATCTACGCGGCGATCCAGGAGGCATCGAGACCGCGGCGTCGCGAGTTCCCAGTCCACAGCCGCGGCCCGTCGGGAAGTTGTGTGTGAGAAGAAACTGTAGATGCTGATGTACACAAGATAGACACAGAATGCTGGAGTAACTCAGCGGGATCTCTGGAGCGAAGGAATGGGTGATGTTTCGGATCGAGACCCTTCAGACTGAGACTCAATGACTGAGAGTCATTGAACAATTATAATGTGTCCAGTATGTGTTGATACTTGAGCAACGCACAGACTGCTGGAGTAACTCTGTGGGTCAGGCAGCATCTGTGGAAGGAAATAGATAGGGAACCTTTTGAATCGGGACCTTTCGTCGGACTGAAGTGAAAGGTTAAATCCGGTGAGGCAGGTGCGCGGACAAATAAATGCTGGAGATGAAGAAAACTTCAGACTTCTGTACCTCCTGCCCAATGGTAGCAGTGAGAAGTGAGAAGAACACTTTACTTTAGGCTTTATTTTAGATCTTAGAGATACAGCGTGGAAACAGGTATCACCCCATACATTAACACTATTCTGCACACATTTACAGAAGCCAATTAAGCTACAAGCCTGTGGGTCATTGCAGTGTGGGAGGGAACCGGAGCAGCCAGGGAAAACCCACATGGTCACATGTACTAACTCCATACAGACAGCACCTGCACTCAGGATCAAACCCGGATCTTTGGCGCTACCAGTGCACCATTTGATGAGAGGTGCCGCCTTTTTGAGGCGACCAGCTCATATGAATGCGTTTGATGTGCCCATGATGGACTGGTTGAGTCCACCACTCGGTGCAGCCTCTTGTGTTCCTGTGCATTGGAATTGCCATGCCAGGCTACCATTCAACGAGTCAGTCTGATGAAGGGTCTCGCCCCGGAACACCACCTATTGTTTTCCTCCAGAAATGCTGCCTAACCTGCTGAGTTATTGACACATTTTGTGTCTATCTTCGGTGTAAACCAGCATCTGCAGTTCCTTTTTACACAGTCAGTTCCTTGGTCTTGCTAACGTGGAGCTTAGAGGTTGTTGCTGCAGCATCACTCAAACAGGTGTTAGTGTTAAATTAGTTTAGTTTAGTTTGTTGTCACGTGTACCGAGATACAGTGAAAAAGCTTTTTGTTGTATGCTAAGCAGTCAGCAGAAAGACTATACCTAATTACAATCAAGCTGTCGACAGATACATGATAAAGGGAATAATATTTCGCGCAATATAAAGTCCAATTTAAAATAATTCTAGGATCATCAGTGAGGTAGATAATAGCTCAGGACTGCTCTCTGGTTGTTGGTAAGATGGTTCAGCCTGATACAGGCTGGGATGGAACTGTCTCTGAATCTGGATTCATTTCGATTCGACTTTAATTAATGTTAAAGTATTTTTCACTGCAATTAAGATGTAATGATTCCAGTTCAGGTTTTGGAACGTTCCTTGCTAAAGCAGAGGTGGATTTGTGGAGCACTTATTGCAATGGTTTAACAATAGGCATCTCAAGAAAGAATGAAGAATGCTTCCTTAATTTTCCCTGTGAAATGATCGGTTAAAACTACTTACTGCAAGAGTAACTTGCCCATGCGTTTTTGCACATAGAATATAAGGATGGATCGCACCTCAGCTGCTTTAATTTGGATTTTGAATCAGTCAACGAGGCTTGAGCCTGTGTTGTGGAGAAAAGGATGAGCCTGTGTTGTGGAGAAAAACAATATCTAAATCAAAATGATCACATTTCATTCCTACAACAGGAAATGGCTGCAGATGCTAAAAATCAAATATGAAAACTGGAATGAGCTGGAAATACTTGTTGGGTTGCGAATTAATACTTGGTGAGAAAAACAGAGCTAGTATTTTAAGGCAAGGACTTCTTATCAGAAAATGATGAAAGGTCATTGACCAGTCACTCATAAGTTGATTCGAATCAACATGACTGAAGTGAATCACAGGAAGTTAATCCTGTCAGTAGGCAGCTGTGGTTCCATTCTCTCCGTAGGCAATTAATGGGGATATGTTGCTGCTCTCCATTTCTTCTTCCTCTGATGTCAGCATCAACTTCAGAGTATATTCCCCGAATGGAAAAAGGCAATAGGAACAAAGTAAGAATCAGCGGGATGAATAAAGGAGATGGAGGAGATGATCAAAAAACGGGAAAGTGTGTCACACATGCTGGCTGAATGACTCCATTTGGAAACAGGCTAAATATTGTATGTTGGGAGGGTAATGGAAAGGGTAAATAAGGGAAGAAGATTAATGGTTAACATCAAAGGTAATATAAAAGCCTTCTGCATGCATGTAATTGGTAAGTGAATTGGTAGGTGTTTTACTGTCATATCTGCCAGATAGAACAATGAAATTCTTACTTGGAGTGGGGTCAAGTAAGGATCAAGAAGGTGATCAATGTATAAAGATAGAAAGCATTGCTGCAATACGTGAGAACTTCGTATTGGTCTTTACCAAGTGAATGCTGGAAGAATCTCAGTTGCTGGAAACTTATTCCAAATAAAGAATGCGGTGAAAATCGAAGAAGTATTCAGCTTATCTAATTGAAAAGTATCCAAGGTTGCTTAGGCAGGTGGGAATGGGGGGGGGGGGGTGATAAGCATTGTGCCATTATCTGATCTTCTTTGAATACAGAGGAGGTACCAGAGGACTGGAAAATGGCAAATCTAATAGCCTTGTTCAAAAATAAGTGGAAGAACCATGAGCCAAACAGTTCAAGGTTTCAAGGTCAGTTCATTGTCACATGTACCAATTAAGGTACAGTGAAAAACGAATTACCCTCAGTTGTGAGGAGCTTTCCTGAAACAATAATTGAAGGAAATATTAATAGGCACCTAGAAAAGCATGAGTTACTGTAAATAAAAGGGAGGCAATAGCAATATGTTGAAGGAAAATGAAACAACCTGTGTGAACGAGTGATTAATGGGCAGCATTGTCTGTTGAATAGCCTGTTTCCAGGCCATGTCTATAAATTAAGGAAGATGATGAACAGTGTTTTTCCCAGGGGTCAGTGCTGGTACTCAGCATTATTTTGTATACTTTGATGACTTAGCCTTGGATGCAAAGGGGAAAATATCAAAATCTGTAGATGATACTAACTTGGAAGTATGATCAAGAATGAAGAAAGCTGTTAAAATCTCTAAAAGGATGTGGATAGATAGACTGAATGGGTAGATAAGGGCAGATTAAATTTAATATGAGGACGTGAGATGCACGGCACTTTAGCACAAAGTGACGAAATGGCACAATTATAAAGAATATACAGGAACAGAGGCACCTCATTGTACCTGGTGCATCAATTCTTGGAAATGACATTGCATGTTCATAAAACTGTCCCAGCTTCACTCCTGGAAAGAAACAATGACTAGAATGTGATAGAATACAATTTTGCTGTTTCTTGTGGCCACATATGTATCACAATGCTCAATGCTGATCTGCTCCAAATATAACATATTCTTTACAATGGCAATAATGGTACACTGTTGGCAGAGTTATTAAGTTATCAGATCAGAGAACTGAGTTCAAATCCCACCATGGCAGTGTAGAGCAACAACAGAAACATACAGGGCCACAGCATTACTGTTACATACTGTAACCTAATGACCTGGCATATCCCTCTCTTTACATTATAATGAAGTTAGGGACTCAGCCCTGGTAAAATGAGCAATGCAGAAGAGCATGTCAGGAGCAGCACTTGGGATACCTAAAAGTGATGAAGTCCCAGCCGAATGAATTTGCAGCACTTGAGGACATATGTGTGTAAGAGCATAAGTAGCATGCAATAGATGGAGCTAAGCAATCTCACAGCCAACAGTACAGATTGAAGCTCTGCTGTCCAACCCATCTAGTCATAAATGGTGGCAGACAATTGCATAGCAAGCAGAAGGACTAGTCTGTAGACCTTAGACTGTAGAAGAGTCTCGACCCAAAACGTTACCCATTCCTCTATCCAGAGATTCTGCCTGTCCTACTGAGTTACTCCAGCATTTTGTGTCTAACTTAGACTTAGAGATACAGTGCGGAAACAGGCCCTTCAGCCCACTGAGTCCGCACTGACCACCAACAGATAGTGTGGAACATTATCCTACACATTCAGGACAATTTACAATTTTACCAAAGCCAAATGACCGACAAACCTGTCGGTCTTTAAAGTGTGGAGGAAATTTGAGCACCTGGAGAAAACCCAAGAGGTCACAGGGAGAATGTACAAACTCCACACAGACAGTACCTGTAGTCAGGATCGAACCTAGGTCTCTAGCACTGTAAGGCAGCAACTCTACTGCTGCACCACTGTGCTGCCATGGTCTGATGTTATGAGTTTTTTCTATTCCTTTTAATTTCCCTGCACTTTATTATTTTACATGTTTTTTCCAACATTCCCACTCTGCCTACCTACTCCCTTAGAATATCCCCACCCATCCTCAGCGGTGACAGGTCCCACATGTGACTGCTCAAACAAGGCTGAAGCATTCACAACCACATTCATTCAGAAATGCTGAATATATTTTCTTTTCTCAGTTTCCTTCTGAGATCCCATTCAATACAGAGGCCAATGTCTAGTCAATTTAATTCACTCCACCTAATAGCAAGAAATGGCTGAGAACTCGGGATACAGCAAAGACTGTAGCACCAGACAGCATCCCAGCTATAACACTGTAGACATGTACACCAGGACTAGTTGTAACTCTAGGCCAGCTGTTCCAATATTGCAACACTGTCATTTACCCAGCAATGTGAATAATCGCCCAGAGATGTATTTAAAAAAAATGACAAATGCAATCACATTAATTTTACCAAATCTACTCCCAATCAACATCAATGTTATGGAAGTTATTGTTGACTTTGCTTTGAATTAATTGCTCACCACAGCTCAGGTTGGGTTTCATCAGGACCATTCGCCTCCAATCCTCATCATAGCCTTGGATGAAACATTGACTGGCCCTCCACTCCGTTCTGGACCACTTGGACAACAAAAACTCATATGTCAGTCTGTTATTCATTGATAACAGCTCGGCATTTAATACAATCATCCCCTCCAAGCTGGTTACCAAACTCGCAGAACTGGGTCTCTGCGCATCCCTCTGCAATTGGATCCTCAACTTCCTCACTCTCAGACCACAGTCTGTTCGTATTGGTGGAAATGTGTCAGACTCGATAACAATCAGCATGGGAGCACCTCAAGGCTGCGTGCTCAGCCCCCTGCTGTACTCACTCTATACTCATGACTGCATAGCCAGACATAGTGCGAACTCCATCATCAAGTTCGCTGATGACACCTCTGTTGTGGGACGTATCACTGATGGGGATGAGTCAGAGTATAGAAGAGAGATCGAGCAACTGTCCATATGGTGCCAGCACAATAACCTGGCCCTCAACACCAGCAAAACCAAGGAACTGATTGTGGACTTTGGAAGGAGTAGGATGGGGACCCACAGTCCCGTTTATATCAACGGGTCGATGGTTGAAAGGGTCAAGAGCTTCAAATTCCTGGGCGTGCACATCTCTGAAGATCTTTCCTGGTCATTACTAAGAAAGCACATCAGCGCCTCTACTTCCTGAGAAGATTACGGAGAGTCGGTTTGTCAAGGAGGACTCTCTCTAACCTCTGCAGGTGCACAGTAGAGAGCATGCTGACCGGTTGCATCGTGGCTTGGTTCGGCAACTTGAGTGCCCTGGAGAGGAAAAGACTACAAAAAGTAGTAAACACTGCCCAGTCCATCATCGGCTCTGACCTCCCTTCCATCGAGGGGATCTATCACAGTTGCTGCCTCAAAAAGGCTGGCAGTATCATCAAGGACCCACACCATCCTGGCCACACACTCATATCCCTACTACCTTCAGGTAGAAGGTACAGGAGCCTGAAGACTACATGACCAGGTTCAGGAATAGCTACTTCCCCACAGCCATCAGGCTATTAAACCTGGCTCAGACAAAACACTGAACTTCATTAGCCCATTAACTGTTATTTGCACTTTATTAGTATATTGATTCATGTGTGTATATATTTATAGAATGGTATATGGACACACGGATCTGTTTGGTAGTCAATGCCTACTATGTTCTGTTGTGCTGAAGCAAAGCAAGAATTTCATTATCCTATCAGGGACACATGACAATAAACTCACTTGACTTGACTTGACTTGAATAAAGAGTTAATTCCAGAGATATGAAAGTGACTACCCTTGATACTAAGGCAGTGTATGACTAGATGTGCCAAACTGTTCGACAGGCATCAAAGGGAAATCACTCCAATAGTTGCAACTGTCAATCATCACCCTCTGTCTCCTATTGCCAAGCCATTTTTGGATCCAATTCACAAACTTGCCCTAGATCCCCTGGGTTCTAACCTTTTGGACCAATCTCCATTGTTGGACTTTGTCAAAGACCTTACTGAAATCTATATAAATCACATCTAATGCAATGTACTCTTCAATGCACTTTATTACCTTGTTATAAAATTCAATCAAATTGGCCAGACAGGGTCTGTTCTTACCAAAGCCATGCTGGCCATGTTTTCAAGTGAATATTAATCCAGTCCCTCAGAATTTTTGACCAATCATTTCCCTACTACTAGCTCACAGAAATAGCTCACAGAAATTTAATTGCCAGGCTTTTCCCTGCTGCCTATCTTAAAAAGGGGGACCACATTTGTTATCTTCATCTGGTACTTTGCATGTGGCCAGTGAGGATTTAAAAATCAGTCAAATCCCCAGCAATCTCTTCCTTTGCTTTCACTCAGCTCCTGATTCCACATATGACCTAAAGCCTCCCCCCAGCCTCGTTGTACCACTATTTTGCGAGAGATCCAGGTTTGATCTTGTCCTCGGGTGCTGGTGTTGTACGGAGTTTGCACATTTTTGCAGCGACCATGTGGGTTTCGCCAGGGTTCTCCTTTTTCCTCCCACATCCCAGAGATGTGTGGGTTTGTAGGTTAATTGGTCTGTGTAAATTTCCCCTAGTATGTAGGGAGTAGATGAGAAAATGGAATAACATATAAATAGTGTGAATAGGTGATCAATGAGTGGCATGTTGGTGGGCCAAAAGGCCTGTTTCCATGCTGTCTCTCCAAAATCTATTTAACGCATTCCCTCTCAGTCTTGATACAGGGTGTGTCTCAAATTGAAATCTCAACTACACCTTTTGCCTCGGCCAATGCTGATTGATCCACTAAGTTCTTCCAGTGTTCTGCTTTCTGAGACCATTTCTAATATTGATTTGTTGGGGATAATTGAATCAAAAATAAACTTTAAAACTGATAGAATATTGGCTTTTATTTTTACACACCAAGTTTTATGATCTGGAATGCACAGGCTTAGAGAGTAGTGGAAGCAGTTTGATTAATAACTTGCAATATTTGTTATTAGAAATATCGCAGGATTATAAAGAAAGAACAGGGAAGTGGGAATAGAATTATCTCTTTCAAAGTGCCAGCATTGCTAATAGACATAGAAACATAGAAACATAGAAAATAGGTGCAGGAGTAGGCCATTCGGCCCTTCGAGCCTGCACCGCCATTCAATATGATCATTGCTGATCATCAAACTCAGTGTCCTGTACCTGCCTTCTCTCCATACCCCCTGATCCCTTTAGCCACATCTAACTCCCTCTTAAATATAGCCAATGAACTGGCCTCAACTACCTTCTGGGGCAGAGAGTTCCAGAGATTCACCCCTCTCTGTGTGAAAAATGTTTTTCTCATCTCGGTCCTAAAGGATTTCCCCTTAATCCTTAAACTGTGACCCCTTGTCCTGGACTTCCCCAACATTGGGAACAATCTTCCTGCATCTAGCCTGTCCAACCCCTTAAGAATTTTGTAAGTTTCTATAAGATCCCCCCTCAATCTTCTAAATTCTAGCGAGTACAAGCCGAGTCGATCCAGTCTTTCTTCATATGAAAGTCCTGACATCCCAGGAATCAATCTGGTGAACCTTCTCTGTACTCCCTCTATGGCAAGAATGTCTTTCCTCAGATTTGGAGACCAAAACTGTATGCAATACTCCAGGTGTGGTCTCACCAAGACCCTGTACAACTGCAGTAGAACCTCCCTGCTCCTATACTCAAATCCTTTTGTATGAATGCTAACATACCATTCACTTTCTTCACTGCCTGCTGCATCTGCATGCCTACTTTCAATGACTGGTGTACCATGGCACCCAGGTCTCGTTGCATCTCCCCTTTTCCTAATCGGCCACCATTTAGATAATAGTCTACTTTCCTGTTTTTGCCACCAAAGTGGATAACCTCACATTTATCCACATTATACTGCATCTGCCATGCATTTGCCCACTCACCCAGCCTATCCGTCATCTTGCAGCCTCCTAGCATCCTCCTCACAGCTAACACTGCCCCCCCAGCTTCGTGTCATCCGCAAACTTGGAGATGTTGCATTCAATTCCCTCGTCCAAATCATTAATATATTGTAAATAGCTGGGGTCCCAGCACTGAGCGTTGCGGTACCCCACTAGTCACTGCCTGCCATTCTGAAAAGGACCCGTTTACTACTACTCTTTGCTTCCTGTTTGCCAGCCAGTTCTCTATCCACATCAATACTGAACCGCCAATACCGTGTGCTTTAAGTTTGTATACTAATCTCTTATGTGGGACCTTGTCGAAAGCCTTCTGAAAGTCCAGATATAACACATCCACTGGTTCTCCCTTATCCACTCTACTAGTTACATCCTCGAAAAATTCTATAAGATTCGTCAGACATGATTTACCTTTCGTAAATCCATGCTGACTTTGTCCAATGATTTCACCACTTTCCAAATGTGCTGCTATCCCATCTTTAATAACTGACTCTAGCGGTTTCCCCACTACCGATGTTAGACCAACTGGTCTGTAATTCCCCGTTTTCTCTCTCCCTCCCTTTTTAAAAAGGGGGGTTACATTAGCTACCCTCCAATCCTCAGGAACTACTCCAGAATCTAAGGAGTTTTGAAAAATTATCAATAATGCATCCACTATTTCTGGGGCTACTTCCTTAAGTACTCTGGGATGCAGCCTATCTGGCCCTGGGGATTTATCGGCCTTTAATCCATTCAATTTACCTAACACCACTTCCCGGCTAACCTGGATATCACTCAGTTCCTCTATCTCATTTGACTGGCGGTCCCCTGCTATTTCCGGCAGATTATTTATGTCTTCCTTAGTGAAGACAGAATCAAAGTAGTTATTTAATTGGTCTGCCATGTCCTTGTTCCCCATGATCAATTCACCAGTTTCTGACTGCAAGGGACCTACATTTGTTTTAACTGATCTCTTTCTCTTCACATATCGCACAATGTCACACAAACGTGCCATCGACTCAACAGCAAAATGGTTCAAACTACCTCAGAGATTGTGTGTATGTGTGACACTGACAGCTCCAGTACCTATCTTCTTTCTGTTATTCCTTAATTCTTGACCTGCAGAAAGAGATGAAAATTAGTGAAGAACCGAATGTATTATGGATGGTAATGAAAGTAAGGGGGAAACAAAATAAAGTGAAGGTGCAAAGGTGCAAAAATTAGTGACAGTGCAAGTTGTAGGCTATTAAGAGGCGACAACTTTTATGCAACGTGAAAAAAGATTTGTGTGTTTGGAATGATAAAGAGATGTGGCTTTGCGGTTCATGTTAAAGGACGTAATGAAATGGAGTAAATTGCTAAAAATGATCAGAGGGCAGAGTTGAGTGTGATAATGAGATCTACTCACTTTTGTTGCTTGTCCTCATTAAATTTAATTCTACTTGAATCCAACTCTTAGGAAATATCATGAAAGCCTATTGGAGAATATTGGATCTGCTGGTATTTAAGCATTTTTGTGGGGGCAGAAATCGCTATCAAAACATGGGGGGGGGACACATTTTGGGGGCCACAGCTTTCTGGTGGCCATGTGGCCGTGGGCTCTGTGGACGGTAACATTGGGAGCTGACCTGGTTGGTGACAGACTCCGAACTCCAGCAACACCAGCTTCGTCTGCCCCCAATCGTGGGGCTTGAATCGGCCCATTTGCGGGGTCCGGCATGGCTTAAAATCGGCCAGCGGAGCCTTCAAATCGGGAGCTTCGATCGCCTCGATGCAGCAGTTTGATTTTAAGCTGCGCCGGGTGATGAAAGGCCCCGCGAAGGGTCGAGTCAGCCCTTAGAAAGTCTCTGATACCCGCTTGAATCTTTCAAAAGCTACAATGTGATAAATAACACTTAAACAAATAAAACTGAAGCAAATAAAAGCAAACAGAAGAACCAACATTGGAGAGAGAGAGAGAGAGAGAGAGAGAGAGATAGAAAGATAGAAAGATAGATAGATAGATAGATAGATAGATAGATAGATAGATAGATAGATAGATAGATAGATAGATAGATAGATAGATAGATAGATAGATAGATAGATAGATAGATAGATAGATAAGAAAAACATACTGTATAATGCGAGTGACCGTGAATGAGGGACTTACCTGTAAGCCAGCCAGGAAACCCGTTCGACCGGAACACTTAATGACCTGACCCGTTTAAATCCGATACCCATTTAAATCTTTTCCATCCACCAATACATCCAATTAGTTCAAATGGTACTTGTGCCCGCACCAGACAGCTTTAAGAAATTCTCCGTGAATACCTTGAATAATACTTGAAGGTCAAAACACAATTGGTGATGTTAATAGAGACATTTAACAAGCGCTTAACAGTGACATCCCCACTGTCTCGCGGAAAGCAGAGATTTTAATCGTTTTTTTCACCCTATTTCAAAATCCGGATTACAAAACATGGGGGGGTGGGATTGTCCCCACCTCTCAAAACATGGGAGGGACATGTACCCGCCACCTCCCCCCCCCCCCCGGGATTTCTGCCCATGCTTAATGAAGAAGAGGCATGAGAGTAAGCTGAATTGCCAGCTCCCGGAACTGTCCTGCATCAATGGAATCCTCATGGGGTCCAAGAGAAAAACATAAACCTCCTCAGATTTTAGAGCTCTGAGAATATTTTTGATGTAATGCTGTTTTTTAGTGAACATTTATTATTTTTTAATAGTTTACTAACATTCAGTCTCAATGGAACGTTGGTAGCTGGTAAAGTTGTGTGGGGCATCACCAGCTGCCATAATTAATACCATCTCTAACCAAGCCAGTTTCATTATCGTGTCGGGGTGTCTTTGCAGGCACTAAGTACAATTACTCTCTTCATAGTTCCTGAATAAAGCCGGGCAGGGAGGTCACAAAAGCTGGGAACATCCCTCCTGCATGAAAAAAAATGTTCAAATGGTGTGCAATGAAAAAGTAACATTGTGGATTGAGTCTTTTTTTTTAACTCCAATGAAATATTCAGGACATATTTGAGACTTCATTTTTCTCTTACACAAGACATTTTCCCAACTAATTAAGATTTTCATAGTCATAGAGTGAGACAGTGTGGAAACAGGCCGCTCGACCCAACTCGCCCACACCGTCCAACAATGTCCCAGCTACACTAGTCCCACTTGCCTGTGCTTGGCCCATATCCCTCCAAACCTGTCCTATTCATGCTGTGAGGAGCAGCACGGTGGCATGGCCTTTAACTGTGAGAAGTGTTGGACTAATGGTGTTGTCCATGTCGAGTTTGCATGCTCTGTGACTTTTGGGGTACCTCTAAGTCCTCCTGTTTCCTTCCACATCATAAACACTTGCAGGTTGGTAGGTCATTAGCCACTGTAAAGAACCACAATTCGTAGATGTGTGGTAGAATTTAAGGGGTGTCAACTGGTCTGTTCCATATGTTCCGTAGGCTACATCAATGGTTTAATGGTACTTTATCGTCACATGTACCAAGGTACAGTGAAATTCCTTTCTTGCATATAGTTCAGTAGAAGTATTACTATACATATTTTAGTTAAGTACAAGAGTATAGGAATAGTACACTAAAACCGTATACAAGAGTCAGGGTCCAGGGACCAGGGAGGAGGCGCAGGGACAGGTCCCTATAACCTCATCCCTCTTCTCAGTCCAGGGACATTGACAGTCCTTTCAGGTTAGGCAAAGGTTCACTTGTACCTCCTCCAACCTCATCTACTGTATCTGTTGTTTAATATGTGGACCCTTACACATTGGCGAGACCAAATGTAGACTGGGCAATCGTTTCGCTGAACACCTTCGCTCAGTACACCTGGACCTACCTGATCTCCCAGTTGCTAAACACTTTAATTCCGTTTCTCATTCCCACACTAGGCCTTCTCCATTGTCAGAGTGAGGCTAAATGCTAATTGGAGGAACAGCATCTCATATTTTGCATGGGAAGCTTACAACCCTGGGGTATGAATATTGATTTCTCTAACTTCAAGTAACCTTTGCGTTCCCTCTCTCTCCATCCTTCCCACAACCAAGTCACACCAGGAAACAGCTAACAATGCCTTGTTTCCTTTATCATTGTTACTTTTTTCTATCATTTGTTCTATCTCTCTACATCATCGTCTATATCTCTCGTTTTCCTTTCCCGTGACTTTTAGTCTGAAGAAGGGTCTCGACCAGAAACATCACCGATTCCTTCTCTCCAGAGATGCTGCCTGTCCCGCTTTTGGTGTCTATCTTTGGTTTAAACCAGCATCTGCAGTTCCTTCCTACTCACTGTTATGCTGCAGACTGTGTGCCTAACCTGTGGTCCTAAAACACTACAATAGTTTTATTAATCATCACAGTGCAACATGATCTTCTTGCACAAGCAGCTCAAGTGTCCTAAATAGTTTGCAAAAGAACTATAGCTAATTCCTCAATATCATGCAGTTTCATGCTCAATAATTTGTCTACTATCACTCACCATTTGGACATTCAAAGGATTTAGAGGGGGAAATGATCTTCTTTGGAAATGCACACTGCTTTACTACTTGACGAATTTCCAGGGAATGATAAGTTTGCTGCAATTGATATGGACTTTGGACAGAGCAGGTAAAAGCAAATTACTAGTCCTTCCACCATCCGTTCTGGTAATCTATATTACTAAAAGTCTGATCTTGACCACATCCTGTTGTACTCTATATTGATTTTAGAAAAAACGCTGCCACTTACGGCTGTGATTTTTGGCCATCTTACTCAGACTCCCCCTCCGCTACGCAGGACAAGAGGATTGTTCCCATCGATGACAAATAAAAGAGTTATTAGTGTTTAAAAAATGTTGAGATTCTCTCTCCTGAAGGCCACGCCCCTTCCGGAGGGACTATAAAACCTGGAAGTGTTGAGTGCCGCAGTCTGTCTCTGTAAGATGGGGAAGTGAGAGGGTCACGTCTCTCAGTCTGAGCTGTGAATAACACTGAACACATGTCTACTAAACTGTGAGTGGTTTTACTGACCTGTCAGTGCCCTTATTGTGGTTTGAAAATATAGTTTGGAAATGCTAAAGCTGTGTTGCCTTTGGTTTGGAAATGCTAAAGCTGTGTTGCCTTTGGTTTGGAAATGCTAAAGCTGTGTTGCCTTTGGTTTGGAAATGCTAAAGCTGTGTTGCCTTTGGTTTGGAAATGCTAAAGCTGTGTTGCCTTTGGTTTGGAAATGCTAAAGCTGTGTTGCCTTTGGTTTGGAAATGCTAAAGTGGTGTTGCCTTTGGTTTGGAAATGCTAAAGCGATGTTGCCTTTGGTTTGGAAATGCTAAAGCTGTGTTGTCTTTGGTTTGGAAATGCTAAAGCTGTGTTGCCTATGGTTTGGAAATGCTAAAGCTGTGTTGCCTAATTAAAGTTGCCTCGCCTAATTAAAGTTGCCTTGCCTAATTCAAGTTGCCTTGCCTAATTAAAGTGGCCTTGCCTTCTATATAATTAAAAGTCTAATCTTGACCACTTCCTGATTGCGCTTTATTTTGATTTTAGAAAAAAAGCTACTATGTACGGGTGTGATTTTTGGCCATCTTACTCAGAGCCCCCCTCCGCTCATCAGGTGCCGAGAATTTTTCCCATCGATGAAAAATAAAAGAGTTATTAGTGTTTAAAAAATGTTGAGATTCTCTCTCCTGTCAATCACGCCATGAAGGCTACGCCCCTTCTGGTGGGAGGGGGGGAACTGTAAAACCCAGAAGTGTGGGCGTGGCTCAGTCTCTGCAAGATCGAGGAGGGAGAGGTCATGACTCAGTGTCTTTCGTGGCCTTGCACCCTGCTTGAAATGGTATGAAACTGCACTTGAATTTGGTGGCCTTGCACCCTGCTTGAAGTGGTAAGAAACTGTACTTGAATTTGGTGGCCTTGCACCCTGCTTGAAATGGAATTTCAAGGAATAGCCGTGAGTCAACTGCCAGCACACCAGCCTTGAGTGAATGAGCTGCCAGCACAACAGGCTTGAGTGACTGAGCCGCCAGCCTAAGAATCCATTCGGCCCACAATGTCCATACTAGCCCTCTCAGTCCCTTCAGCCCATACCCATACTAGCGCTCCAGAAAGCCCCCCCCCCCCCCCCCCACTGGCCACCAATATTGGAATTGGTGCAGAGGTGGAATATTGCGTTGGGGGACCAGCCCTCCCGTGTGATGCTGGGACACAACGGGTCCCACTTAGTCTAGTACATTCCATAAATGGTGAAGATTTTGCACCCATTGTTGTTTAGTCATCTTTATCAATTACAATTTTTGTTTAAAAAGTTACTAACTGAATCTAAATACCACAGCAGCCATAGGGGTATTGAAATGTTGGTTCCTGAGATTATTAATTGAGACCTCTGGATTATCAATGTATTACTGGCACACCACCATCATACCCAGCTTGCTGATCAACTTTATCTTATGCCTGAGAAATATCCATTTTTTTAATTTGCCAACAAGAATAATAATGTTGAAATGAATGCAGGAATTCGAGATGGGAAGTCTATAATGATTAACAAGCACATAAATGATATAGGAGTGTGAGATCAGAATTAATTATGATGATATTGTGGAAAATTTGTATTTTGTTTAGGGAGAAGCTCGGGGACCTGTAAATAAGGAATTCAAGAAATTTGCCCTGGATTTTTCAGAAAGAGGAAATGTGCATCTACTGCTTAATGGCAAGAGCGAAAAAATAGGGGATACGTTTTTTACAGTTCTAGCACAGGCCAAGGGCAGTGCCGTGGGCCAAATAGTCTCCGTCAGTGCTGTAAACATCAACAACACATTTCCAGTGTCTGTAATTGATCGTAAAATTGCAGAAGTGTTCAAATAAATCATTTGCTCTTTAAAATCTCATGAGATGTTGCACTTGGCTAAAAGTGTTGGAATTCAAATATATTTAAGGCATTGCTAATTTAGTTATTATTTATTTTCACTGTCCCAATGGATTTCAACCTGCTAACAGTTTAAATTCCCTCTAAAGAGATGAAATAACTACTTATGGCTTTACTTGAGAGGAATAAATAAATTATGCTCTAAAACTGCCTGCTGTTAAACTGTTTTGCAGTCTCAAATATCAGTCTCCTGTTTGCCTAGTTGTCATATCTTACCGGGTTGTAATTGCTACACTTAAATAAAAATCCATCAGGTCTATTGAATGCTTGTCACAGGCTTGGCTCATGCTAGCACTCCTGTTTGAGTTAAAATTAGGTTGGTTCAAATCCCAATCATTTTCATGCCACCTTTTTTTCCTGACCACAGAAAGGCTGGGCCAACTAAAACTTTCCCTCGTATTTATTTTCTTATTTATTTTGTCTCACTTATTTTGGCAATCTTTCGTACTACAATTTAATTTTCTTATGAATGAATAATAGGTTGTTCAATACGTATTTGGCATGACTAAAACTTACTTTCAGTAGAAATTGTTCCACCAGCGTACTCTTTCCCAGCAAACTGAGCGAGAAGAAAATCTCAAGAATAACAACAAACACCGGTGCACATGTAAAGTTTGAGTTAAACTGCCTTATAGCAGAACGATTATGCTTTGCTTTTGCATTTGGCCAATTATATATAAATCCTCGAATACCAAAGATTGACTACAAAATCCAATTCATATTAGTCCAATAAAATGCATTGGAGGCATACATTTGTGAAGAAGCATTAAGATTGGCGGTCAAGAGGCGAAGTGAGTGTTGACGCTGCCTCGCAAGCACAACACCCCCCCGGTGTTCAATACCGACCTTGGGTGCTGGAGTTTGCGGGCGCTCTCAGTAACCGTCTGTTTTTTCTCCGGGTGCTCCGATTTCCTCCCACATATCAAAGACGTGCAGGTTGACCAGTTAATTTGCCAGTGTACGCAGTGCCAGTAGAATCTGGGAGGATTGGTAGAATCTGGGAGGATTCGATGAGAATGCAGGGAGAATAAAAAATAGGATTAGCTTATGTTTGGTATACATGAGTTGTTGTTCGTGGCCGAAGAGCCTATTTCTGCGCTGTATTCTCTCTCTCTCTCTCCCTCTCTCTGAATCCTCCGTAGAGATATTCCATATGGTGCACCTAAATTACGCAGGCCGAGCACATGCTTTCATGCATTACTGGGCGAGTGATCTGACATTTTATCACATGTCCCTGATGTGTTCGAGCGGAACCAAAGCAGAAACTCTCATTCGTGAATGATATCAAAAGAGCAAGAGTTGGCTTTTCAAAATAATTGCAAGAACACGTACATTTCCAGTCATTTGGCTCAGGCACGGGCTTTTAGGCCCACAAACTCTATCCGGACCATGAACTATTTTATCTTTCGACATTCCCATAAATACCTTCCAACCCGCCGCGTCGTTGGGATATTGGAGTAAAACGGAGCCTCTGGAGGGAAATCCACGCAGTCCCAGAGAGCACCTGCAAACTCCACGCAGGCAGCACCCGAGGTCAGGATCGATCCTGGGTCTCTGGCGCCGTGGGGCTGCAGCTGTACCGGGTGTGACACTGTGCTGCCAATAACCCCTATCCACCTACACAGTATAAGGAACTTACAGTGACCAATTAACTTATCAATCCATAAGATCGTAAGACATATGCGCAGCCCATCGAATCTACATCAATCGCCGCTGATCTATTTTTTCCTCTCAACCCCATTCTCCTGCCTTCTGCTCGTAGCCTTTGACGCCCTTCCCAATCAATCACACGTATTTGGTCTGTGGGTAGTACCCGGAGCGCCCGAGGAGAACGTACAATCTCCACACAGGCAGCAGCGGAGATCAGGATGGAAACAGGGTCGTTGGAGCCGTGAGATAGCAGCTTTACTAGTTCCGCGGCTTTGCCGCATGTATTTTGCATATTCTCGCAACCGTGACAGCCATAATTTCAATCGCTGTATATTTCAGGAGAATGAACGTTGTCGAATCTAAGCTATCAACTATTTCATAATGCAGCTACCAATCCGAGACTAGGGCTATATGTCTGGAATATTCATCGACTGAGACTCCTGCATACCGAAGAAGAAGGTCTGAAGAAGGGTTTCGGCCCGAAACGTTGCCTATTTCCTTCGCTACATAGATGCTGCTGCACCCGCTGAGTTTCTCCAGCATTTTTGTGTACCTGGGATTTTTCAGCATCTGCAGTTCCTTCTTAAACACTCCTGCATACCGATCCGTGTACAGGACTATAAACCAGCTCTTGCGGTGAGATTCAGCGGAGAAATCCTGAATAAACGATTATACTTTGTAATATGACAGCATTCTATCTCATTAAAAAAAGTAAAAGGTGAGGTTGAAATATGATTTCCCGCTCGACTGTAAAAGTAATTGCAGTGATTTGAAAGTATGTTTTGACTTGGGTTACATTTTTTGGCAAACTGTCTCGGGGATATCGCTAGACTGACCCTTGTTTCACCATTGATGTTGCCGTGCACATTCAATTCCGCTCTGTATTCAGGCAAATTTGTTAAGGCAAATTTCTTAAGTGCTGAATATATAATCGTTTACCTCCGCGTTTTAGTTTCCTTAAACCTTTGTCTGGATTCTGTAGATATCGGGTTCCTTGGCTAGGTTATAATTTGGAAAAGATCCATTGACATGCTGTTCGTGTCCCCTTCATATTTACGTGATTCATTCCCAGCCTTGCTCTTACAACAATCTATCATACGGACATTAAAGTTATATAAGTTAACGTTTGAGAGTGTGCAATATTCCTATCACTATATTCTATTCCAACGTATAATGTAGAGACAATTCGTAATACTCTGTATTTGTATCCAAATCGTGACGAATCTAACTCAGACATACAAAATAATATCCACACAAAGGGACATATGTTGAATATTAACCAGTTTGATTACCTAGAACACAAGGAACTCCACGACGTTTGGTTTTAGCTCAAGCGTAGACGCACTTCCGGCACTTTTTCGCAATTCCTTTTGTTTAAACACATATTCTGATATCACAAGATACATTAATATACTTCCAAAAGGATCTCTGCACAATTACAACCCAACTTTACAAAAGGTGGAAGAATATGTGGAGCCTCAGCCCGCCAGATCCCCGCACTGATCTGAGCTCGATCTCAGAATGATGCATAACGTAGCAAAAACCCTATGGCTACAGTTGGACTCACGGTAATAAATGACTTCCATTTGTTGAATTCTGCATACGAAAACAACACCACTGTTTATTTTAGTCCGAGATCACCATGACCTGTTCTTGGACATAGTTTGCGGCAGAGGCGGTACACAGAGCGCACGGACCAAAGCGCCCAACCTTCGGAGCGGCTGCGGGGGATAATGCATGCCCACGCAGTGAAGGCCGTTTAAAGTTAGGAGAGGTTGTGGCCGAATGACAGAATTATGAAAAACAAGCCTATCCATGTATTCTTTCCGGAATATAATTTAAAGTTTAAACTTTACTTTAATGTTTAAAGACGGATGTCTTGGGTAAAGATAAATGAATAAAACGGATGTCAAACTAGGGTCTACACACCTCTGCGCCTATTTTCATACCACAAAACCACTATGTGACCATATTTACGCCGTTCGGTCAATACTATTTTCCCCCACGGAATCACTTGCGCTGGTATCACTTCAGTTTATTGTCATGTGTACCGAGATACAGTGAAAAGCTTTTGTTTTGTATATATTCAAATTAACAAAATTCCGCGTCGTCGTAATTGTTACTATATAGTCGCGCACACTGATTCGAAGTTGCTGCAACCCTGACTCTGTAGCATTTAAACGTTCTAACATACGATATAATTGTGCCGACAATAAAGCATTGTAATCATCAAAACTAGTTTTTTTTTCTTCTGTGTACAACGATCATAAGATTCACCAATACCACACCTGTAGCCTGCTGATTAATATTTTGGTCTAATTCATTGATGTTATAACCTTTTGTTGCGCCGCTTTCATATTCCTATTGCAATCTTCTCGTCAAAATATATTACTTGCATTGAAATATTTAAAGACTGCTCACACTAATAGAAAATGCATATTCAAGCTCTAATTTCCCCATAGCCCTCAAAAGTAATGCGAAGTTCTCAAAATCAGACGGATATAAACGCATTATATGATGAGCTTTACCAGCCACTTGTTGAACGTCGCCGAGATACACTTGCATTGCACAGTGCATGTACTCGGGAAAAGTAAGGCATAACTTGCTGTGGTTGGATGGTAGGAGGGAGTGGGGGTGGACTGGTGTGGGAGGGGGGCGTGGACTGGGGTGGGGGGGGACTGGGGTGGGGGGGGGGGGGTAGAGGATGACGTTCAATTCTTACAAAGAAAAATAAATCACATTAAACAGTTCAATTGGTTGGATCCCCTTAAGACAGCAGGTCCGGCTTCTACCGCGTACAAATACGCAGGCACTAAAGTAACGCGTTTTTGTTTTTAAATGCAATATTATCAATATAATGCACGCTTTAATTAAACATAGATTGATGTCTCCAACGTGATTCATGTTATTTTTAAAATATATTTCATGAAACAAAGTTAGTTTCAAAGAAAGAACGAGAGGACAGTAACGCACCGTGCTGGTGCGGCGCAGCCGCGTAATTCTGTCTCCAAACTGATCCGCCACGTGTCCAACCTTCTCCAAGATAGCCACCTCCGACCAAAGGGCTTTCTAAAGCTCCTGCGTGTGATTCGAGATGTTTTGTGCTTATTAAAAGCTCCTGATCCTTCACAAGTGTTCTTTTTTGATCAACATTGTTCAGGTGGCCGCAGTTGCAAACAGTAGATGTCGATGCGCAAAATAAAACTTTTGCGCGCATTCATCTCTGATTTTCCCCTACTTTCCCCACGGGGTACCAGCTGCTAGCTCGTGAAAAGACGGCTTATTAATTGTTCTTTGTCATGCAGAATCCCTTGATTTCTAAAGAAACTCACAAAAGAGGCATTTGGAGGATTCGAGTATTTTTCCTTGCGAATATTGTCATTTGCATATATCACCTCGTCTACCAGACCCAGGTACTAAGTTGTGGTTCTATTGTGTGTCCCGAAGGCTTCTTAACTAAAGGATCTGATTTATTACAAGCTGCCTTTTCAATCCTACACAGCAAGTTTGAGAAACTTTTAAAATCTGAATATCGCTTAACAATTAAAAAAAACTCAAAGCGGGCGGCGAATTAGATAGAAGCGGCGCGTTTTGCGCTTTTGTGCTGAGAACTAAACGGTGTGTTGGCCAGATTATAAACGACGCCGTTTGCTCAAGCTACTCTTAAGTTATTTATTTATTGTCATTCCCACCTCTCGTTTGCTTGAAGAAGTTAAATTCAGCGGAGTCAATGGTCTCCTTTGCGGGATTTGTATCAATTTTGAGTCTTCCTGGCGAAGCGTCTAAAGCGAAAAGTGGGAATAATAATGGGCAGCGCAGCCACTAAAGCGAGCGCATTTGTCAGGTGTATCATAAAAACTTTTAGAAAACTTAGCACAATCAATATTGCAAGCCACGGAAAGGGACAAATGGTAGAAATAATTGCTATTAATTTGCCGCCTTGGCTGCCGAGCGCTGGTTGATTGACGCTAATCAGCATTGAATTTCTCCTCTGTGCCTTGTTTTGACAGTTTTCCTCATTCTCTGGGATTTACATTTGCTGCCTACAAAGAGCAGTATAGTCTCAGCAGCTGGTCTGAAATTTGAAAACCGAGGCCCACAACCCAGCAAATAGGGTCCGCTTTTTATTATTAGTTATACTTACTTGTTGATGGGTTGGCTTTGATCTCTCCACCTGCAAGACAGGATCTAATTTAATTAATGAAAAATTAAACTAATTGTTATTCTGTGTCTTTCTGCAAAGATAAATTGTCAACAGCGAGTTAAATGGGACCCATTTATTCCCACCCTAAATGCGAGATTGAATGTGCTTGGTCTTCAACTTCACCTGCCACCACAGGCAATTAGGAATGTATCGAAAATTCTGCCAGAAACGAGTTAAATTAACCGTTCGCTAATTTTCTTGTGTCCCTACCACATAATCCTTCTTTTACACGGCGGTTAACTTACCCCTAGAAATTACCACATGTTGTAAGGTTCAAATACTGCTTAATGAAACAGTGACTAAATCGTTCACTAAGCCGACATTGGAGCCCTTCAGCTTCGCGTTCAAAGGCTCGGGGCTTGCAACTGTCGGGGGTCCCTCTCAATGCAATGCAAGACTTTGGCTGCAGAATACCTGTCAAAGCGTTCCTTTGGCGAACGTAGTCTTCCCCCCTGCTTTTGCAGAGGTTCCAAGCGAGAGAGAAATATATAAACCTTTTAGTGCATTGAAACTGAAAATCAACGGCGCCGTTTGGATAAAGTTGTCAACGTTATTCATGTTCTTTAGACCAAACATCTGACGAGTGCGCGATTAAGACTCGGCTCAGTTTTGAACTATGTAAAAATATAAACTTAATAATGCTGAAAGATCAAATCTGTGAACATGGTGACTTTAATATCCAAAAATCGCACTTTTAAAAAATGCCCGAGGTGTTAGCTAATAGTATTACATTCAAATACGTCGCCTTTTGTTGATAAACGTCTCAAAATAGCATTTTGGTCTCAAATCTGTGCTGATATTTTGATATTAAGAAACGAACAAGGTAAAAAAAAAAGGTTCAGGTCAACATTTACTTTGACGATCAGAGAATCCAAGTTTGGACGTAGGACGTTTCTAAATTGCTCCCATTTTATATGAATGAGTACATTTATGGATAGCATGAGTCAAAATGAATACTTTGACTTTTTTTGCCAATGAACCTCACCCACTTCACAGAAAAGGCACATGCTAATTGTACATCCAACTGCACTTGGTTTAAAGTCAATTAAAAGGAAGTCAAAGTCATATATCTTTGACCGATATTGTATAGATAGGGCTAATAAGGCATCATAAAAGCACCTCGGGCCATGTCTAACAGTGACACTGGTTTACGAGTTGCTGAATCACTTCTCCAGGTTCCTCAATGCCTTCCTATCCATCATTGTCGCTTCCATTGAAAAGATACACAAAGCGCCCTTCGCAACAGCTAGCCCAGCCGGGCTCTCCACACTCTGTCCCGGGCATTGCCAACTTCGGCCTTTCAACAGATGGAAATTGTCAATAGTTCATTAATCTGTGGCTATTTTCTCTCTACTGCCCAATGAATAATGTTCCAATTTATCTTCTCTTATTTCCCTGACAATTCTACGGAGCGCCTGTTGTTTGGGCGCTGGCAGAATTCAAGAAACTAATAGCCTATTCTCTGTTGAAAGTTGCAATAGAAATTCTGACACAGCCCTAAAAACACTACTGAATTTTATGGCAGCTGTTTAAAGTTGGGTAACTTGGACTGTCAGATTATACGTACACACACGCCCAACCCTCCTTTACAAGTTGCTGTTGAACGGACACCGTGGAGTCGGATCTATTTTAAAGTGCTTCAATGACATTATTGAAATTGATACAAAATAGTGATCCGGTGTACTTTTGGGGTGTTTGTACATATTTTTATTCGCTGCAATTATGGTTTAAAATGAAGCACCTTTCTTGAATAATTACGTAATTGTTCTTGTTTCCTGAACACTTTGATTTCCTCTTAAATGCATAATATCTGTCCTAATGGACCAGTCATTTATAACAGGAGCAACAAAATATATGCATTGGGCATTGCCTCCGAGCCCCATCAGATATCGTCATCCCATGTATGAAAATAAACATTTTTGGATCATTATATCTCCCATAATATCCTAACTCGTTTTCAACTGAACCATTCTCCACTTCGCCCTTCCAGCAACTTGTGACAAGTTTATGGTGAGCGTGCCATCCACCAAAAACATGCAGAAGAACTAAAAATATTTGAAAATGTTGCCTTCACTGATGTGAAATTACAAAAGATGATTTAAGTCAGCAGGTCTCGTGACATCCAAACTAACTGAAGATTTCCAATAAGTATTTATTAAGGCCAGTGATAAACTAGACTATTCTTGTCGTGGTTGGGAAGGAAATCGTGGGTCGTGCGGTTGTTTTGTGCGTCGATTGTTGAAAATAACGACATGCATTCGTTCTGCTTAAGGTTGTGTGCAGCATGTACGAGCTGGTGGATGTGCAGTGCATGTCCAGATTGACACACGGATAGATCTATATTCTATCCAGAGAAGGAGTTATGTAATAAAGCAAGGCGATTCATAAAGTTATGACCCACGTCGGAGTTCAAAGAATTGCAAATAAATAGTAATTACTTATCATCAGTTTAATTTTATAAGCGTCCGCCTTAAACTTTTAAAATTGGAATTTCTATTGGAAGCCTCAGGTGAGCCCTCCCCTCTCTTCCAACTCCACCCCTCTTTCCCCAGACCCGAAGCGACACACGCACACACTTGCTTTGTCTGGAAAATGTGTGGCACTTGGCACGAATTATTTCACAATCAATTACTTGAACTGTTAGGATTTGCTTCTTGGTTGCAGCACAGCGTTGTTAACTGGAGGATTTTCCAGAGCCCGCGGCTGCGTACATTAAGTTGCATTGAGGAAATTACGGCTTCCGTGATTATTGAACTGGGCGAAGCAGATAATTCATGACTCATGTATTTCCGGTTTTCTTTTTACTCCACATGTTTATGCCCATCAAGTCACATCATTAGCTAAAAAATAAACGACATTTTTTCAAAGATCCCAACATTTTATTTTAAATAAAAATAAATATAAATGTCATATAAAACTATTCACAATGAATGGACTTTAACCGTGCCATTTTGCCGCAATGTGACAACAAAATAGCTCGCCATTTAGAGCTAATTTCTCCAAACAACCTACATTTGTCTTCCAGTCTGGCGCATGTACATAGATGTCCGCTTTTATCTTTTTACATAAGGTCAGATGAGTTTGAAAATACATTATTCACAAAAAACACTTGGGAAATTTTTTATAAAGGCAGTGGTGAATATTACTTAACATGATAGAGAAAATAAACCTTGAACGATTCAGACAAGATCATGTTAACCACAAACGGTAATACTGAAGTTCTTGCACGGATTGAAAACAGTGAACATGGGACTGTAACGCGGAGTATCCCAGTACAACTTTACAATGGATCTATTCATGCCGGCAGGGCGAGCAGGCAAATACAACTCGACACGAAGGGAAATTTGTTTTAAATGCTAAAGGAGAGAGATGGTAAGTGCGTGAAAAAAATAAAAACTGTATAAAGGATGTAAACTTTAAGACGTTGCCGTTCTGCCCGTGGCGACTATGCGGGTGACATATCTTTGTCTTCTTTGCCAGATGATATTGGCGAGAGGGATTCTTCGTCCTCGGAGCGCAAACAGTGACCTTGGCTGTTGCATTTGCAGACGTTGTGCGCATTCCGTGGGGTCCCCTTGCCTTCTTTCTTGTGCTTGACGCGCCGATTCTGGAACCAGATCTTCACCTGCTTCTCAGATAGGTTCAGGTAGGTTGCGATTTCAATCCTGCGAAGCCTCGACAGGTACATGTTAGAGGCGAACTCCCTCTCGAGCTCCAAGAGTTGTGTACTTGTGAAGGCTGTTCTCATCCGCTTACCGTTTTGTAGGTGACTGTTATTTTCAGGGCCTGTGGACACGTAACGATACTACATTACAAAAACGCGGTGGAAAATTAAAAAAAAACTGGTGCTATCTCGCCACCGGTTAGACTACTATAATATCCCGCCAAAGTAGATATCTGAAAATCTCTCTCCCTATCCAGGAAATGTCTACAAATTACAGGCAGTTTTAAACGTCTCACTTTTAAATATCAGCTGCACCTGGAATTACACGTATTAACCCACAAAGTGCCGGAGTAACTCTGCGCGTCAGGCAGCATCTCTGGAGGGCATGGATGGGCGATGCTTCGCGTCGGGACCCTTTTTTGTGTCTTTGTAAACTAACGTCTGCAGGGTGTCGATTAGTAAGCATTATTAGACTAATAATTAGTCTAAACATGCTGTGTAATCTTCGTGCCAAAGCAGAAATACCCCTTCAAAAACAATATCCCCACTTGCAAGTATTGGGTGTTCATGTACAACTCTGAGAGTTACATTTACGCATAAGTCATCGCTAATTTCCCACTTAATTATCTGGTTAAACGGTGCAACCTGTCTTCAGATATCTAATACAGTAAAGTTCCTTTTCAAACTTACCTACGGAAAGACAGTGATATCTTCTTGGGTCTGTTACGCTGTAGGTAGGTGTGCAAACAGGTGGATGCCCGAGCCCGGGGTTTGACTGTTGGTTAATTCGTTGACAATATTGAGGATCTCCATTTGGGAACTGGCTTTTCAGGAGTGGGATCCCACTCCGAGATGAGTGAATATGGGTCGTGACACAGAGGGGACAGACACAGAAAGTACCGGTCTTTCTGGACGGACAGACGGGACCAGAAACGGACATCATTGTTGGTGAATGAACGCTAATGGGAATTAGAAAGTCTTGGCCGTGGTCATTCAAGACAGGAGCAGGTCTCACTGAAGAGTCTTTGATGATCAAGGAATCAACATAAAACGACCGAGACATTGCGTATTCTTCTTGGTTCTTTCTGACTTTGCCTGATTCTGGGTTCAGTAAACACTGCGCAGGGAGAGAGTCAGAAGGTGCTTATGTTTGGAGGCTACACAAAAGGGTCTCAGGCGATGGTTGGTCTGAACGTCACCCACGTGTGCGCCTTTTCCAAAGCTCCTTTTTTTAATGCTGCCAGTGAACTATTAACACGTGATTATGAAGCGAGGCGGAGATCAACATTTCCCCATTTGTCAGGCAACCCCTTGAGACACGCTATCAAAGTCTGACAAAACAAGAAACAAAAAACTTTTTAAGTGAGTGTTTTGTAATTTTCTTCAGCGCGGAAAAGGAAAGCTCCACAGCTGACTTAAGGCGGATACAGCGCAAGTTAACCAGCTGCCGTTAACAGCGTCATTGTCATGAGATTTAAAATCACTTTCAATTGATTCGCCGAGTAAGGGAATGGTTTAATCTAGTGACACTTTCTGGACCTTTGTAAGTGTGTTGTTGCATGTGCAGATGTCTAAAGTGTAACATTAAAAACACTCCATTGTACATTTACTTTTATGTTCTGGACGTTGTCAACAATTTTAAAATGTTATGTCAGTCTGCAAACCTAATATATTAGTACATACATTTATTTAATTTTCAAACATGGGTTCCATTTATGAAATATTATGATTCTATCAATTGGCAATTCTGGATTTAAAACTGAGCATTTCTTACTTTAATAAAGCTTTAAAAAGTATTTGGCTATGAATGTAGCGCCTCAATGGTGCAACATACATTTCAATATTTGCAACGTATAACCTGTCTGGTCTACTTTTGTTGAAAGACAAAGCGCAGCATCAAAGATCTATAATGTGTGACTGGATTTAGAAATAGACCATTGGGTCAGTTTGAAGTGATTTTAAATCTCGTGACAAAAGGTGAAGGGTCGTGTGTCCAATCAGTGGATCCACCAGTTTTACGCACTGCGTGCGTTTATAATGTTTTATTACACGTCTGTGTTATTTGTAATCGATGGACTTGCAGTTGATCTTATTTGTTTGATCTATTCAGAGATTGGGTCAGCTTTGAAAAAAAAAGAGAATTAGAAACATAGAAATTAAATCAAGGGCATTTATTTTAAATGTAGCCGAACAAAGGAATGGTTCATTAATTTATGATAGGATTACCACAGGCGCAATGACAGAAGCAATGACAGAATCGCACTTTCTAAGAACTGGTTTTAGCACGATGCAGAAAACTGATTCTCGACGTGGCAGTTCAAAAACGTACACGATTACCTTATTCGGATATTAAAAAATGTTTAAAAGGTATCACTTAATGTGAACATGTGCGTCGCGAATGAAACGTCCAATTGACGCAGTACTTATTACCATTGGACAAATAAAATATGCATGCTCAGAAATTCTTTGACTTCTGAGAAAATAGTTATTTTAAGTAAACATACCATTTGTGAAACCATTAAACTGCACAATTGGAGAGTGACAAACTGAACTGTTTTGTTAGTGACGATGGAATCCACGCTGAAATATCTCATCAGCAAGATGCCAGTGCCGCCTATTAGCTAGACGATCGCAATTATAATTATTAATAAATAGTAACAAACCCGAAAACTATTCTTAGAATTTAACAGTTACCCTCTTGTCTCTCTGCCTGGCGATAATCTTCGTTAAAAGACGCAACACGATTCCGTAGGCAAGCGCGCACTCGAAATAAATGTAATTAAACAGCACCATTTCAATCTTTTAGATTGAGAGCACAGATTCAATGGGAAGGTTCTTGATAGAACATGCCCATCAATCTAACATTCATCTTCTATCGCCTCATTACAATTAACGTTAACATTTACAAATATTACAAATATATTATTGATTCTAAGTTTCGAACTGCAAGACCAGGTACTGTGAACACTATCATTTGTGGCCGACAATTCACTATTTCATGAATTTAGCAAAATGACTGATGATTGCGCTATTTGTTTGCGATTATTATTCAATTAATAAGTATTTATTGGGCACTAGATTAGTGCATATTAACAGACAGCTAACAACCTCAGCAATGCGTTAATCCTAGATCTTGTGACAATAATTAGTGATTTTGTTCTCCGCCAGGGTCCTGGTGGGTCAAGTTAGGGCTTTACAGGGCTTAAGAGAAAAGACCTCCAACACGAATTTCTGCAAGTTGCAAAAACAAGACAAGCAAATGATCGGAAAATCAAAACCTTCGCAACGTTTTCGGATAAATCAGTAACAATTACAGCCCTTTGAATGAATAACAACAGATTTCCAGTTTGCTGTTCCATAAAATGAACTTTATATTCCCTTCATTGGAATGGGTGTCATAGTCTTTCTACTCGGGCCCCGGTGCAACCACAGAGTTTCATAATCAGAGTAAAATACAAATGAAAGAGAAGAACGGATATCCATGAAGTTAACATTGACTGGAGCACGTTCAAGGAAACCATTTCCCCCCTGGACAACGATGCTACTTTGACCTGGTTTTTACGTTAAATGATTCATGTGATCATTTAGAGGCATGAATGAAAAATCGGATCATAAGAATGACATGGAACAGTAATAACAATGGCGGTTGTATTAAATGATTCACGTGATCATTTAATACAGCTGCCATTTGCTATTATTATTATTATTCCATATCATTCTTGTCATCCAATGTTTATTTCAAGCCTCTCGCCTTCTTGAGACAAGATGCATATGCTTTCTGGTCAGTTTGGACACCACAAAGTATAGTATTGCTCAGCACTTCTGCAGATAAAGATAACACCAGGGCTGATTTGTTCCATCCACTGTTGTCAACATCAAAACAAAAACCATAAGAAACTATAAGAAAAAATGTGAGTGACATACGTTGGAGTGGCCCAGACATCGTCTCCTTAAACACGAATATATTCCATTTCACATTTTATGTATGTGAAAGCACATGTACTTTCCCATTGCAACGCAATAAGCATTTTAAATGACTTTTAAAATTTTGTTTTCTGCTCATATGGCAAGATTTCCACACGGGGAATGGTCAATGAGAGGACGTCTGCACAACTAAGTGGTCACCAAAGATCATCTATCTATGTTATAAAACTCGAACCAAGATAGTTTCGCAGTGAGTTCGCTGAACAGAGGTCAGGCAGCCGCAATCACATCATCAGACAGCTTTGTAATTGTACTAATAAAGCGAGTGAACGATATTACAGAAGCAGGGAGCTAGAACAAAAAGCTGATGATTACAGTGAAATAAAATGAAAGAAGGTCTAAGCCAGGCGGAATGATGCAAGGCGCGCGCCCGCATCGCATGGGCCTCGTTACAGTATTATTTTCTATAATTATAACCAATAAAATGTCATTGTTCATGAAGTAATCCTGGGAATGAGAGTGGTTATGAGCCTATAATGAGGTCAAATTGTTTCGACTAGCCGAGACACGTGTAAGGATTTAAGAGGTATTAAGCGGCTGGGTACAGAGCGCCGACTGTTACCTGAACATTACTTTCATAATTCAAGTATAAAATTAGACTATTTAAGGGAAATCTTTCGAATCCGTTTATTCTACTCGGGTGACAAAGTAGCTTTGTCTGTGTTGGTTAAGTCTGTGTAAAAAATGCGAATGTAACAAAATTACTCTTTGTGATTCCGGTTTCTAAAGAGCACCAGAGAACAATAGCTCACTGCGTTGGCAGGGCTTGCTGCCTATTTGGGGGATATTTCCAATTGATTTTGTTATTAATTCTAAATAAGCGGTCACACAACAGGAAATTAATGTGAACCATTTTGGGAAAAGTGTGAAGAAAAGTTTTGTTTCTTTTCAACGTTATTGATACACCGCGTACGCGATTCCCATTTGCGATCAAATACATTGTATTTAATACCTTTCCAAAATATATATATATATATATATATATATATATATATATATTCTCCATAGAAAGGCGTGGACGTGGACTTGTCTTTGCTCTCATTACATTTACTTATTTTGGAAGAAACAGAAATGGATATGCTAGAATTATGATTGTTTTCCCCTTTCTCAACCTAATGCTAGTGTATACAGTTGATGATGAAACGTTTAATTTAAAAAATCACGGATTCTCGCCAAAACATTAAACTAAAATTGCATTCTCGGGAAATAAATGTTGCTATTCCATTCTACAAGTTGCGACCCTGAATCCATCACCGGTATAAATATACAGATTGGGACACTTTGTTAAGGTCATTGTGCCAATACCAAACCTAATCTGTTGCATTTACAATCGCCACTCAAAGTTACCGTTTCCAAAAGAAACTGAAACAAAGCTTCGTTTAAGGTGCACGTTCAGCCGGAAAAAGCAGTATGCACATCAAGGTATTATAATATTTCCTTGTTTTCAGGCTATTGCATCTCTTTGCCTGAATATACAATTTAATTAAACGTGCTCATTATTTGAACTAAACTGTGTGATAGGCACCACTACAGCTGAACTGTTCAATCGATGTCATTAATTTCTATCAAACTATTTTTTTAAATCTCAACGTTGTATTGGGATATTGCTGTTTACCGCAAAATACACTTGTGGCTTGTTGAGTATTTGTTACTAGGCAACAGTTCTTGAATAACAAAAATTGAAAAGAATCGCTGGGTCTGCTGTCCTCTAAACTTCAAAAAGTCTTCAATAATAGTGGAAAAGGACAATGATCGAAGAGACAACAAAATGCCACTGGGGTGACTTTTCACAAGCAATTATTCTTCAGTTATCCATTCAAAACAGGAGCTCTGATATTCTTATTTTGTTTTATTTATTATGTTCCCTTCTCGCGATTTGCATGAAAAATTTGTGTTTGGGTAATAAAATTTCAGATTTGCACAAAAACAACCAGCACGGGCAGAAAATGGGCGTTTAGGCTTGTTTGATGTATAATTAAGATCGAAAATATGAAGTCAGGCGTTATGGGATCTGTCCCAAAGTGTCAACGTTGGGCGGTTCGTCCATTGAAACATTTCAAAGGAGTCACGAAACAAACAAAGTGGAAAGCGCGTGACACAGGGAATGGTTGTAAATGTGTTAATTTCAGACAGCTCATTTTTGGAAAGAATTGAGACCCTTTTCTCTCCACCACTAACAGCCCCCCCCCCCCTCCCCCCCAACCATCGTTCGAATAACCATTATTTCATTGTTTGAAATAAAAGGGGTGACTAAAGATATGAATCCACAATACGTTTCTCTTCCCAGGCACACATGATAGTTGAACATTTGATTGAATCCTGATCTTAAACATTAAAAATCCCGCTTGAGACTGGAGTTTGAAGTAAAACCACCCTTTTTTACTAAACTTATTGGAGTCCAGTATATAAACACGCCAAACTCTAACCAATAAATTTCTAACGGTTATCCACGAATTTGGGGTGGGGGGGGGGGGGGGGGGGGGAGTTGCAATCTGTTTATTTTGTACGGAATACAAGTTAGTTCTGATCATTCTTCCCAATGCAATTGACATCCAGACTTTTTTCAGTTCTATATGCAACACCAGTAATAATTTAGAATTTACAATCTGAATTAACTATTGGTGTGTTCAGTAGAAAATAAATACGGATGTGCAATAACATTACCGATTCACAATCAGGTTGCGAAGTAACTAAATTGAACCTTGCAGTTTTTATGTGATTTCTGTGAATTTTTCGTTTTATTCTCCGCGTTCATAGAAGCCCCCTCCCCAATTTTTCTGCTCTTTATTTCCTTTGTGACAAAACAAAAACAGCTGACTGGATTCATACATGCCCTCTTTTTCACACTTCTTTCTATTTGGCCTAGGAGGCGAGAAATGTTACTCTAAATTCACTCTGCCTCTTTTACACGAGCAAATCAGCTGCAGACTGATGATAGGTTCACAGCTCTAATGCAATCGATGGTAAAACTGACCATGAAGTCTGCCTTTAAAATCGGTTTCACGTAAAAAGACAATAGGGATGAGGTCACTTCTTTCTTGGGCACCTGGTGGTGGGAGTATATGTGTAAACCAAGAGCGAACACACAGATTATTTTGGAGCACCCGAGGCAAATACATTTCATTTTTCACATTGAGGGTTAGTTTCATCTTCTTCATTTTCACATTTTTAATTTTGAAACCGAATGGGTTATTTTGCGCTTGTGCACTTCATGAGGCATGATTGGCTATCCAGTGAGACAAAAATGGGACGGGTACATATTATCATTTCATACCAGCCCATATTGTAATATAAATTCATCTTTACAGTTGTTCAGAAAGCAACTAGAATAGACAAATTTTATAATTGGAGTATTTAAAAGCTTCAAATTGTTCAGCGGAACAACTTCACAGATTGATTGCTAATAAGGTGCTATTTGAACTGTGCATTTTAGTGGAAACGCATCAATATGTAATTTGACGATGATGCAAAGAAGAAAATTGAGCATGTAATACCTTGCTCCACTTTATTATAGGTTGTTATAAATTGATGACAATACCAGAATAGACAGTTAGATGATCCAGTTATTCAGCAGTTATTGGTCGACCAAAAATGTCAAAATTTTAAAATGATAATATTGCCCTTGGAGAGTGAAATATGGACTACATTTTCAACGCTGCATAGGGTACAAATTGGATATTGCACTGCAGAATCTTGTCACAAAGAATAGCTGCAAAAAAAATCTATATTTTTATTAAATAACACAAAGTGC